>JZKD02S0323954.1:262844-274313 GCA_000966675.3 Picea glauca | reverse complement strand
GAGAGACCCTGGAGAGAGCCTTGAAGAGGATCCCCATTTATAAATGTACTATAGGATCCACCTCATTGGACATTGGTGCGTTATCCCAACTTGTTTCAACACCTTTCCACATGTTAAGTGACCGTGATCGTTGGTATTTTGACTTGGTGAACATGCTAAGGTGACCATTGGAGGGGAAAACCTAGTTTCCAAAACATCGCAATTGTGACATACATTTTCACAAATGTGGAAAGAGAGACGTTCCAGTGGAAAACGTGGCAAGAGAGACGTTAACGTGGCAAGACCGACGTTAACGTGGAAAGAGAGACGTTCCAGTGGAAAACATGGCAAGAGAGACGTTTCAGTGGAAAACGTGGCAAGAGTGAAATTAACATGGCAAGATCGACATTAAAATGGCAAGAGAGACGTCAACGTGGCAAGAGCGATGTTATCGGGCAACATGAATTTTTTTTTTAGTAAATTTCCTCTATTTTGCGACAATATGGACAATTTTGTCCATAACGCCGCAAATAAAACGTCAGAATTTTTACAATATGTAGTAGTGTAGTAAATAAAATGACTCAATTATGGTTGTGGTTGATTAATTAAGTAAGGAAACACACTTCATACCTATGAAATCAACCTACAAGGCTATTAATATAGCAGAATTATTGATGAAGGAAATATTTAGGCTACATGGAATCTGTAAAGTTATAATCTCTTATAGACATGTTAAGTTTACCATAATTTTTTGGAAGGATTTATTTAAAGGGTTAGATACCCAATTGAACTTTAGTACTACTTATCATCCCCAAACAGATGTGAAAATTGAAAGAACTAATCATATTATTGAAGACATTCTTAGAATATATGTTATGGAAAGACCTAGTAAATGGAAAGAATATTTAAACTTAGTTTAGTTTTCTTATAATAATCGTTAACAAGCTTTAAAAAATCTTAGTGATTTTGAAATTTTATATGGAAGAAAATGTAATACACCTCTTTCATGGAGTAATCCTCTTAATAGATTGATGATAGGACCATATATGCTGAAAGACATGGAAATAATAGTGAAACAAGTACAAGAGAAAATAAAAGTATCACAGGAAAGGCCAAAAATATATGTTGATGCAAAATTGACTACAAGAGAGGTCAATATTGAAGATTATGTGTATATTAGAGTTAAACCTAAATTTACAAATCGGCAGGTATACTAAGTTAGCACCTAGATATTATGGCCAATTTGATATACTTTCTCGAATAGGACATGTATCTTATCATCTTGCACTTCCAACTATGGTAAACCTACATGATGTGTTTCACGTTTCATTATTGAAAAAGTATATACATGACCCTACTGACATTGTTTATTGGAAAATGATACATGTGGAACTTGTGGGTGAGTTCCTAATAGAGCCAGATCGTATTCTCAACAAGAGGGAAATTACACTCTCGAATCCATTCATATTATAGGTAAAGGTGTAATTGAAGCACCTTAGATCAGAAGAGGCTGCTTGAGAAATAAAAAGTAATATGCAGGAAGCATATCCATTTCTATTCCAGAATGGTACTCATGGAAAATGGTTATCACCGAGGACAATGATAATTTCTAAGGGGGGGTATATGTGATACCCCATGACTTAAAATTTAATTGTTATTTCTATTATTATTTTTATTTTAGAATTTTAATTAATTTTCCAAAATGAAATTAGGTCGATGACCAAATCTGAATTGTAAAACCTCATTATTTTATGAAACTAAACACATGTGTAAAAGGGGAACACATTGAAGGAACTATTAAAGAGGGAGTAACGGATCTAAATGGGTTGGCCAAGTGGCAGCAGATTGAGACAAGTTGTGGATTTAACTCAACTTAAAAATAACACATTGTAGATTTATAGGAGAATATTTGAACATGTGTAGAATTAAATCTCACAGGTGTTCAATGAGCAGGAGATACAAGACAAGTGTCAAAAGTCCTAGGAAAAATACAAATAATTCATAAAAAGGGAATGTGACGCCATTCCTAGAATGTGAACTATTAGATTGAGAAGGCTACACACTGAACTAACTTGACACAATGATTTTTCTTAGATTACACACAACACGTTCATCGTCAAAATTCTGGAACAGGCCATGTATGCAGTCCCTTGGATTCCAAACTCAGCTAGAGGGTGACAAAGGTTGACAAAGACTCTAGTCTAAGGTTGGGAGGAACATGGTCTTCAATGTGTGGTTTCCCCAAGTTCCAGGTTTTACTTCTTTGTTATAAATATGTTCATATGATTGCTTACTGTTTTTTATTGTGCATTATTGTGGCCAAAATCATTGGTTACAAAGAATAAAGAAATCCTAACAGTATTATATTTAAGTGTGTGCTATGAAAATATAGATAGAGATCATAAGTTTCATGTAGAAAAACTGTGAAAGAAAAAAAATAGTTATTATGATCCTATATCTACGAACATAATCATATTATGAGTAGTAAATCAATAAATCTGATAGGTAAAACCTAGTTACTAAAAAATAAATTATATTTGGATAAGAAACATGTAGTGAGGAGACAAGGTTCAACAACTTAGGTTGTATATATTTCAAAAATGAATCGTTACAGAATAAAGATAGTTCAACAAGATACATTGTATATATTTTGAAAGGGAATTGTTTCAGATTAAAGAAAGTTCAACATGAAACTTTGTATATATTTCTAAAGGGAATAATAAAAGATTAAATAGAGTTTAACAAGATACACTATGCATATATTCAAAAGGGAATCATTACATATTAAACACAGTTTAAAGAGTAATGATTGTTTATGTTCAATAATAGAAACAATGGTAATTAAAGTGAGTTTAATGTAGATATAAATAACGATGGTATAATTCCAAAAAGGAATCATAAACATAGTACATAACATTATATAATTGTAAAATCCATAGATAATAGTCCTATGTCACGAGACTTTCATGAATGATTATACAAAATTATTTGATCGACTAGCTTGACCATATGTATAAAGAGAGGAGTCATGTTTTATGATGCTAGACTTGAAATGCAATTAAGGAATGGAACTCAAATAAATTTCCAAGAAAGGGTATTTCTGAGCTTCCATGATACCAAACTCCTCAATACCTACACAATAACAACAAACAAGTTAGAATGTTATACAAATTTTATTTAGTCAAAAAAATTTATAGATGTAAATAGAGATGAACTTACCATGGATGTACATAATTCCCTTATAGCTCCTTCCATCACTTTTGAAAAACACTCGAGTCTATAGGGTTGTTGAATAGTTGATGCGTACCCCTCACAACAATAAGGAGGTCCCATCATTAGTTAAATACCCAAGAATAAATGTTGGATTACTGAGAGGGGGACTGAATCTGTAATAGAGCAATCTAATCCTTTTTAACCATATAATGAAAGTGTTATATCAATGTAGCATTATCATCCAATATTTGCATAGTAAATAAACAATGAACAAATGAACAATCATACACATACACAATACACCAGTGTTTTTATGTGGAAACCCAAAGAGATTGAAAAACACATAATGTTTTTTTCTTATATGTCTGGAAGAATTACATTCATTGGAAGCACTAAGTTCCTTTATTTTCTAGCTGCAACTAGAAGGAGGCTCCAACCCCCTAGTTTATCAGGCTACAACCTGAGTGGAGCTCCAACTCCCCAATTCCCTGGCTACAACCAAAAGGAGGCTACAACCCCCTTTGTTCTCTGGATACAACTACGTATCCTTGCCCCATCCAACCTCCCTGATGTATAAGTAGAATGATGGAACCATTGTCACACTATCACTGTGAGCTATACTGATGTAAACTTGTACTAATAAACTTGCACCAAAAAACCTATACCAATAACCTGAACCATGTATCAACCATGCATCAACCTGTACCTCAACCTCTACCATAAACAAGTGCATCAACCATGCACCAACTTGTACTGAACAACCTGTAATCAACTTGTACCATAAATAAATACATCAACCATGCACCAACCTATACCTCAACCTGAAAACCTTCCTTAACTTTAACAACACGAGACTAGCATTTTCATCAAACTTTACTTTACTATCATATGACTAGTTTTGGATTAGTCAACAACCCTAACTTGAAATAATCATAACTATGTACCTGTAATGAATAAAGATATGAAAATAGTACACAATTTTCTTCAGTGTGTTTTATGCAATTCCTCCGGGTTTCACTACTTAGAACCTCTCAGAAAAGGAGTTATAGAAAAAATAGCATACCTTGTTGAATGTTGGCTTATTCTAGATAGAGAACTTGTAGAGTGTTCCCTTCACAGAATATTTGTTGTATGGATATGAAAACATTAAAAGTAATACTACAGATTGTACTCTAACCAACACATTTTCTCTTACTCAATTTGGATCGATTATGAATAAGTTATGACATTTTTACCTAAAACACATGTTTTAGACTAGTTTCAGGACTAGCCACAAACCTTATTTTCCACGAAGTGTAACTACAACAATAAAAAAACCCACAAGATAAAATTCATACCACAAATACTTGGATATGTTTACTTAATGGCCTACCAATTTCATTGTTTGAATCATTATAGGAAAAAATTATTTCGAAAATGGTGAGATGACCTTTAAATAACATATCTTAGAAAGCATCATCAAAAGAATTTATCCTCCCTTGAATTTCGACCTTATTTACTTCACCTTCCCTTTGAAATTTGGCTTAGATGTCATTTGGTTACCTCAGTCACCTGTATATATTCAATATTCTCAAGTGTATTTAAAATGAGAAAGCCTTTCCTCTTATTTAAAATGAGAGTGACTTGCCAAATATGGAAATTTTTATTAGACTGTTTGGAGCATAAATTAGGGTTAGTCAATGTTCTCATCATAATTTAATATTATTAATAATTATCCTTAGATGATTAGAATTCATTGCAGATGATTTGTAGTAATTTCCATATTTGTAGAAATCTAAAGGCTATATATGAATGCATTAGTTGTCCAATAAAAACATAGAGAAGGAATGAGAAGAAATAATATCAAGGATTGAGATATTTTATGTTTTGATTCAATCTTTGTATTATTTTTTGTGTTTTCTGACTGTAATTGGATCCGAATAACTCTACATTTCATGTCAAAGTAGGTTACAATAGAGAGAAATATTAAATTTGTTTTCGAAGCATATGAAAATTGAAGCTATTGAAAGGAGTGCTAGAAATTTTAAAGAAATGTCCAACACTACCAATGGTATTACTATTTCGTAGACTCAAATACCAATATTTAAAGGTGAGAATTATAGTTTTTGAAGCATTAAATGAAAGCCTTGTTTCTTTCATAGGAATTGTGGGATTTGGTGGAAAATGGTTATACAGAACCTATGCATGCTCAAGTTATTGATGGATTGACCAAAGTCCAAGAAGATCCATTAAGGGAAGATCAAGAAAAGGAATCAAAAGATCTTTTTTTATCCAACAAGTAGTGCACTATTCTATTTTTCCAAGACTTATTTCAATAACAAAATGAAAGGAGGCATGGGATATGTTACAATAAGCATATTAATAGACAAATAAGGTAAAATTTGTTAAATTTACAATCTCTTAGAAGATGATTTGAAACTCTTTGCATGCAAAACTAAAAATCTATGCAATATTTTTTCACTAGAGTTATGGGAACAATGAATCAAATTAGATCTTCTAGAGAGTATTTAAGAGATCCAAAAATTGTTGAAAATATTTTAAGAACACCTACTCGAAAACTTGATGCTATTTTTTTTTCTATTGAAGAACATAAATATTTAACCCATTTGTCTGTGAGTGAGCTTATGAGATGTCTTCAATCACATGAGCAAAGGATGAATAAATGTGTTGAAAAATATTTTGAGCAATATTTTCAAGCAAAAGAAAATATTTCGAGAGATAGAAGTTATGATATTGAGAATTTTTCCTGTGAGAAAGTTATAAACACTTGCGGACGACGAAGAGCACAAGAAAATAGAAGAGGAAGATGTCAAGGAAGATTTTTTAATGAAAATAACAAAGGAAGAGATAATGATAGAAATGTTGGAGGTAATTTTTTTGGAAAATCCCAAGTGAAATATTTTTATTATAACATATTTGGACATTATGAACTTAATTGTTGGAAGAAACAAAAGAAACACACTAATGTTTATAAGGAAAAAGGAGATGTGGGCAAATTATTTTTGTCTTGTGATCGATCTAACAAGGTTTCAAAGGAGGTATGGATTTTGGGTAGTGGTTGTAGCAACCCTATGAATGGAAAAAAGATCGATTTGTCAAAATATATTAATTTACAAAGTCAAAAGAACCCTTGAGGGATCACAAACCAATGGATGTTAAAGGTAAAGGAACAATAACAATAAAAACAAAGCAAGGCCAAGTAAAACATAATAATGATGTCTTATATGTTTCTAGTTTCACACATAATCTTTTGAGTGTGGGGAAACTTATTTGAAAAGGGATATCTTGTTTTTTTTAAGTGTTAATTTTAGATATGGTATTAGGTTATTTTCAATTTACTAGATCATTCAACGTGTTTCCAAAACAACAACATAGAGAGGATCACTGAAAGAAACACAATCATAAGGTACACAAAATTTTATTTTGGGAAACCCTCACAAGGGAGAAAACCCAACAAAACTTCCTCAATAATAGATTTTCAATACAATGACAAGACTAAGACCAAACCACCAAGAATAAACTAGGACTGAGCATGCGCCTCTCTTCTCCTTCCCCCTTCAACTAAAATTTCCATCAAAATATGGACACTAGATGAGTGTGTGAGTGAATGAATAATTGAGGCACCATCCTCACTTATAAATACTAGTTGAGAAGGTGATTATGGTTATTTATATTCACTTAGTAGGGCCAACTTCTTCAAATAGTAGGAAAAAACACTTTATAAACCCTAGAGGTCGAATTTACAAATACCACCATATAAATATGGTTTGATTAATCCACAAAAGGAATTCAGTCTTATACAATGCCCAACATGATAAATCCACAAAAGGGGATTTGATATATAATATAATAACACAATTATAATTAGAATATTCTTCGAAGTTCCAATATTTCAACACCCCCCCTTAATGAGAAGGGTATTCTATTGACATAACCCAATACAACATCATGAGGAGCAAGAGATGGCAACATCACCAGTAACATATAGAACACTTATTGGCACATATACAAGTCATTGAAAGTTTTTCTCATCATCAATATCATCATCGTTCATAGCATGAAGTTGGAGTAGCAGCATCATCATCATCATCAACAACATGAAGCTTAAACATCAACATCGATATCATGAATCTAGTACAACATCATCAACAACACGAGGCTAATACAAAATCGCCAATAGCATGAGGTTGATAGAACATGGTCACTAGAAGGAGGCTGATACAACATTATCAAGAGCTGACAGAATGAGGCAGGTGAAACAAAAACATTTTGTGCTAATATCAGAGAACGTCCTTAACGAACCTTTGATATCTTCCCAGGAATCATAAGATTCCATAGGATATAAAATTCTAACAAGATACCACGTGGTACTCTGACATATCATCCTTTCCAGACCTCTGGGATCTTCCCAGGAATCATAAGATTCCCTAGGATATAAAATCCTAACGAATATACCACTATTGAACACAAATAACATATACATGCATATGTACTCTTACAAAACATGATTATGAGACCTTAAGGATATTCCCACAGATGTTCAATCCCCTAGGATATAAAATCCTAATAGAGCTACCCATTGTTGGTCAGGATACTATAGTATCATCAACATCTCTTCCCATTTCGAGGGAGGTCCTTCCAGAAAAAAAAAATCTTGTCTCGAAAGTATTCAAACTTCACATGAGACAAAGGCTTGGTCAACACATCTGCAACGTACTCATATGTGCCAACATATTGGAGATTTGCAACTCCCCTCTGCACCCTATCACAGATGTAGTGATACCATATTTCTATGTTCTTCGAATTATCATGGAACACTAGGTTCTTCGTGATCTTTATGCAACTCTGGTTATCACATAGAATCATGGTGGCTTACATATCTAGATCAAACAGACCTGTCAACAACTTCTGAAGCCATATGGATTCATAACTGGCGGAACATACTGCAATGTATTCCACTTATGTAGTGTTGAGAGGAATACTAGATTGCTTCTTGATTTTCCATAAATTCATGGATGACCCCAGACTGAAACAATATCCTAAAGTTCTCTTTCTATCAGAAGCACTTCTATCCCAATCTGAATCAGTATAACCATATAGTCTAAAGTCATGATCTCTAGTATAACCGACACCATAATCCAACATACCCTTAAGGTATCTCATCACATTCTTTGTACCTACAAGGTTAACACGTCTGGGCACTACCAGATACCAACTGAAGGTGTTCACAACAAAGCATATATCTATCCTGGTATCCATTAGATACATCAACGAACCAATAATCTATCTATATAGATTAACATTGTAAGAAACCTCCCGTTTTGTCACGACATCAAGCCTCACATAACAAGTGATTTTTTTTATTTTTTTTTGTGTGTGTGTAAGAAGGTAAACATGACTAAAAAATGCAACATGACGATGAATACCATGCAAGAAAATCATGCAACAACCACAATATGACCTAATAAGAAAAATAATAACTACCCGTTCATCCTACCCTGCAATGGTTAGGACCTCCAGGACACATATGCAACGCTCAAGCCCAGGTCCTCATCGATTTTGACCATTTAAGGTCTCAGGGCTTGCGACTGTTCTGAGGAACTAGGAGGTGTTGACACTTCTCCAACACAAGCATACCAAGCCTACTAAGATGAGGAAATCATCCTAACAACCCCACACACCCCAACAATTACATCAGTAACTAGAATCTCTTATAGTTGTCAACCGAGCACATTAAAAGTTTACTAACCATGTACAAACATTAATTAAATGAACATCAACACCCTCAATGGGAAGCACAAGATAGAAAAAATGGGGAACTCACCAAATCCTGATCAATCGTCGTGTCAAGCTAGTCAATAGTTACTGTCTTTTTAATCATCTATTACGAGCCCAACTTAGTATGCCAAAATTGCAGAATATCGTTAAGGTACAATCCATATTAGCCTTAAAACAAATTCATTTGCGCAGTCCTAAGTTACAAGTGACAACAGAGTACCGTCTAAATCATCATTCAAAGAACATTACTAAGCAAGTCTAGACATTCGACTAGACTAATAATTAAAAATAGAATTAATCATTAATTGAAATATAACTAGTCTGTAAATTATAAACTAGCCATTCATTATAAAATTGCAATTATTTTAATTAGAAATGAGTGAAGCATGTACCCAACACCACATAAAGATGACAAGGCAGGTTAGATAAAATTAAGAAATTGTACTTATCTTAAAAGACACTACAATTTATTTAGTATCAAATAACATTAAAAATCCCTCTTTTCCTTTTACTCCACCTATATTAATTTAGCTATGAGAATTTATATCATTAAAGATAAAGGTAGTGTTGCCTGAACCAATCTATTCATAACAAGAAATGCTTCCTTCTTTTCTTCGACATATGTTTCCATCCAAATCCCTACTTCCTGAATGCACCTTGACAAAACTATACTTATTGTAACATGTTCAATTTGTTGTAGCATATTCAAATCAAATAAAGATATACGGGCATCCAAGTCCCTACTTCGTGAATGTACCTTCGAAAAACATATACTTACTGTAATATGTTTCAATTTGTTGTAACATATTTCAATACAATGAATTTCAAATGAAATAAATGAAATAAAGATATACGGTCATTTTACTTTGACAAAAAAAAGGGTTTTGATTTTTTTACTTTAATTTTCTTTCTTATATCATAAAATTATATTTTTAATAATAAACTAGAACAATTTTTACTTCTTATCACATCAACCTTTTCCCTTCATTTCCTAAATTATAAATTTTCTTAATCAATATATTAGGATCATTTTTACTTTTGGTAAATTCAACCTTATATTTGACCAAGCATACAACTACCATTATAATAAGGAAAAACAAACGGAGCCAACATTCAAGGGAAAACGCAGCCACAACTTGAAGGAAAATCGTGGTCATTTCGGCAAGTGAACTCAGACAACATTCTAAGGAAAAAATCAAGGGTAAATACAACAAGCTCTGGCAACATTCTAAAGGAAAAAATTGTGGGTAATTATAGCAGTAAAGGTCAACTTTTAAAGGCAATGATCATGGGCATTAGACAACAGTCTCAAACAGGTTTTGGAATTGTCAAGTCATGAGCATTTAACAAGAGTCTCAGACAGGTTTAAATGGTAAAAAAAAAAATACAGAGAAAGGATTAAGCCGATGAACTGGTCTTCATGGTATGTCCCCCACGCACATCCATGGATGAAAAGTCATCATCTCGACGGGGAAATGTCTCCCTTCTCTCAATCCCTCCTCTACATAAATACAGTGAAATATTCTCGGGTCAATGCAAACCCCCATGCAGAAATGTGAACCCCCATCCAGTGAGCAAAGCTTCAATGCCCTCGTTCAATACTCTGGATAGAGAAGCAAACTCTTCCCGGCCTACCTCCCCATGTGAATTTTTTAACACATAGGTAATATATGACTCTACCCCCTAGATGGACGCAACCTCAAACTGGATAAATCCTGGCTTTTCCAACAGATTTTTATTTAGACAAATTCTGGCGAGCGAGTGCTATGGAGATAACTTTTTCAAAAACGTGAGCATTTAACAGTGGTCTCAATCATGTTTGAATATCAATTCATGAACATTAAGCATCGATCTTAGACATAATTTGAATAGTAAAATTGTGGGTAAAATAAAACGAGAAAAAAACACAGTCATCCCTTAAAGCAAATTCATGGTAATTATGGAAACCACAGTCATCATTCTCATGTCAATTTCATGGTCCCCAATAGGTGGTCATTCCAGCAGTAATACAATCAACTTCTAAATGGAAAAACCGTGGAAATCAAAAGGAAAACACACTCATTCTTAAGGATTATAACTGAGATTCAAAATCTCCACCGTCAAGAGGTCAATGCAGTCAATAGTTTACTACTGTTAAAATGATTTATCACTGAGAGGTATCTTTAAGGTAAATCACGACCTGTTAAGAACCAAACATCAATATAGCATAGAAAAACCTCAGGAAAAGTACTCAACGCCTTGAAAAAGAGATAATTTCATATAATAAGTCTCTTCGAGGGGGAAACCTCCTTTTACCCCAATTAAATGTTCAAGTACAAGATAATTCAAAATGAAAATGTGTCCTTGGTATATATAGGAGAATAGGAGGTTTAATGGCCTAAAGCCGACATAAATAAAATAACATTACTAATCTAAATTACAACTAATGGCCTAAAGCCGACAGAAATAAAATAACATTACTAATCTAATATGCCCCAATTAAGTGGTAATGAGCCAATA
>JZKD02S0323954.1:234871-258353 GCA_000966675.3 Picea glauca | reverse complement strand
AACATTACTAATCTAAATTACAACTAATGGCCTAAAGCTGACATAAATAAAATAACATTACTAATCTAATATTCCCCAATTAAGTGGTAATGAGCCAATATTAGGGCTTAACATGACCCTTAACCAATTCTAGAAGTAGAAACTATACGCATGTGAAAACATTTAAACAGAAAGGTTGAGTGGACTATCAATCAGGATGTTGGGTTGAAATTAAAATCGAGTGTTGGACTGTTTCGTTTTTTTTTTTTTTTTGTTTTTCTTCTTTGGGGTAAAGTAAAATATTGTAGAAGGAAAGGAGATGCATGACAGGGAAAATAAAAGATGTCAGGCAAGAGTCGACCATCAAAAAACTACAAAATGAATGCAAATCATTGTACCAAAATGCGCGAGAAGAGGATTTACGTTGTTGTCATTTCTATAAAAGCAAATCGTTGAATAGAACATTTCATGAATAAAGGGACTAAAATCGATTATCTTTGGAAGTAAAGAGAAGGTAGGCCATTCACCACAAAAATGGGGAGACGTTCTGGTTCGAATAAATCTTAGAAGAATAAAAGCGTAATCAATCTACAGCCCAATATTAAGTAGACAATAAAAGGATAAACTTTCACTTTCAATCATTAAATTGTTGGGTCAAATAAATGCATCAAAGAGAAAGACAAACAATCATCCAAGGACAACAACAGAGGTAGGCGGATGAGTTCATCCTTCGCTTCACCATCCTCTCATAGAAAAGAAGGGCATTGAGATCCATAGGTCTTTTAACGCTAAGGCGACGACCAAAGATCAAGCTCTTGGCCGACTGCCCAGGTGAGGAATGGCATGCTATGGATGAAGGAAAACAATCGCAAGGGTCACAATAAAACACAACGGGGATGTCAATTCATGCGGGGAATGAAGACCATGGGAGTCAACAATCATCATGCTAGGATAATAATAGTTTTAGTCATCAAATTTTAAAAATAAGTAAGTTTAACTACCCAACGATCATGCAAATCCAAATCATAAATCCTACAACATTCTATCATTCAAATGAAGAAGCATACCATTGCATGTTCTCCTTCTCCAAGTATCATCCATGGGCCCCATGCAACTCCCACTCGCCGACCATCGATACTTCACCGGTACCTCCCATCCAACACTAGGGGTAATCTTCTTCCTCTTTATCCCCCTGATCCATAAAGGGGCCACACACACTATCTAGACATTTCGTCTAGCTCCCAGCTCACCTCGCAAGCCCGAGCTACTAGTCCACTCCGAGCTGGGTATCCCAACTCCAACAAGTAAATCAGTCAAGTAGATATTTCTGCGATGTAACATTACGCAACAGAAGATGATCCTTTCTCCTTCTCCTTCCTTCATTATATAGAATTTCCCACTTCCTCTCTTTCCTAAAATCTCATTTAATTAAAGTTTTTAAAATATATTCTTGAAAATTCTTCTCCATACAAGTGTCACCCATCCCCTACATTCCTCCATAAATTAATTTCTTTAATTAAGTAATTATCTTTATTTCCCTCACCCACCTAGAGTTACTCCTAGAATCACTCCTAGGTGTTCCCAAATTCTCTTACAGGTTTTAATAGCTTTCTCTTTTATTAAATTGCTAATTCAGTGTAAAATTAGAAAGCTCTTAAATGTAGATTCTTTACTAAGTTGACTTCCCGCTTTTTCCCTTAAGTTCCCCTTTTTCACATTTTATGTTACCTCTTTTCCCTAGTTTCCTTTTTTTTCTCTCCCTCTTTCCCCTTTTACTTAGAACTCGAGAAGGCATGTGTGGAATTTAACCCCTTTTTCCCTTTATCATTAATTTCATATATTTTAAATTATCAAAAGATAAAATAATTAATTCCCTCTTTACATTTTATAACCACAGATTTTATTTCTTATGAATAAATGAATTTCTTACTCCCTTCATGTTACAAAATTTTCTGTAGATCATAATTATTATTTAAGTGGTTTTTAGTTTAATTATTATTATTTTATTTTATTTTATCTATTTATTTTATTTTATTTTTTTAAAAGGTAGACAATATTTTACCCCTAGTGTAATTTTAGACTTAGAACTTAGATTTTGTACTAGGTGACATTTAATTAGGGAAGTCGTTTTAAAAATTACTTAACATGTTATTTGTCTTAGGGCGATCTAGGTTCATCCCTCTATCATCAACAATGTGATGTGCCCTTTAGGATGCACTGGGTGCTCCAAGGGTGCCACTCACCTCATTTGTTCCTTTGTGTGATGTGCCCTTCAGGACGCACTACGTGCTCCAAGGAAGCCACTCACCTCTTGATTGATTTGGTAGACATCAATAACCCCTCGAGTCAACACTGTGCTAGGTGAACTTGTGGGAGAATAAGGGCTTCTAACGAATAAGGCCCCCACCTTATTTCACGCCCCTTAGAATCATCGTGAGTGACTATCGCAATCTACCCTCACGACATCGGATGTCCTCTCGAACTAGGTAATCGTTAACCTACAGTTCGAGCCATGGAGGGAGTGCTAGTAGGATATGGCAGGGTTGTTGTCCACACCTCTCCCTCACATCTCTAGTAGTCGTGCATAACCCCTTTACTCCATATGTGAGTCTAGTCGGCAATATATTGTTAGCCTACATCATCAAAAAATCATGTCAGGACATATCCACATCATATCATCTAATCAGATGTACAATATCATAGTAAAACAATCAAACCCCAATTGCACACTCCCTGACTTGATACGGATTCCAAGGGGTTCCATCGATGCCTCGGCATCCTCTAGGTCCGTAATCCTGTACACTCAATAAAACCGAGTCAATAGCACCTGTCTATGTCAAAGAGGTAAAACAACATGTCATCAACCCATAACACCTTATAATAAATAAATAAAAAAGTTTTAATAGCATAATAATCCGGATCACTTGCGAGCAAGTGTCCTCAAAGAATAAGTTCGCTCAGTGCACCAGAGAAGGATGTTACATACACCCCCTCTTGTTCTAAACTTCATCCTGAAGTTTCATATTGTAAATGCCGAAATAAAGTGTATCACAGTATCATATGTCTATCTATCAAACATAAATGGAAACTATTGGCACATATCATATGTATCATCCTAGGTCGTTGAGTGTGGACTATAATTATCCGACTGGACCTTGACCTCATCTACCGTTCGATGTCGTAGCTGTCGAATGCGATGTTCCAAGATGCAAAACGGCTCAGCCATGAGCACTCACTCGTCCAATACCTACAAGGAACTCATGTCAATAACATGTGTAGGATCACTAATATAATGTCTCAAAACAAATACATGAAAAACATTGTCCATATGCCTCAAAGAATCAGGCAAGGCTAGTCGATAGGCCACGAGCCCCTTTCTCTCCACAATCTCTAAAGTTTCCACGAACCTAGGAGAGATTTTATCTCCTATCTCGAACTTGATCGAGCTCTTATGCAGTTTAACCCTCAATAAGAATCGATCGTCGACCTCGTAACTATAGTTGACACAGAGTGCATCTGCATAACTCTTTTGTCGATCCTGCGCTTCTTTAATCCTTTGTCTTATTGTTTGCATTTTCTCTTTCATTTCTTGGATCGCTTCGGGGCCCACCAGGACCCTATCCTCAAACTGATCCCAACTCAAAGGCGTCTGACACAGTCGCCCATAAAGAAACTCGAAAGGTGCCATTTTAATGGTGCTATGGTAACTATTGTTGTAAGCGAACTCTACTAGTGGCAAGAATTCTTCCCAATGATTTTGTTGGTCCATCACATGCATGGGCAACATGTCCTGCAAGGTTTGTCTTGTTTGTTTGGTCTTCCTGTCAATCTCCGAGTGATATGCAGTACTAAAGTTAAGTTGGGTTCCCAAGTCCTCTTGGAAACTCATCCAAAATCGTCCAGTAAACACTGATCCTCGATCAGATATAATCCTCTTAGGAATGCCATGCATCCTCACAATATCACTGATGAAAACTCAATCTATGTCAGGTGCCTGATACATGGTACGCACAGGAATAAAGTGAGCACTCTTCGTCAGAGTGTCTACTACTACAAAAATCGAGTCATGTCTCCTTGTCGTCAGTGGCAATCCAACAATAAAATCCATCAAAATAACCTCCCATTTCGATTTCAAAATAGCATGTGGTTTTAGTAATCCTATTGGGTGTCTATGTTCAGCCTTTACTTGCTGACATTCTAGACATCTATCCACATAGTTGACTATGTCTACCTTCATTCCCTTCCAGAAGAATAAGGGTTTAAGGTATGCCCTCATCTTCATGACTCCCGGATGAGCCATGTATACTACTCTATGAGCCTCGCTTAGGATCAACATCCTCAACTCATCATTTGGTGGTACGTATATCCAACTTTTAAACCTCAATAAGCCATCGCTATCAAATGAAAATCCCTCAACTCATGGTACCATCATCGTATTTTGTCTGATAAAACCCTCGAACTCTTTGTACCTGTCATCATTACACTGAAAAGTTAAAATCTTTTCACGTAGATTTGTCTAAAGGGGCAACACCAAAAAGATGCATGGTCTCCGAATCAATGCATTTGCCACTCTGTCCATTGTCCCTTTTATGTAAGTAATCTTGAAATCGTACTCACTAAGCAATTCCGACCAATGTCATTGTCGCGCGTTCAGGTTACTTTGCGTAAATATGTGTTGTAGTCCACAATGATCATTCTTTAGTTCAAATTTTATCCAATAAGGTAGTGTCTCCAAACTTTCAAGGCATATATAAGACAACTCCAAATCATGCGTCATGTAGTTCTCCTCATGCCTTCTCAATTTCCTTGAAATGTAAGCGATTACTCATTCGTCTTGCATCAAGACTTCACCTAAGCCTTCCTTGAATGTGTCAGTGCATACCAAGAAGTCCTTGTCCATGTCAGGGACCTTTAGTATCGACGTTGTTGTCAACAACTCCTTAAGCCTCCGAAATGCTTCTACACATTTCTCAGTCCAAAGAAACTTCTTGTTTTTCTTCTGAAATTACGTGATCGGATTTGCTATCTTCAAAAATCCCTTGATGAATCGTCGATAGTATCCTACTAAACCCATAAATATACACACTTATGGGACATTCGTCGGTGCAGGCCATTCCATAATAGCCTCGACCTTTGCTGGATCCATGACAATGCCTTCGCCGGAGATGACATGCCCCAAGTAGTGAATCTTTGATTGGTAAAAATAGAATTTGGACAACTTCCCATACAATTTGTGCTCTTGCAGACACTGTAGTACCAAGCACAAGCGCTCGTCATGCTCCTTTGTCATTCGAGAGTAAATCAAAATATCATCAATGAATACATGGACAAACTTGTCCAAGTACTCGTGGAACACCCCATTCATCAAACTCATAAATTCCCCTCGGGTGTTTGTCAATCCAAATGGTAAAACAGTAAACTTGTAATGTCCAAACCTCGTCTCAAAGTCAGTCTTAGGGACTTCATCCTCCTTGATCCGTAACTGGTGATACCTAGATCACAAATCGATCTTGGAGAACACTGTTGCACCCTTCATTTGATTGAACAGATCATCAATTCTTGGCAATGGATATTGATTCTTGATCGTAGCCTTGTTAAGTTGATGGTAGTCAATGCAAAGCCTCCATGATCCATCTCTCTTTCATATGAAAATAACAGGTGCACCCCACGGTGACACACTAGGATGTATCAGTTCCAGGTTCGACAACCCCTTCAGTTGCATTTTCAACTCTTGTAACTCTAGGGTCGACATTCAATAAGGAATTATTTCTATCGGTTCAGTCCCTGGTTCCAGATCTATGGTAAAATCCATCTGCCTCTGCGACAACATCCCAGGTAACTCCTCTAGAAATATGTCTGCAAACTCTTTCACCACTAGAAGGTGTTCTAGACCTTCCGCTACTCCCTTCTCATTTAACGCAAGGATCACATAAATCTTCCACCCCTTGCGCATACTCTTTCATAGCTGCAAGGAAGAGATGAAACTCAGGGAAATTCCCTGGTTTTGTCCTACAATCACACGTTTATGTCCCTCGTCATCGACCAATCTCAACCATTTTTTCTTACAATTGAGTATCGCCTCATGCGATTCCAACCAGTCCATACCAATCATGATGTCATAAGATCCTAAGATTGTGACGTACAGGTCGACCCTTATGACAAACTCTCCCAGGTTAAGGACATAGCCTGTAACCTTTCCTCTCACCTTCTGTTTATCTCCCGAAGCCATCTCCATGAAGCTAAAATCGTCCTGTTTGACTGCCTTTACCTTAATACTTTTTAGCACTGCACCATAAATGAAGCTCTCGGTAGCACCGGGATCTATCAAAATACTAAGGGTCTGGTCAGTGAAGGTACCTGTCGTCTCGAGAAAAGTCGACTGGTTCTCTGCATGGCGGTTATTCACTGCTGCATGAAACCTATGGGCCTTGCCCATATCTCCCATGGTAGTGGTTCTGACTAATCAAAATGCTCTAGTCCTCCCCACAGGGAAATAGCGCTAGTAGTGTGTCTCCCCACACATCCAACACCCCTTCTTCAACCTAGTAGTCCTGGTACCCATAGTAGAAGATGATGACCCACTGGCATCGAACCCTGGTCTATTCTGTTGAACAGGCATAAACTGCTTCTACTGCGGGCGACGCTACTCTTGATGTTGTGGTCCCCGATAAGGTTTTCGTTGCTGAGGCATCGGTCGCTGAGGTGTAGTGAAAGTGGATCCCCTGTGGAAGCCACAATATCCTAGCGTATGTCTCACTGGTGTCTGATGCTGTTGTGCTCCAATTGAAACCTGTGTTGCTGGTCTTTCTTGAGTCATGGTCTTACCCCAACTAATAAGCTCCTCCTTCGCTATGAGGACCTTATGGATGACATCATGCAAGGTTTGAGGCATCAAAATCCTAACGTTTGCATGCAAGTTGTCGTTAAGGATAAACACGAACCTGTTGACCTTAAGTTTCTCAGTTTTAAGGTGCGGAGCATACCGGAGCATCTCCATAAAATAGGCCTCTGAAAGGTACCTCTCTCAGAACTGTTCCTCGAACATTTCCCATGAAACGTCTTCGATGGCCATGTTCAGTTGCGGTAGGAGTGTCTTCCAACATAGAAGAGTGCTCCCCTTCAGTTGGAAGACCACCATGCAGACCTTCATGTTGGAGGTATAATCACGAAATGCGAAGCACATCACCATGTTCTCCAACCATGCCTCCACGGATGCACCATTCGGGGGACCAAAGAACTTGGGAAATTTGACCTTCTCGAGTTCATGGTGAATGCTACCGGAACCGACTGGAGCGTGCAGTGGAACCTCAGCGGGTGTCGGTGCCCTGGCCTCATCTCTGTCCAAATGGCTGATCAGAGCCTCAAACATGCACTGAAAAGATCTCATCATTTCGACTACATCACCAACTAGTATCTTCTCCTGTTCGAGAACCTGTTGATCTCCCTGGGGGTTAGACTCGTTAGGTGTGGATGCTACTGGAGGCATCACGCCTCCTCCCCTAGCACATCATTGTCTACCTTTGCGACATCTTCTAACCATGATTACCTACATGCACACAAGTCAACTCGATCAACAATAGTATAATCAATCATATCAGCGAAATCCATAGCGATCCCAAGTCGCAGGTTGAAACTGGCTTTGATACCACATGTAAGAAACCTCTTATTTTGTCAGGACATAAAGCCTCACATAACAAGTAATTTTTTTATTTTTATTTTTTGTGTGTGTAAGAAGGTAAACATGACATTATACTAAACAACAAAACATAACGACGAACACCAAGCAATAAAATCACGCAACAACCACAAGACGACCTAACAAGAAAAAGAATAACTACCCACCCATCCTACCCTGCAATGGTTAGGACCTCCAGGACACATAAGAAATGCTCAAGACCAGGTCCTCATCGATTTTGACCATTTAAGGTCTCAGGGCTGGTGACTGTTCTAAGGAACCAGGAGGTGTCTACACTTCCCCGACACATGTGGACCAAGCCTACTAAGTTGAGGCAATCATCCTAAGAACCCCACACACCCCAACAATTACACCAGTAACTAGAATCTCTTACAATTGCCAATTAAGCACATTAAAAGTTTACTAACCAAGTACAAACATTAATTAAACGAACATCAACACCCTCAATGGGAAGCACAAGCTAAAAAAAAATGGGGACTTCGCCAAATCCTGATCAATTGTCAAGTCAAGCTAGTCAATAGTTATTGTCTTTTTAATCATCTATTACGAGCCCAACTTAGTATGTTGAAATTGCAGAATATCATTAAGGTACAATCCATATTAGCCTTAAAACAAATTCATTTGCGTACTCCTAAGCTACAAGTGACAACAGAGTACCATCTAAATCATCATTCAAAGAACATTACTAGCAAGTCTAGACATTCGACTTGACTAATAATTAAAAATATAATTAATCATTAATTGAAATCTAACTAGTCTGTCAATTATAAACTAGCCATTCATTATAAACTTGCAATGATTTTAATTAGAAATGAGTGAAGCATGTACCCAACACCACATAATGATGACAAGGAAGGTTAGATAAAATTAAGAAATTGTACTTAGCTTAAAAGACATTACAATTTATTTAGTATCAAATAACATTAAAAATGCCTCTTTTCCTTTTACTCCACCTATATTAAATTAGCTATGAAATTTTTTATCATTAAAGATAAAGGTAGTGTTTCTTGAACCAATCTATTCATAACAAGAAATGCTTCCTTCTTTTCTTCGACATATGTTTCCATCGAAATCCCTACTTCCTGAATGTAACTTGACAAAACTAGACTTACTGTAACATGTTCAATTTGTTGTAGCATATTCAAATCAAATAAAGATATATGGGCATCCAAGTCCCTACTTCATGAATGTACCTTCGACAAAAATATACTTACTATAATATGTCTCAATTTGCTGTAACACGTTTCAATACAACGAATTTCAAATCAAATAAATGAAATAAAGATATACGGTCATTTTACTTTGACAAAAAAAAGGGTTTTGATTTTTTTTACTTTAATTTTCTTTCTTATATCATCAAATCATATTTTTAATAATAAATTAGAACAATTTTTACTTCTCATCACATCAACCTTTTCCCTTCATTTCCTAAATCATAAATTTTTTTAATCAATATATTAGGATTGTTTTTACTTCTGGTAAATTCAACCTTATCTTTAACCAAGTGTCCAACTACCATTATAATAAGGAAAACAAAACACAACCAACATTCAAGGGAAAATGCAGCCACAACTTGAAGGTGAATCATGGTCATTCCGGCAAGTGAACTCAGTCAGCATTCTAAGGCAAAAATCAAGGGTAAATACAACAAGCTCTGGAAGCATTCTAAAGGAAAAATTCATGGGTAATTACAACAGTCAAGGTCAACTTTTAAAGGCAATGATCATGGGCACTAGGCAATGGTCTCAGATGGGTTTTGGAATGGTCAAGTTGTGAGCATTTAACAAGGGTCTCAGATAGGTTTAAATGGTAAAAAAAACAGATACAGAGAAAGGTGTAAGCCGATGAACTAGTCTTCATGGTATGTCCCCCACGGACATCAATGGATGAAAATATGTCAGATCGATGGGGCAATGTCGCCTTTCTTTCAAGCCCTCCTCTATATAAATACAATGAAATGTTCTCGGGTCAATGCAAACCCCCATGCAGAAATGTGAACCCTCGTCCAGTGAACAGAGCTTCAATGCCCCCGTTCAAGACTGTGGATAGAGAAGCAAACTCTTCCCATCCAACCTCCCCATGTGATTTTTTAACACTTAGGTAATAGATGACTCTACCCCCTAGATGGACACAACCTCAAACTCGATAAATCTTGGCTTTTCCAACAGATTTTTATTTAGACAAATTGTGGCGAGCGAGTACTATGGAGATAAGTTTTTCACAAACAAGAGCATTTAACAGTGGTCTCAGTCACATTTGAATAGAAATTCGAGAACATTAAGCATCAATCTCAAACATAATTTGAATAGTAAAATCATGGGTAAAATAAAAGGAGAAAAAAACATAGTCATCCCTTAAAGCAAATTCATGGTAATTATGGAAACCACAGTCATCATTCTCATGTCAATTTCATGGTCCTTAATAGGTGCTCATTCTAGCGGTAATACAATCAACTGCTAAATGGAAAAACCGTGGAAATCAAAAGGAAAACACACTCATTCTTAAGGCTTATAACTGACATTGAAAATTTCCACTGCGAAGAGGTCAACGCAGTCAATAGTTTACTGTTGTTAAAATGATTTATCACCGAGAGGTATCTTTAAGGTAAATCATGGCTCTTGACCAATTCTGGAAGTAGCAACTATACGCATGTGAAAACATTTAAACAAAAAGGATGAGTGGACAAACAATCAGGATGTTGGGTTGAAATTAAAATCGAGTGTTGGACTGTTTTTTTTTTTCTTTTTTTTTTTTTTTTTGGGGGGGGGGTAAAGTAAAATCTTGCGGAAGGAAAGGAGGTGCATGCCAGGGAAAATTAAAGACACCGGGCAGGAGTCGACCATCAAAAAAATGCAGAATGAACGCAAATCATTGTACCAAATGCACCAGAAGAGGATTTACGTTGCTGTCATTTCTATAAAAGAAAATCGCTGAACATAACATTTCAGGAACAAAGGGACTAAAATCGATTATCTTTGGAAGTAAAGAGAAGGCAGACCATTCAACACAAAAATGGGGAGATGTTCTGGTTTGAATCAATCTTAGAAGAATAAAAGTGTAATCAATATATAGCCCAATATTAAGTAGACAATAAAAGGATAAACTTTCACCTTCAATCATTAAATTGTCGGGATGAATAAACGCATCAAAGAGAAAGAAAAACAATCAGCCAAGGAAAACAACAGAGGTAGGCAAATCAGTTCGTCCTTCACTTCACCATCCACGCACAGAAAAGAAGGGCTTTGAGATCCATAGGTATTTTAATGCTAAGGCGACGACCGTAGATCAAGCTCCTGGCCGACTACTCAGGCGAGGACTAACATGCTAGGAAAGAAGGAAAATAATCGCACGGGTCACAGTCAAACACCACAGGTCTATCAAGTCATGCAAGGAACAAAGACCATGGGATTCAACAATCATCAGGCTAGGCTAAGAATAGTTTCAGTCATCAAATTTTAAAAATAACTCAGTTTAACTACCCAACATTCATGCAAATCCAAATCATAAATCCTACAACATTCTATCATTCAAACGAAGAAGAGTATTGTTTCTTGTTCGCCTGATCCGAGTACCGTCCGTGCCCCCCGTGCAACTCCCACTCGTCGACCGTCGAGACTTCACCGGTACCTCCCAGCCAATGCTATGGGTACTCTTCTTCCCCCTTAGCCCCCCGAGCCCCAAAGGGGCCACACAGACTCTCCAGAGATTTCGTCTAACTCCCAGCTCGCCTCGCAAGGCCGAGCTACCACTCCTCTCTGAGCTGGGTATCCCAACTCCCACAAGTAAATCAGTCAAGTAGATATTTCTGTCGTGTAATGTTATGCAAACAGAAGATGATCCTTTCTCCTTCTCCTTGCTTCATTATATAGAATTTCCCACTTTCTCTCTTTCCTAAAATCTCATTTAATTAAAGTTTTTAAAATAAATTCCTAAAACTTCTTCTCCGTACAAGTGTCACCCATCCCCTACATTCCTCCATAAATTAATTTCTTTAATTAAGTAATTATCTTTATTTCCCTCACCCACCTAGAGTTACTCGTAGAATCACTCCTAGGTGTCCCCAAATTCTCTTACAGGTTTTAATAGCTTTCCCTTTTATTAAATTGCTAATTCAGTTTAAAATTAGAAAGCTCTTAAATGTAGATTCTTTACTAAGTTGACTTCCGTCTTTTTCCCTTAAGTTCCCCTTTTTCCCTTTTTATATTACCTCTTTTCCCTAGTTTCCTTTTTTTTTTGTTTCTCCCTCTTTCCCCTTTTACTTAGAAATCAAAAAGGCAGGTATGAAATTTAACCCCTTTTTCCCTTTATCATTAATTTCTTATATTTTAAATTATCAAAAGATAAAATAATTAATTCCCTCTTTACATTTTATAACCACAAATTTTATTTCTTATGAATAAATGAATTTCTTACTCCCTTCATGTTACAAAATTTTATGAAGATCATAATTATTATTTAAGTGGTTTTTAGTTTAATTATTATTATTTGATTTGATTTTATCTATTTATTTTATTATATTTTATTTATTTATTTTTATTTTTTTAAAGGTAGACAAAATTTTACCCCTAGCGTAATTTCAGACTTAGAACTTAGATTTTGTACTGGGCGACATTTAATTAGGGAAATTGTTTTAAAAATTACTTAACATGTTATTTGTATTATGGCCATCTAGGTTCATCCCTCTATCATCAATAACACGACGTGCCCTTCAGGACGCACTAGGTGCTCCAAGGGTGCCACTCGCCTCATATGTTCCTTTGCACGACATGCCCTTCAGGATGCACTACGTGCTCCAAGGGTGCCACTCACCTCTTGATTGATTTGGTAGACATCAATAACCCCTAGAGTCAACACTCCGCCAGGTGAACTTGTGGGAGGCTAAGGGATTCTAAGGAATAATTCCCCCACCTTATTGTGCGCCTCTTAGAATCATTGTGAGCAAATGTTCTAGTCTTCCCTCACGACATCGTAGGTCCTTTCGAACTAGGTAATCATTAACCTACAGTTCGAGCCATGGCGAGAGTGCTAGTAGGATATGGAAGGGTTGTTTTCCACACCTCTCCCTCACATATCTAGTAGTGTTGCATGACTCCTTTACTCCATATGTGAGTCTGGTCGACAAGCTATCGTCAGCCTGCATCATCAACAAATCATGTCAGAACATATCCACATCATATCATCTAATCAGATGCAAAATATCACAGTAAAACAATCAAACCCCAATGGCACACTCCCTGACTCGATCCAGAGTCCAAGGGGTTCCATCGATGCCTCGACATCCTCTAGGTTCATAATCCTACACACTCAGTAAAACTGAGTCAATAGCACTTGTCTATGTCAAAGCAGTAAAACAACATGTCATCAACCCATGATGCCTCATAATCAAAATCAAAATTTTTAATAGCATAATAATCCGGATCACTTGCGAGCAAGTGTCCTCAAAGAATAAGTTCGCTCAGTGCGCCACAACGGGATGTTACAAATATCAACCAACTCTGACGAAGTGTCAACCAGAAGCTTCAAATTTGTTTCCATGGGTGTGTTCATGGATTTTTGTTCCAACATGTCAAATCTCTTTAGTATTTCAACTGCATACTTCCCTTGGTTAATGAAGATATTCTCTAGACTCTCCCAAACTTCAATACCTAATAATAATGTATTATGCCTAGGTCTTTCATCTCAAACACTACAATGATCTTCTTCTTAAAATCTGTGATGAACTTTTCTTCTCCATCCAAGAATAAATCATCCACATATAGTATCAACATAGCTGGCTCATCATTCCTAACCTTGAATTAAAGGTTAGAATCAACTTTACTCTTGGTAAATCCCAATGTCTTCAAGAAACTATCAATTCTTCCATACTAAGCTCTAGGAGCTTGCTTCATCGCATACATAATTTTCTTCAACCTGCATACATGAGTCTTTCTATCTTAAACCTAAAACCCTCGGGGGTTTTCTATATACACTTATTCTTCAATAAAACCATTTAAGAAGGTTGTTTTCACATCCATCTTGCGTAACTTCCACTTCATTTTGGATACAAGAGCTATGATGGTTCTAATACAAGTGTATCTGGCTACAAGAGCAAATGTCTCCTCATAATCAATACCTTCCTTTCAAGAAAAACAATGAGCCACAAACCTCGCTTTATTTTTTTCAATACTTCCGTCTGCTACATGTTTTATCTTGTATATCCACTTGGAAGGTACCACATATTTGTTTTTTGGTCTGGGAATTACTTCCCATACATCATTCTTTATAATGGAATGGTATTCTTTTTTCATGGCATCCACCAATTCTTTCTTCTGAATGGATTCTTCAAAGCATGTAGGTTCCTTTTCTATGAGATCACACATCAAGTCCATATAGCTCGATAATGGCTTAGGATTATTGCTTTTTCTCTTGGTTCCTTTTGGAGCACCATAATTCTCTGCATCTTGAATAAGTTCTCTCATGAAAAATGGATTTCTCTTGTGAGATATTGTCATACGGGGAGGTTATTGAGATTATAGCATATCGTTATCTTTTGGAATATCATCATCACGGGTAACTATAACTTTCTTCATGGGTTTTGCAACTCTCAGATATACATGTTATTCTTAATATACTTCTTCAAGTTGTAATTTCCTTGATCTTTTGAGTGTTGCATCTTCATAAAAGGTTACATCTCTACTGATCTCAATATGATGTTAACCTGGTATCTAAATTTTGAAGGCCTTATAGACCTCACAGTATCCAACAAATATTCTCTTCTTTCCTGAAGGATCCAACTTAGTTATCTTTTCTTTTGGAATGTGTACAAATACTGGACAACCAAATATTCTGAGATGACTAACTTCTGGCTTCTTTCTCGTGAAAATTTCTTCGGGGGTTTTGAATCCAAGTGAATTATGAGATAATCTATTTTGGACATAAATTGTTGTTCTTTCTCCTTCAAACCATAAGTGCATTGGAAGATCTTGATCGTGAATCATAGTATTTATTAATTCCATAATTATTCTATTCTTTCTTTATTCTACACCATTTTGTTAAGGTTTATAGGGAGTGGTGAGCTCCCTCTTAATCTTGATATCTCTGCAATATCTCCCAAATTCATTTGACATGTACTATCCTCCATTATCTTACTCGAGTATCTTGATTTTTCTTTCGGAGAGGTTTTCTACCAAGGCTTTGAATTCCTTGATATTTCTAAGTACTTCATCTTTTGACTTCAAGAAATAAACCCAAGTATTACGAGAGTAATCATCAATAAATGACACATAGTATACATACCCACTTAGAGAGGTTGATGGCATTGGACTGCATACATCTCAGTGGATGAGTTCCAATATTCCTTCTACTTTTATGTCTCTCTTTGGGAAATTATTTTTTATGTTCTCTCTTTGTGCACATCCTTTACATACACCTTCATGATCAACCTTAAATTCTAGTAAAATTGTAATTACCTTGCTTACATATGGTAAGTATTTGTACTTAATGTGAACTAGTATTCTATGCCAAAGTTCACAAGTACTTTAAGTAGAGTGAGTCAAGTCTACATATGAGTGACCTTTAACTTGTATAACCCACCTTCTTCTGTTCCAATAACAATTGCATCTTCTATAGTTTTTCATTTAGGCCACATAAGAACTTCACCATCTATGAATGAAACTATGAAACCTTTCTTATCTAGAGTTGATATGAAAATTAATTTATTTGTCAAAACAGGTACATAAAGTACATTATTCTCATCGGATTTCTTGAATCAAGTCTGTAGGTGGATTCTCCCATTCCCTTAATAGGGTATTGATAATCATCTCCAAGTGAAAATTTCTAGAAGAAGTCTTTTTATGTAAGGCTAGAGAGAATATCTTTTTGATTTGTCATGTGATTAGAGATACCTCTATCTATGAGCCAAGTATCCTGTCCAAGGGTCACAGATCCTGAGAGGGATAAAAAAAAAACATTGTCTTCAATCTCTTCTTTTGTCAACTTATTGGGTGGCTCATCATCTTGATCTGCATGGGAATGAAGTATTTTGTTCTTCCTCTTTTTGTATTCTTCTATTTTGGCAAGAGAGTTCTTAGCAATGTGTCCCATCTTATCACAATGATAACATTGATAAGAAGAGAAGTCTTTTCCCTTTCTTTGACCCTTATAGTATTTTTGTAATCTCTTTGGACAGTGAGATTATTTATGAAAATGGGTCTCCTTTTGGAAATGAGACCTATTGTTTCCTCCTTTAGCATGAGTAGCTAGGTATTTATCTTCAACCCTTCATAGTACAGATTCTCAGTTGGACACTCTTGCTTCTTCTTGAACACATTCTTCCCATAGACTCTCAAATTGGATTTTCTCTTTTCTTGCACAAATAGTTTGGATGAAGGCATACGAAGGTATTGCGAGACCATTAAGATTTTTCATTATGAGTTCATGTTCATCAAAGTTGTCTCCAATTTCTTCTAATTATTCCTTGAATTGAGAAACCCTAGAGAAATAGTCTTGAAGTGTTTCTCCTTTCGACATCTTCGTATTCTTGAGATGGGTTCTTAGATTCATCTTCCATTTGATGTTATTTCCTTCATAAATTCTTGCTATGGCATCAATTATATATTTTGGAGTATTCTTAGAAGACACTTGAGGGATCAAGTGGTATTTAATGGAACCTACAATTATTTTTTTGGCCCTAATCATATCCTTTTTGTACTTTTCTTTGGTTTCTTCTTCTTTGGGTTCCGGTACATTTTCTTTTATGAATTTTTCAAGTTCATTCTATTCAAGAATGAGTACAATTTTTTACTTCCAGGCATGAAAATTTTCCACAACTTATAACTTGTCAACAAGCTTGGTGCTTGCAGACATCTTGACCTAGAGCTAAGAAAATGACCAAAAAATAAAAGTGCTCAAAAAATGAATCTGAACTTACCAAGAGATGTTTTGGGTTGAGGTGAGTTGGCTTGAGATGATTCTTTCAGAAAATTCCAAATTTTACCCATTGAAACTTGACCTTCGCACTTTTGGACTGGTACTTCCAGTAATGGTTCTGGTTTTCTAGTTTTTTGGTTTTCTAGTACCACTCAAAACTAGAGTTTGACTTTCCGAAGAGTCTCACCACTAAAATTGTGTTATCAAGCTTCCAAAGGATGTGCTAGGGTAGGGCACGCTTCCCTAGATGGTTTTTGGTCAGAAATTCTTCTTCAGTAAAAAACCCTAATTTCCTTGTATGACAACAATGACATCTTTAGATACCAAGTGAAAGGCGCTCTATTAAGTCAGTCTCTGATACCATGCTAAGTTTAGAGTTTTTATTATGTTATTTTCAATTAACTAGAGCATTCAATCCATTTCCAAAATAGAAACATAAAGAGGATCATTGAAAGAAACACAATCACATGGTACACAACATTTTATCCTCAAAAACCCTCATGGTGGAGAAAACCCAACAAAAATTCCTCAATAATATATTTCCAATACAATTCCAACACTAATACCAAACCACCAAGAATAAACTAGGACTGAGCATGCGCCTCTCTTCTCCTTCATCCTTCAACTGCAATTTCCTTCAAAAGATGCACACTAGATGAGTGTGTGAGTGAATGAATAATTGAGACACCATCCTCACTTATAAATACTATTTGAGGAGGTACTTAGGTTTATGTCTCTTCACATAGTAAGGATGACATATTCCAAGAGTTATTAAAACCACTTTATAAACCCTAGGGGCCGAATTTACAAATACCACCATATAAATATGGTTTGATTAATCCACAAAAGGGGATTTGATATATAAGATAATAACTCAATCATAATTAGAATATTATTTGAAGTTACAATCTATCCACATTAAGAACAATCAATGCATCATATATGATAAAGAAAATCCTAATCAAATTATAGCCAAAATTAATATGTTGCAAAAACAAAAATTTCTTTCAAATTTTATGATGAGGCAAATAGAGGATTAAAATATTTCTATGATGATGATTCTTGGATATGGTATATGAGGTATGAGAATATAAATATAAGAGACTTAAAGTTACTACATAATAAACAAATGGCCAAAGTATTTCCTCTTATTTATTGTTTTGATCAAGTTTGTGAAGGATGCATTCTTGATCAGAATTATGGATACTCATTTCCAGTAGGAAAATGTTGGAGAGAAAACGAAATAGTACATGGAGATATATTTGGTCCCATACGAACTTTTTCACTCAACAAAAATAAGTGTTTTATTATTTTTGTGGATTATTTTAGTAGAAGAGCATGGGTGTATTTCATTAAAGAAAAATATGATTCCCTTATTATTTTTCAACAATTTAAAGATGTTATTGAAAGAAAAGTGGTTATGTTTTAACGAAATTACACAGATAGAGGGGGATAATTTACTTATAAGGAGTTTGATAATTATTGAAAAAATAATGGAATACATAGGAAATTGACGGTAGGCTATACTCCCCCAAAAAATTGTGTGGTCAAACGATAGAATAAGACAATTGTTGATATGGATAGGAGCATGCTCAATGGTAAAAGTATTCCAAACATTTTTTCAGTTGAATCCATAGCTACATATGTTTATTTTCTTAATATAAGTCCAGCAAGAGATGTGTGAAACATGACTCTATATAAGGCATGGAATGGTAGAAAACATGTTGTTTCTCATTTGAAAGTTTTTTATTTTATTGCTTATTCTCATGTTCCTTATGAAAAAAGGAAAAAACTAGATGATGAAAGAGTGAAATGTATTTTCATTGGCTATTGTGAGGAGACAAAGGCTTATAGATTGTATAATCCACAAATTGAAATATTTTTGGTTAGTTGTTATGTGTATTTTGATGAAAAATAGTAAGGGGAGTGGAGTTAAGGAGTGAAACAAGAAATTCGAAGAATTATTATACACGAAGATGAATCTTCTATTCCTACAAATCCAACCAGTATTCAAAGTACTACTCATACTACATCCACACCATCATCTTCTTCAACTTCAAGTCCTAGTTCAATTCCAAGTCCTCCTCCAAGAAAGGTAAAATCCTTAAATGAAATTTATGGATATTCTAAATTTTCTATATTGTCTCATATTGAAGAAGAACCAAGATTCTTTGAAGATACGATAAAATAGGGATCATGCTATAAAGGAATGGATGAGTATATTGCATACATTAGAAGGAATGAAGCATGGGATTTTGTGGATATTCATACTAAAAAACATGTCATTGGGGTAAAATAGGTGTACGAAATAAATTATGCAGTTGATCGTCCCATACAAAACCACAAAGCAATATTGGTGGCAAAGCGGTTTTCTCAAGAAACAGGTATAGACTACAATGGAAAAATGATCAACTTGTTGACGTCTTCACCAAAGAACTACAAAGAAAGAAGTTCCATGTTAAGTACCAAAGATCTGGATAATAAAATTACCTCAAATATTCACAAAACAATATAGAAAATATCTCCTTTATTATTATAGAAACCCTTGAGGTAGGCCAACACCATACAAAAGATATTATTACTAAAGGGATTCTCTCTTCGAGGGGGAAACCTCTTAATGAGCTACTTCTCCAAATAAAATACTTTCTTATTGACTCCCCATTACATTACTTGAACCCTTTTACATAGTGCTACCAAGAACCTAAGAAAATTTTAGAGGATGAGACTTCTCGAAGCAAAACCTTCTAATAAGTCCTCTTACATTTATTGTGTTCACACTAATATATATAAATAGCATAGTTGACCTTATTTAATAATATAGTGGACCAATTTCACCTTACATTCAATGGCCTCCATTATTATTACTATGGTCCATTCGCCCCCTTACCTTATTACCTCTCTAGCTACACTAAATTCCATCCCCCTTATGAAAGTGTTGTTCTCAACAGTTTTTATGAGTGTGAATTACCATATACGAAGCTCCCATAGATAATTGTGGACCATAATGTTGAAGTAGGATGCAGAACCAAGGTCCCATGTAGGAATGTGAGCCACCATTTTGAATTAGTTGAAAAACCATTGTAAACATGGGTCCCATGTCGAAATGATCATGCAAACACCACCCTCAAGATATGAGAACTCAATAACCAACTGAAAATGATTCTCCAAGGATTGAGACTGGTCCTCTAGATGCAAATATAAATAATTGATAAAAAAAATCATCCACTACTAAAAAAAAATAATAAAACTAAAGAAGAATATGAAGAGGGAGCTCTCATTTAATCTCTAGGATGTGATCTACATGAGGTGGAGTGGAGTCATCAAATAAAATATGGAATTGTTTTTCATCCCATAAATGCAAACTATCCATATACCAATCATCACAATCATTGTTGAAAAAATACCAAGCATATCTTTCTTGATTATATTCATATGTGATGATCTCCTTATTATATATCTCATACTTTGCAATATAAGACTACCAATAATCACAATCATTCTCAATATAATACCAATCAAGTATTTCGTGATCATATTCATCCAAATCTCAAGATAAATATGAAAAATTTCCTTTACTATATCATCAAGAGATTTTAGGAACATTGAAAATTTTGCAGAGGCTAGAGTGCACTCCATATACATCTCAAAAACCTCCTATAATATACCAAAAGAAAGATTGAAAATTCTCTATAGAATGGCACTTATATGGTAGAAATATGAGCACCATGTGAAAATTTATGAGCTCTGTAGTCTCACTTCGAACACGAAGACCCTAGAAAAATGTCAATTTTAAATTAGCGAGAAATGAGAGCTTTGATTCGAATGATTTGTTTTTTTCAAATGGGATAGTTTTAAAAGAGGAACTTAGATATGTAATTCGCTTGAAAAAGGTTGGCCACAGGTGTTATAGAAATCAACAAAATCATGTGGTCATCCATGGAAAAACTATGAAAACTAACATATTTTAAAATAAGGATAACTTCACCTCCTGAGAGGGGTTTTTTTTTAAATCGGTTTTTTTTTAAGCGAGAGGAACTCACATATACAATCTCTTTCTCCAAATTCCATAAATCTACATAAATTGTCTAGAGTGTTGCAACCATGTCTTTTCTTCATAAAAAATCCCTAAAACTAGAGAAAAAAAAATCCCCTATTTGTGGTTGAAGAAAGAGCTCTACTACCACTTGTTAAGTACCGGAGATGTGAATAGTAAAATCACCACAAAGATTGAGAGAAAAATATAGAAAAAAACTCCTTTATTATTATAGAAACCCTTGAGGTAGCCTAACACTATATAATAGATCATATTCCTATCATGTGCACTTGTCTCTTCGAGGAGGAAACTTCCTAATGAATTACTAATCCAATACAATACTTTCTTCTGAACTCCCCATTACATTGCTTGAACTTTTTTATATAGTGTTACCAACCACCTAACAACAATCTATAGGAGGAACCTTCTAATAAGTCATCTTACATTTATTATGTTCACACTAATGTATCTAGCTATCATATTGGGTCTTATTTAATAATATAATTAACCTAGTCCTCCTTACATTAAATGGCCTCCACTATTATAACTATGTTAGTTGTTACATTTTCAACAAACTTTGATTAGACTAAAATTAAGGTTAATCAAGACACGAATCTGAAACATGAGATGTTTTATGTTATGATTCAGTTTTCCTATAGTTTGTTGTGCTTTTTACTGTAATTGTCTTCTACAAAATCAACATCTTTTCCCGAACGCGGAAACTATTAAAAAGAGGGGAATCACACGGCCAACTTGGTGTGCTGTCTTCTACAAAATCAACATCTTTTCCTGGACGCCAAAATATTAAAAGGAGCGGAATCACACAACCAATGAACCACGTTTTCATTTTGGGGGGAATGGAGCATCCCCATAATTTTCTCATTTTCTTCATCGGATGGAGAAAGATGTATCATGGGACGCTGAAAAGGAACCAATGAACCACTTTTTCATGCACTGCAAATTCGCCAAAGAAATTTGGGGATTTCTTCTCAAGTGAGCAATAGAATGGAGCATCCCCATAACTGTCTCATTTTCTTTATTGGATGGAGAAAGAGGTATCGTGTGACGGTGAAAGAAAAGTCCGACTTCACTAAAACAACTTCACTAAAATATTGGATGAGCTACAAACGTTCATTGGTTTGAACCAAAAAAAATCAATGAAAAAGCCAACATTACTGGTCACATAGCTATATCCAATTTAGCTAAAACATTGATCCAGAATTTTTCCTATCGGATCAAGGAATGGAAGGGTTGAAGAGGCCTACATAGAATTTAAAACATGGTTTCATAGGTCTCACGAAGAATGCTCTCCAAAAAGGAAGCTAGGAAAAGCTACACAATTAGATTACAACCCGTGGAGTTTCTAAATAGGAAATCACAACAAAAAGTTCACCTTCTCTTTATCGATGGTGCTTCTTGAGATAAGACCATGTGCCTTAGGTGGGGATAATCCATGATATTAGAGTGAATGAAATTGTTAGATATTCTTGGGAATTGAGGGAAGTGTCTAATAACTTGGCATAAGTTTACACATTGTGCTGTGGCCTTAACTTGGCTGAAAAAGATGGAATCAAAAAATTAGTGGTGGTCCTAGGTGATTCCTTATTTATGATCGAAGTTTTAATCAACAAAGGAAATCCTTGGATGCCAAATTAATAACCCTCCTAACCCTAATCAAACTATTGGCTCACTCTTTAGATCAAATTCCTTTCTTTCACATCAAGTGAAAGACTGGATGCAGAAGCTGATATGTGGGCCATGGGCCAAGAAAGCCAAATTAGTATTGAAAGGTATATCTCATTAAACATTTACTCGTGCACGCTCTTAAATTTTAAATGTTTTTCATATCTATTTGTCTACTACAATAGTATATTAGAGGTATATTAGAGTAGCAACTAATAAAAATAAGTGGAAGTCAAGTTTAGTGATAGAAGTCTCAATCAATATGGTGTAAGTTCGCTTATAAAATAGACTCGCTGTTGAATCTATTTCCGGATAGATTTCCTTATGTAAATTTCATCTCCTACCTGCAACTTTCCTTTTATAATATAAAATCTCTTTCTTAACCAAAAAAAAATCATAAATAAAAAATTAAAATGAATCTCTGTCGATAAGACTCCACTAAAATTATCTAACATGTGGAATTTCGAACAAGTGAATTGTTAAATAGACCTAAGTTCATATTTTGCAACATTAGGTCACTAATAAAGTTACGGAGACGCCCAGAATCGAGCAAACCAATATTTCATTAGATTAACCCGACACGGCACATAGATTTAGTCGACCACATAATTTATATCGATGGTACATTAGATCTTTTGAATTATATTGCCGACAACCACCCACAAATCACAAAGCTTATTGGCTTTAACGGTTTCCACTGGAAAAAATTCCTAGTCTTCACAGGCTACTATTGCTGAGACGGCGATACCCACGTAATAGAATATCTGTTGTGCAAGAATGTCCAGGTGCAATGTTTGTTAACGAGTGTCCAGGTGCAGTGTTTCATACGCAGTACTACCCAAAAGCCCAGTAGCGTCCAGTGTTTGCATTATAAAGTAATACCGTAGATGTATCTATCTATAAATACCATCCATTGTGATATGTCTATGAAAGGCATTTCCGTGAGAAGAGTAGTGCAGGAGGAATGTCAAATATAAGCGTTGGAAGCAGCCATTTATCAGTATGGAAGTCTCCAAATCCCTATCTGTTGATTGGAGTGGGTGCCATGTTCATTTTCATAGGATGTGCTCTGGCTATTCTGGTATGGTCATACTTGAAGCAGTGCAGTAATGTCTATCCAGAACCTACAGAAATTTTAGAGCATCATAATGTCGATCATGGTGATAGTGGGAGGAATGAATTGG
>JZKD02S0323954.1:189534-225275 GCA_000966675.3 Picea glauca | reverse complement strand
GAAGAAGGTTCCATATTTACTCCCTAGCCACATCAAAAGAAAAGGCAATGCGGCAGCAGATTTCTTGGCCACTTGGGGATGTCAGAATACAGAGCGTTCCATTGATGCTTGCCCATGACAAGCAATCTGGGATGTGGAGTTACACACACTTCAACTGATTGTCAACAAAGATCTTCAACCCCAATCATGATCCACTGCCAAGTTATATCAAAAGAAGTTGCGCTCACTGGCGCTATATATCAGCAGCTTGAACATGGTGCAGCAGTAGGACAGCTAGTTAATGCGTTATATAGGATAAAAAGACAATTTCAATTTTGGCAAGCCTTCAAAGCACTTAGACAACTAACAGACCTGGTTTCCTACGGGCAGGTTGAGGCCAAATTAAAAATATTTAAATGTAGCCTGTTCTGCATAAATAAATAGAAAATAGCAAGGTACCACCTAATTTACAAAAAAAAAAATATTATTATGGAATACTAAACTTTTCAAAAGAGATTCGCACGCCTTTTGATTTATTGACAATGGGCTCACTCCGTTTATTTGCGTTCCATTCATAGACGGATTATAATTATTATTGATAAAAGGTTGCAATCGTGTTATGTGTACAGCTTTTAACATGTAGAATTCCCTTTCAGGGAGGATCATTCAGAAAGGCAATAATTAGTCCTATGTACAACATTCAATGTTGCAGCCATTGGTATATATATTCTGGAATCACCTTAATATATATGCTTAGATATATTTTTGGTATATATGCTGAACTATGTATATACCATCATTTAATGTTATCCAACAAGTTGGTTATTACTAACTTTTAAAAAGTCCATCCCACTTTGAAAAAAAAATATCTCAATTTACAATAAGCATGACAGCAGCAGCCACGTGATGAAAAAAATGAAATCAGTAGTCCATGTCTTGTGGTGACAATTATATTAACCCTAACCTAGTGTTTTTAAAGGCTATGTGTAAGTAGAGTGCAGTATGCTATCACATCCCAATCGGATTCTCACCTTAGAGTCCATTTGTCTTTGCATTCGATAAAATTTGGCGCAGGTGATCCGACTCCATTTAATCCGACTCCACTTAATTCTTATTAGGTGAAGACAATACGACTTAGTATTATTTTGTAATAATCGCAAGGAAGGTATACTCATATTGATCTTCGAACATGCAAATTTACATTCTAATGGCTTGTGAATGATCTTCTGGGAAATAACGTCTCATATAAAAGAGACAATAAGGCTTTTTGAACCATGTTTTGGGCAAAGAGTCAAACCAAAAAGGCAACCCTTTAACCAGAAGAAAATAACCGTTCAATATAATATGTATCATGTAACGTAATGAGAAAATGATTAGTGTATATTATTTTCATTTTGTTTTTTATACCATGTTATTTACTATTCAATTTACATGGAAAAAACATATTATTAATTATTGACTTAATTGTGGTACATATCATTTAAATATATCTTTACTAAAACACTAGAACTCAAAACATATCACTTATCTTTACTAAAATACTAGAACTCAAAATATTGAAGTACTGTTTCCTGGAAACCTAAATACAAAGTCTAATTTACATGACAAAAAATAAACAGATATGATTAATATAATAGGAACACACCCGTAGGAAGCGTGAATTCACGTTCTAATCCCGCACTTATGGTTTAAATTAACTGTTATTCGTGGATTACATCTAGTGACATTTCACATGTATTTAAAACTAAATAGAAGGAAATCATTAATACATATAAAGAAGGAAATTACTAGCACAGTCACATAATTGTGGCTGATCAATGCCGAAAGATGGATAAGATGAAAATAATCCTTAAAAGAATATATTAAATTTTATTATTGATTAACAAATAAACTATTGAGCTTCATTTATCTGGTGTTAATATTTTAATTTTTGTTAATCACTTAGGTGGCAATCAGTTATCTATCAAAGTAATTTTTAAATATGATTAGGTAAATGTAAAAAGGTAAACACATAAACAGATGTCTTTATAATAGCTAGGAAGTTAATGATTGAAATCACAGCCATTTATTTTGTGTGACTACTAAGAATATTCCAGACATATTTAATCTTGTCCATAAAAAACTTATTAAGCACTAAACCCCTATTAAATCTGCCCATTATCAATAGGTATACGCCTTTCCGTGTAATTAATATACATAAAATATGTAAGCATAAAATACTTTATTAATCAATCAAATGTAAAACACATGATTTTAAATATTAAAAAAAAACTCGTATATAAAATATAATACTTCATAAAAACATGCACAAATCTATGATCAACTGGCAACTAATATGGAGTAAAAGGTATATCCAATACGATATAATAAAGTTATGCAGGATAATAACGTGAAAATATAACTAAATAAATCCAGATGATGGAGAATTGAACCACCCAACTTAGAGATCCTTTTCTCCACATAAGTCGATTTCATTACTGTTGCATAGAGAAGGATTCGTTTATATTGAAATAGATACAATTATTAGATTTGATATCTATTTTTAAATATATATAAATAAACTTATGTTGACATATTAAAAATAAATAGAAATAAACTATATTGACAGCTCGAAAGTATACGTATCTTCCTTTATAATTACGTGTGAAGGTTCTTTAGATTTCGAAAAGCATAGTTCCAAAGTTTGATATAAAAAAGAGTTAAAGTAATTCCGAGGTTTTCATACAAGTGTTAATCACGGTCGGTTTTGATATCAAAATGATTACTGGAGATTCAAACTTTTGAGAACGGCATAAACATTGTTGTTCCTTGTTTGAACAAAAGATTAAAAGAGATATCAAGGATTGGTTTGATGTTTGACGTTCGTTGTCAGAAAATTAATCACTTTTGAGAACGTCTTAAACATTGTTGTTCCTTGTTTAAACAAAAGATTAAAACAGATATAAGGATTGGTTTAATGTTTTACCTTTGTTCTCAGAAAATTAATCATTCCACAGTAAAAGGACTGGTTATCTCAGCCCATCAAATTTTGAAGAGATATCACCGGCCATAAATTTATTCTCGCCTTATTCATTTAATAAAGAAGAAATAGAAATTGACAGAATTTTTTGAGAGTGTTATTATGGGATTTTATACTTTGTTTCTGTGTAAAGTCATTATGATATTCAGATGTGTTACAGTGTAAGTTATTTTTGCTGTAGTATGCATACTCTATTTATTGTGTGAAAACTTCATTTGAATCCTTATGTTGTACTTATTATGCTACTGTAACATGAGTTTTTAGTCTTCTGTAAAGGTTATTTTACATTGTGGTGAAACATTTATTGAAATATTTGTTGAAAAGGTTGTTGTAGAACCAAGTATTGATTTTTTTGTAAGATGCAGGAGTGATTTACTTAAGTTCTTTTGTTGTAATAACCTTTTATTATTTGTTGAAACACGTACTGAAATAGGTTGTTGAAACATCTGACTGTAGATTGCAGGCACCGCTGAAACACACTGCTGAAGCACGTTGCTGCAACACATGGATGTAGCTTACAGGTGTTGTTAGACAGTGCTGAAACTAGTGTAATATATGTTCATTGTTTTCTGAAGCACTAGCGTGGATCCTTCATTGTGGTATCAGAGCTAATAATATTTTTAGTTCTTTGTTGTAATAGAATATAGTGATTTGGAATCTGATCTGAAATGGCTACAAAGAGTAATTTAGCTCAGCCATAGATTCTTATTTTGAATGAAATAAATTATGATTCTTGGTTTATCAAAATGAGAAGAATTATTTGCTCTCAATATCTTTGGGAGTTTGTTACTTTTGGGTATCGAGAGCCTCTTGACCAAGCAACATAAATGAATTTGACAAATGTTGAGCGGATTTTGTTAAAGGATAGCAGAAAGAAAGACAACAAAGCCATCGGTCTTATTCAACAAGGCCTCACTGAAAGAATATTTCCGAAGCTGTCAAGTTCAGTTTCTTCAAAGCAAGCTTGTCACATTCTTGAAACTAGCTATGAAGGTGTATCCAAGGTGAAGACTTTCAAGGTTCAGAATTTGAGAAGGGACTTTGAAAATTTGAAGATGAAGGACAACGAGTGAGTTGATAGTTTCATGACGCTAGTAATGAATGTTTTGAGTTAGCTAAGGCAGTATGGTGAAGACTTATCACACAAGAGAGTAATTGAGAAAGTTCTCATATCTTTTCCAAAGAAGTGTGAATCTGTAGTTGTAGCCATAGAAGAATTTAAAAATATTAGTCTTATGCATATTGATGAATTAACTGGTTTTCTAATTGCTCATGAATCAAGGATGTCTAGATATGATAATCCATTAGAGAATGCCTTCAAATCTCAACTTCATGTTACTAGAGGTAGACGGATATGATAATCCATTAGACAATGCCTTCAAATCTCAACTTCATGTTACTAGAGGTAGACGGAGAGGAAGGTCTAGTAGAAGAGGAATAGGAGGCCGATTTATTGGTCAAAGAGACAACAAAAATAATTCAGAATCTGAGGAGAAGACTCAGCAGAATCCTCCTAGCTTAAGGGGGAGTAGCAACAAATCTTAGCAACAAGGAAATGAGAGGTATGATAAATCTAAGGGACAATGTTATTATTGTAATAAATTTGGGAATTATGCTAACAAGTGTTAGAAGAAGCAAGCAGATTTTGGAAAGTAGTATGCACACATGACACAGGAGTGAGAGGGTGATCAAAATCCTATGTTTTTGACTTGTAATGTCACCCATGAAAGTTCAAATGATGTTTGGTTTTTGGACATCGGATGTAGGAACCACATGACTGGAAATAAAAACTTGTTTTCCAGTTTAGATACCAATATTCAGTTTGAGGTAAAGTTGGGTAATGACAGTAAGGTAAGAGTTAATGGTAAATGTGTGATTCATGTTTATACTAAGAATGATGAAAGAATAAAAATTGATTATGTTTATTATGTACCTCGTATGAAATGCAATTTGTTAATTGTTGGACAATTGATAGAGAAAAAGTATAGAGTGTTCTTCAAAAACAAGGTATGTACAATTTATGATAAGTATCCAAGTAAGCAGTTGATTGTCATAGTAGAGATGACAAAGAATAGAATGTTTCCACTTATTATTGAGAAACGATTTGACGAATTCTTTGAATGCTTATAAAGCTAAATGTTTGGATGAGTCATGGTTATGGCATTTCAGATATGGCCATTACATTTTGGAGGTTTAGATTTGTTGCAGAAGAACCAAATGGTGAAGGGGTTTCCCAGTATTCAACAACCAACAAGCTTGTGTGAGAATTGTATACCTGCAAAGAATCATAGGGATAAATTTATTTCTGGAGTTTCGTAATGGGGGAGCCATCACGTCAGAGGTAAGTGATGAATAAAATCCTAGTTTAGATTCATTAAGAAACAAAATTAGAGGTCAAAAGACTATAAGTTTAAGAGAATTGTATGAGAAAAATGATGAAGTAGATTAAGTTTCAAAGTTTTCGTTAATTGCATATGATGTTGTAAATTTTGATGATGTTGTTAAGAAAGAAGTTTGGGGAGAAGCCATGAATCAAGAAATTGAGGCCATAGAAACAAATAACACTTGGGAACTTGTAGATTTTCATGAAGATAAAAAGTGTATTAGTGTTAAATGGATTTACAACACTAAGTTAAATGTTGAAGGTGAAGTTGAGAAGCATAAGGCAAGGCTTGTCACTCAGGGGTTCAGTCAACAACTCAATATTGATTATAATGAAACTTTTTCACCTTGTTATCCATGTATGCTCACAATAAATTGTGCATGTACGTGATGGATGTAAAATCTGCATTTTTAAATGGTTTTCTTGAAGAAGAGGTTTATGTGAAACAACCTCTAGGATACGAGATTGATGGACAAGAATGTAAGGTCTACAGGTTAAATAAAACATTATATAGATTGAAACAACCACCAAAAGTATGGTATAGGACAATTGATGAATACTTGAATAGTGAATGACTCAACATGTGTCCAAGTGATCCAACTCTGTATATAAAGGTAAATGAGGAAGGTAAACTCTTGATTGTATGCTTATATGTTGATGATTTGATTTTCACAAGAAATCTTTTAGTGGAAAAATCTCTTGAGCAATATTTTCAAGGAGAAGACAATATTTCGAGAGACTAAAGTTAAAAAGTTGAGAATTTCTCCTGTGAGCAAGTTATAAGCACTTTTGGAAGACAAAGAGGACAAGGAAATAGATGAGGCAGATGTCGACAAAGATTTCTTAATGAAAAAAACAAAGGAAGAGATAATCATAGAAATGTTGGATGTAAAATTTTTGGAAAATCCAAAGTGCAATCTTTTTTCTTGTAACAGATTCAGACATTACGAACATAAATGTTGGAAAACGCAAAGCAACACACTAATTTTTCTAAGGAAAAAGGAGATGTGGGCACTCTTTTTTCAGCTTCTGATCCAACTAACAAGCTTTCCAAGGAAGTATGTCTTTTGGATAATGGTTGTAGCAACCCTATGAATGGAAAACAAGATATATTTGTCATGATATACTAATATACAAAGTCGAAAGTACTCTTGGGAGATCAAAAACCAATGGAAGTTAAAGGTAAAGGAACAATCATATAAAAACAAAGCAAGGCCAAGTAAAACATGTTAATGATGTTTTACTAATCCGGATTTTATGAGGAGAATGAAATGAATATGGATTATTAACAGGTGCTTAACAAAAAATAATAGAGATAAAACTAGTTTTCTATTCAATAAAAAAATAAGCTAAAACTATAAAATGCAGCAGAAACAAGCTTGTTGGAATGGTGGTGGCTTATCTCTGAGAAGAGATGTGACGATAGCGCGCATTCGCAAGAAGAAGGTTACAATGAGGCTCTGAAGGCATTTTTAGAATAAACAAGAATGCTAAAAACCCTAGACATCCAAAAACCTAACCATAGGAGATGAAGCATCAAAAGTCATGTGGGCCCCGTTTGGGTAAGTTAGTACATCAACTTCCTAGGGTCGTAATTTTTGGATATGATCTCCATTTTAGGCGTGTGATAGCCCATTCGAAAGGCATCGTCGAGGAGATTCATTTTGGGGGCTCAATCATACCTTTATCTATTCTTGAGGAGATCGATCCCGAAAAGCCTTCATTTAGGCCCTCAAAATTTGCCCGGAAGTTAAAACTACTAAAAATAGTAATTTGCCAAAATTGTCAGAAAATTGTTTTGAGCCAATTGGAAAAGGTGGGTGGCCATCGATATCCATCTGGATCACTTACATGTTCCTAGTTTCACACATAATTGGTTGAGTGTGGGGAAACTTATTGAAAAGGGATATGTTGTTGTTTTTAAGAACAATCAATGCATCATATATTATAAATAAAATCATAAAAAAATTATAGAAAAAATTAATATGTTGCAAAACAAAATCTTTTCTTTCAAATTTTCTTATGAAGAAAGTAGAGCATTAAAAGTTGTCTATGATGATGATTCTTGGATATGATATATGAGGCATGATTCATTGAGGAGCTCGATCCCGAAAAACCTTCATTTAGGCCATCAAAATGGCCCTAGAAGTTAAAACTGCTAAAAATAGTAAATTGCCAAAATTGTCAGAAAATTGTTTTGAGCCAGTTGGAAAAGGTGGGTGGCCATCAATGTCCATATCGATCAATCCTCCCTCCTTAGGAAGCAATGGTCTCCATTTTATTGAGGTCCCCCATCAAATAAGGAAATTTCTATTGAATTTGGCCCCGGGTGAGCCACTTGCCTTGGGGCAGGAGCTGCCCTGCTTTCACGACTCGATAAAGTTGGATCCTTTGTTGTCGAGTGCTCTTGATATGTCTGTCCACAATCTGATCATTGGATGCCTGTTGTATGCAGTCGAGGTGGAGCTCTGTTGGTGTCAGTTGTTCTACTACTTCTAAGGTGTCCAATAATGGTGGGAAAGAAGGGCGAAGGAGACCCATGTTGAACACTGGGTGCAAGCCAAGGAAAGAAGGAATGTTGAGCTCAAAAGAATTATCCCCCATGGCCTTGGTGATAGTGTAAGACCCATAACGTAGTGGGCGAAGCTTCTGATGGGGTCATGTAAGGCGTTCTTTCTGCAAGTGCAACCAAACTTTGTCACCCACCTGAAACTTATGTGGCACCCGATGTTGATCATGGCACTGTTTGTACTTGTCATTTGACTTCTTTAGGATATCCTGAACCTATTGGTAGATGTGCTGGATCAGCTCAATGAACTGGGTGGCTTTTTCAACTTCAGTTGGAGCAAGAGATGAGTCGGTCAAGGTGACCGCAAGGGGAAGTGCAACACCTATGGGACTCAATGGTTGGAATCCCAACCCCACTTGAAAGGGGTTGTGGTTAGTTGAGCCATGCAGGGCTCGATTTATGATGGACATAGGGAAGGCTCTCATCCCATGTGCGAGGGTGCTTTGAATTATACATGCGAAGGATATTCACAATCATTAGATTTACAACCTCAGTTTGGCCATCTATCTAGGGGTGGAAGGCCATGGATTTGGTGAGCTTGGTGTCCAGTAGTGACCATAGGCTCAACCAGAATGTGCTGAGAAATCGACTATCCCGATCTGAGACAATGGTTTGTGGGATTCCAAAATGTACCCAGACCGGTTCAAAGAAGAGCTTGGCAGTGACCTCTACTGTGATTCTCTTCTTGCAGGAAACGATAATCGCCATCTTAGAAAAGTGATCAACAACCACAAAAACACAGTCATTTCCCCACTTGGTGGACGAGAGGCCCGACATGTTGTCCATTGAGATGGATTCCCATGGTCTGTCAGGAGTAGGAAGAAGGGTGTACAGGCCTTGTTTCTTAGTGGTCAGTTTGGCAATAGCACAGGCAATGCAGGACCTGATATACTTGTCGACCTCATGTCGAAGTTTTATCAAGTAGAAATGTTTTTGTAGCATCTCCACTATCTTTTCGATGACGAAGTTTCCTACCACCCGACTGTAGTGAGATTCCCATATCAGATTTGTTGGCTCACTTGATGGAACACATATATGGCCCAGATGACACAACAACCCATCCTGAAGATGGAAATTATGGACAGCTACATTTTCACCCAACATTTGGTAGGTGGCGGCGAAGTCAAGGTCTGTCTCATAGATTTGGGGCCATCCATATGTCTCATGGAAATCAACAACGTGATTGGTGATTCATGTTTTATACTTGATGTTGAGGTGGAATTGCCGCAAGTATGTGGACCACCTTTGATGGCAGTCATTCTACAATTTTCCCTGTGTCTGTATGAACTGCAATGGCTTATGATCAGTGTGGATGACTGTCTCCTTCCCAAGAATGTAATGTCTCCACTAGCGGCATGATTGCAAAATGGATTACATTTATTTGTCATAAGTAGGGTACTTACGGATAGTATCTGACAGTGTCTCACTATGATAGGCCACGGGGTGGTCGTGCTAAGTGAGAACGACACCCACAACATAGTCTAAAGCATCTGTCTCCATCTTAAAGGGATGTTGTAGGTTTGGTAGTGAAAGTACTACAGTTGAGCACAAGCGTTGCTTCAAATCATCGAATGATTTTTGTTTGGACCGACCCCATGCAAATTTTTCCTTACCACCACCCCTGTTTACTTGGCTGAGAGCCCATGCAATATGGGAGAAACCCAACACGAAGCTGTGGTAGAAATTGGTAAGGCCTAAGAAGCTCTGAATCTCAATGAGTATTGTTGGGGCTGGCTAGTCATGAATGACTTGGATCTTGGTTGGATCCACATGTACGCCATGCTGATCAATGATGTAGTCTAGGTAATGGACCCTTTCCTGGTCAAAGGCGCATTTTTTCAAGTTGGTGTATAGCTTGTGCTACCGCAGGGTGTGCAGAACCTGCTGAATATGTTGCAAGTGTTCGGACCAAGTCTTGTTGTAAATTAGAATGTCATCTAGATACACCACTACAAAAGTATTTGTGAATGGTCACAGGATATCGTCCATCATCCTCATGAAAGTGGCTGAAGCATTTTTCAAACCAAACGACATGAATAACTATTCAAAAATGCCTTCCTTTGACTTGAAGGTGGTCTTCCAAACATCTGTCTGTTCTATCGAGACCTGGTGGTAGCCAGACTTTAGATCAATCTTACTGAAGTATTTGGCTCCCATGAGTTGATCAAGGAGGTCATCGATTTTCTGAATCAGGTACCAGTTTCTAACTGTGATTTTATTCAGAGCCTGGTAATCAATACAGAGTTGTCAAGTTCCATCTTTCTTCTATACCAACATGATTGGGCTCCCACAAGGTGATGAGATGGGGCGAATGTGCCCCTTTTGGAGTAGTTCTTTGATATGTCGCATGATCTCCTCATTTTCTAACAAAGAGCGATGATAGACTGGCCCATTGGGTAGTGATGCGTCGGGGGTTAGATCGATGGGGTGCCTGGCATGGCAGTGCATAGGTACCCTTGTAGGTGAGGAGAAGATATCTGATTATTCTTCCATGACCTTATCTACTTGCTTCTGTTGTGTGGAGAGGTCGACCACAGAGACCCTAGATGTGGTTGCGATCTTTCGCTTATTCTGAGAGTGAATGACGAAGAAGAAAAACTTCCCCATCTGAGTGATGACCTTCCTGCATTTCTTAGTAGAGATAAAGGAAATAACACTAGGTGGGACTGCCTCGGGTATCCTATACAATTTCCTCTTCAAAGTAATAATAACACTACAAGTCCTAGACTCATATAAAACATGATGTTTCCATAAATAAGGTTGGCCCAAAATAACATCACAAACTTCGAGAGGAGCAACATCACACAATACCTTGTCTTTGAAAGGCTTGATGTCGTACGACAGTCGACACTATTGGATGGCGTGGGGATCTCTTCCTTGGCGGAGCCATCCAATGGTGTAGTGTTGTGGGTGCGGCGTTGTTGGCAGGGCCAGCTACTTGATGACATCTGCTGAGATGAGGTTCTTCTGGCTACCGCTATCAATGATGAGGTGCAGCAGGGTACCTTTTACCCACATCTGTGAATGGAAGAGGCGCTCTCCTTCTTCTGGCTCGTCTGGTTCACTAGGCTAGATCTTGGCTGCAGCAACGGTGGCACTGGGTTCCGCATCAATGATCCGTCTTCCACTTTCTGGTTCTGGCTTGGAGTCATAATCCGCATATAATTCAGAGGCTTTTACTTTAGCCACCAATGACTACTTTGAGTGGCAATTAACAGTGTTATGCCAAGGGATCTTATGGAAGTCACACCACTTCCTAGTATGATTCTTTATCTTTCTGGTGTCCTTTGATTGTGGCTTGGACTGGTTGTCCTGATACCGTCCATCTTTGAATTGTCCTTTGTTCGGTGGGTTGGGGCCGCCATTTCTTGGCTTTTGTTGTGAGGGGTTCCCACGCTCAAATTGTCGTGTCTTTGTTTGAGCTTCTACTTGATTTTGACGGCATATCAGTAGGACGCGCCCAAGGATGAGATGTCCAGAAATTCCATTTCCATATGGATGTATCTATGCATAGCACCACGATACTTGAGCACCATATTTCACTCCGAATCTTTGATACTCAACTTAGTGTGCAAGGTATAGAAGATATTTGTCAAATCTGGCACTGCTTGGTCTCTTTCTTGCCACAGTGTGGTCCATTTGATATACAGGTCGTCATAACCTCTGACAGGATAGTATTGTTCCTTAATAGCATCCCTCAAGGATTCCTAGGTGGTCGTTACTGAAAATAATGAGGTTTCCTCTATTTCTTTTCACTCACAGAAAGTTTCCCACCAATCTTTGACATAGGGAATGACTTTGAGGAGCGTAAAAGTAATCTTTTCTCTATTCGAAAAGTTATGGACAGAAAAATACCCTTTTAGTAGATTCAACCACTTGTCTACAGCATCTGCATCTATCTGACCTTCAAATATAGGAATATAAAAGTTTATTTGTACCTTGAAGGGGGCAGCGCCTCCGTTCGAAGAAGATGCATCACCTGTTAGTAGCCACCAAAGGATTTGCACGAAACTATCCATCATCTCGTTCCTCTGTTGCATGAGGACTTCCTCAATTAACAGTTTGAAAGGATCTCCTGTCCCAACATCTTTCTTTTCTCCTACCATGGGAGGTCACTTGGGCGTGCGAGAGCTTCTGTCCTCAAGAGAAATAAGCTCGAGACCCAACTCTTTGTACTCCGACCTCGTTGGGGACATGCATTAAGAGGACAAGGAGCAGACCGCTCAGATACCAGTGATCCAGATTTTATCAGAAGAATGAAGTGAATACAAATTATTAACATGTTCTTAACACAAAATAATAGAGATACAGTAAAACTGGTTTTCTATTCAATAACGAAATAAGTTGAAACTGTAAAATGCAACGGAAACAAGCTTGTTAGAATGGTGGCGACTTACTTCTGAGAACAGATGTGACGGCAGAGCACATTTGCAAGAAGAAGGTTACAATGAGGCTTTGAAGGCCTTTTTACAATAAGAAAGAATTCCAAAAACCCTAGACGTCCAAAAACCTAACCCTAGGAGATGAAGCGCCAAAAGTCATGTGGGCCCCGTTTGGGTAGTTAGTACATCAACTTCCCGGGCTCATAACTTTTGCATACGATCTCCGTTTTAGGCGTGTGATAGCCCGTTGGAAAGGTATCATCAAGGAGATTCATTTTTGGGGCTCAATCATGCCTTTAGTTATCATTGAGGAGATCAATCCCTAAAAACCTTCATTTAGGCCCTCAAAATGGGCCCAGAAGTTAAAATTGCTAAAAAATAGTAAATTGCCAAAATTGTTAGAAAACAACTTTGAGCTAGTTGGAAAAGGTGGGTGGCCACTCATATCCATCTGGATCACTTACATGCTCCTAGTTTCACACATAATTTGTTGAGTGTGGGGAAACTTATTGAAAAGGGATATCTAGTTGTTTTTAAGAACAATCAATGCATCATATATGATAAATAAAATCATAAACAAATTATAGAAAAAAATAATATGTTGCAAAACAAAATATTTTCTTTCAAATTTTCTTATGAAGAAAATAGAGCATTAAAAGTTGTCTATGATGGTGATTCTTGGATATGGTATATGAGGTATGATAATCTAAATATAAGAGGTGTAAAGTTACTACATAATAAGAAAATGGTCAAGGTCTTGCCTCTTATTGATTGTTTTGATCAAGTTTGTGAAGGATGCATTCATTAGAATCGTAGAGACTCATTTCGAGTAGGAAAATATTGGAGAGCAACAAAACCATTGGAGATAGTACATGGAGATATATGATGTCCCATAAAAACTTTGTCACTCAACAAAATAAGAATTTTATTATTTTTGTGGATGATTTTAGTAGAAGAACATGGGTATATTTCATTAAAGAAAAATATGATTCCTTTATTATTTTTCAACAATTTAAAGATGTTATTGAGAAGAAAAGTGGTTATGTTTTAAATACATTACAAATAGATAGAGGGGGATAATTCAATTCTAATGATTTTGATAATTATTGCAAAAATAATGGAATATATAGGAAATTGATGGCTATACTCCCCAAGAGAAAGGTGTTGTCGAACGAAAGAATCAAACAAAAGTTGAATGGCTAGTAGCATGGCTCAATGGTAAAAGTCTTCCAAACATTTTTTGGGATGAATCCATAGCTACATATGTTTATTTTCTTAATATATGTCCAGCAAGAACTATGTGAAATATGACTCTATATCAGGCATGGAATGGTAGAAAACCTGGTGTTGCTCATTTCAAATTCATTGGTTGTATTGCTTATTCTCATGTTCCTCATGAAAAAAGGAAAAACCTAGATGATGAAAGAGTGAAATGTATTTTCATTGGCTATTATGAGGATACAAAGGCTTATATATTGTATAATCCACAAATTGAAATATTGTTGGTTAGTTGTTACGTGCTTTTTGATGAAAAATAGTAATGGCAGTGGAATCAAGGAGTGGAACAGTAAAGTCAAAGAATTATTACAGGAAGATGAATCTTTTATTCCTACAAATCCAACTAGTATTCCAACTACTACTCAGACTACATCCACGCCAACATTTTCTTCAACTTCAAGTCCTAGTCTAATTCCATGTCTTCCTCCAAGAAAGGTAAAATCCTTAAATGATATTTATGGATATTCTATTTTTTTTATAATGTCTCATATTGAAGAAGAACAAAGATTCTTTGAAGATACAGTAAAATAGGGAGCATGGTGTAAAGGAATGGATGAAGAAATTGGAGACATTAGAAGGAATGAAACATGGGATCCTGTGGATCGACCTACTGAAAAAGAAGTAATTGGGGTAAAATGGGTATACAAACTAAAGTATGCAGCTAATGGTTCCATACAAAAGCACAAAGCAATGTTGGTGGTAAAGAGGTTTTCTCAAGAACTAGGTATATATTGCAATGAAAAAATGATCAACTTGTTGACGTCTTCACCAAAGAACTACAAAGATAGAAGTTCCATGTTAAGTACCAAAGATCTACCTCAAATATTCAAAGAAAAATATAGAAAAAGCCTCCTTTATTATTATACAAACCCTTGAGGTAGGCCAACACCATACAAAAGATCCTATTACAGAAGGTATCCTCTCCTAGTCACTTGTCTCTTCGAGGGGGAAACCTCGTAATGAGATACTTCTCCAAATATAATAATTTCTTATTTAATCCCAATTACATTACTTGAACCCCTTTACATAGTTCTACCAACCCCCTAAGAAAAGTTTAAAGGAGGAGACTTCTAGAAGCGAAACCTGCTAATAATCCCTCTTACATTTATTGTGTTCACACTAATATATCTAACTACCATAGTTGGTATTATTTAATAATATAGTGGACCCATTTCACCTTACATCAAATGACCTGCATTATTATTCCTATGGGCCCTTCGCCCCCCTCCCCATTACCTCTCTAGCTATACTACATTCCATCCCCTTTATGAAAGCGTTGTCCTCTACACTTCTTATGACTATGAATTACCATATGTTAGGGCCCCATGGATAAGTGTGGACTGTAATATTGAAGTAGGATGGAGAACTAAGGTCCCATGTAGGAATGTGAGCTACCATTATGAAGTAGTTGAACTACCACTATAAACATGGGTCCCATGTGAAAGTGATCATGTGAACCCCTTTACAATACGATACTTTCTTATTGACTCCCCATTACATTACTTGAACCCCTTTACATAGTCGTACCAAGAACCTAAAAAAATTTTAGAGGATGAGACTTATCGAAGCGAAACCTTCTAATAATTCCTTTTACATTTATTGTGTTCACACTAATATTTATAAATAGCATAGTTGGTCTTATTTAATAATATGGTGGACCAATTTCACCTTACATTCAATGGCCTCCATTATTATTACTATGGGCCATTTACCCCCTTACCTCATTACCTCTCTAGCTACACCAAATTCCATCCCCCTTATGAAAGTGTTGTTCTTAATAGTTGTTATGAGTGTGAATTACCATATACGAGGCTCCCATTGATAAGTGTGGACCATAATGTTGAACTAGGATGGAGAACCAAGGTCCCATGTATGAATGTGAGCCACCATTTTGAATTAGTTGAAAAGCCACTCTAAACGTGGGTCCCATGTCGAAGTGCTCATGCAAACACCACCCTCAAGATATGAGAACTCAGTAACCAACTGGAAATGATGTTCCAAGGATTGAGACTGGTCTCGTGGATCCAAATATAAAGAATTGATAAAAAAATCATCTACTACTAAAAAAAAATAATAAAACTAAAGAAGAATATGTAGAGGAGGCTCTCGTTTAATATCTAGGATGTGATCTACATGAGGTGGAGTGGAGTCATCAAATAAAATATAGAAGTGGTTTTCATACCATAAATTCAAACTATCCATATACCAATCATCACAATCACTGTCAAAATAATACTAAGCATATCTTTCTTGATTATATTCATATGCGATGATCTCCTTGTTATATATCTCATACTTTGCAATATAAGACTACCAATAATCACAATCATTCTCAATATAATACCAATCAAGTATTTTGTGATCATATTCATCCAAATATCGAGATAAATATGAAAATTTTCCTTTACTATATCATCAAGAGCTTTTAGGAACATTGAAAATTTTGCAGAAGCTAGAGTGCACTCCATATACATCGGAAAAACCTCCTATAATATACCAAAAGAAAGATTGAAAATTCTCTATGGAATGGCACTTATATGGTAGAAATATGAGCACCATGTGAAAATTTATGAGCTCTGTAGTCTCACTTCCAACACGAAGACCCTAGAAAAATGTCGATTTTAAATGAGCGAGGAATTAGAGCTTCAATTCGAATGATTTGTTTTTTTCAAATGGGATAGTTTTAAAAGAGGAACTTAGATATGTAATTCGCTTAGGAAAATCTGGCCACAGGTGCTATAGAAATCAACAAAATTCACTTCGTGAGAGGTTTTTTTTTTTTTAAATTGGCTTTTTTTTTACCGAGAGGATATACAATCTCTTTCTACAAATTCCATAAATCTACATAAATTGTCTAGAGTGTTGCAACCATGTCTTTTGTTCATAAAAAATCCCTAAAAATAGAGAAAAAAAATTCCCCTATTTGTGGTTGAAGAAGGAGCTCTACTACCACTTGTTAAGTACCGAAGATGTGAATAGTAAAATCACCACAAAGATTCAGAGAAAAATATAAAAACTACTCCTTTATTATTATAGAAACCCTTGAGGTAGCCTGAAGGGTTCCTATCATGTTTACTTCTCTATTCGATGAGGAAACTTCCTAATGAGTTACTAATCCAAATACAATACTTTCTTCTTAACTCCCCATTACATTGCTTGAATCCCTTTATATAGTGTTACCAACCACCTAACAACAATCTATAGGAGGAACCTTTTATAAGTGAAACCTTCTAATAAGTCATTTTACATTTATTATGTTCACACTAATATATCTCTAGCTATCATAGTGGGTCTTATTTAATAATATAATAGACATAGTCCTCCTTACATTGAATGACCTCCACTATGACCTCCACTATTGTAACTATGTTAGTTTTTACATTTTCAACAAACTTTGATTAAACTAAAATTAAAGTTACTCAAAACTATACTATATATGAATGTATTAATTGTTGAATAAAAACATGGAGAACAACAAAAACGAATGTATTAATTGTTGAACAAGAAGAACGAATTTGAAACTTGAGATGTTTTATGTTATGATTCAGTCTTCCTATAGTTTGTTGTGCTTTTTACTGTAATTGTCTTCTACAAAATCAACATCTTTTCCTGGACGCGGAAACTATTAAAAAGAGGGGAATCACACGGCATCTTGGTGTGCTGTATTCTACAAAATCAACATCTTTTCCTTGGAAGCCGAAAATATTAAAAAGAGCGGAATCACACAACCAATGAACCACGTTTTCATACACTGCAAATTCGCCAAACAAATTTGGGGAGAATGGGCCATCCCCATAATTTTCTCATTTTCTTCATTGGATGGAGAAAGAGGTATCACGGGACGCTGAAAAGGAACCAATGAACCACTTTTTCATTGACTGCAAATTCGCCAAAGAAATTTGGGGATTTCTTCTCAAGTGAGCAATAGAATGGAGCATCCCCATAACTGTCTCATTTTCTTTCTTGGATGGAGAAAGAGGAGCATCCCCATAACTGTCTCATTTTCTTTCTGTCTCAAAAGAATGGAGCATCCCCATAAATTTTGTATAAATATGATTTAAATTTTTTAAGTTTTTCTCTCTTTTTTTTTATTAGTTATAGTTAAATTTCAACTTTACATTGTTTAAACAAACACAGTTTTTTAAATTTCAACTTTATATTATTTAAATAATGTATAAATAAATTTAGCATCCTCAAAAATCCACAATATATTTGAAATGTATAATTTTAACTGCTAAAATTTACAGCTCCATTATTTTTCTAAATTTTTAAACAAATTTTAAACAAAACTCATAAAAAAAAATAACAATAAAACAGAAAATCTTAAAACTTAAGCATATTTTTTATAACTATTTTTCAAATTTAAATCAAAATAAATTTTCTGAATAACTCAAATAATATTATCATGGAATACTAAACTTTTCAAAAGAGATTCGCACGCCTTTTGATTTATTGACAATGGACAATGGGCTCAGTCCGTTTATTTGTGTTCCGTCCATAGACGGATTATAATTACTAGCACAGCCGGATTATAATTACTAGCACAGCCGCTAACTTGTTGTTGGTGAGGAACAGTTGATAAAAAAAAACTTTCATGTTAAAAAAAAATTAGTAAAAACGTTAGGCCCATGCATGAAGAAACTGCGAACTTCCCAGCCTATCACACAAATAGTGGCTAAATCCCACAAAGAAAACAAACCCTCCACATCTCAGCCACTTACGGACACTTTAAGAATTCCAAAAGTTAATCATTTAAACGTGGCAATCATATGTTGTTACAATAATTTCTTGATATGATCAGGTAAATGTCATATGTTGTTACAATAATTTCTTGATATGATCAGGTAAATGTTAAAAAGTAACCAGGTTAATGGATGCATTTATAAATGCAAAGAAGTTATCAACAATAAATCTGACTCATTGATTTTGGAGGACGACTAAGAATACGCGAGCATCTTCAATGCATGACCATCAGATTAGAATTTAAGATTAAAAGATCATTAATTGTGCCCATCTCGAATAGGTATATGCCTTTCGACGTAATTATTGTTAAAAACTTGCAATCGTGTTTAAATGTACAGCTTTCAACATGTGGAATTCCCTTTCAAAAAGCGCCATTCAAAAAGATTCAGTAATAATTAGTACTTTGTACAACATTCAATGTTGCAGTCATTGGTATATATATTCTCGAATCACCTTAGTATATATATTGACATATATTTTTGGTATATATGCTGAACTATGTATATACCCTCAGCATTTAATGCTATCCAACAAGTTGGTTATTACTAACTTTTAAAAAATCCATCTCAGTTTGAAAAAAAAACATCTCAATTTGCAAGAAGCATGACGGTATCAACCACGTGATGAAAAACATGAAATCAGTAGTCCATGTCTTGTGGTGACAATTATATTAACCCTAACCTAGTGTTTTTAAAGGCTATGAGTAAGTAGAGTGCAGTATGCTATCACATCCCAATCGGATTCTCACCTTAGAGTCCATTTGTCTTTGCATTCGATCAAATTTGGCGCAGGTGATCCGACTCCATTTAATTCTTATTACGTGAAGACAATACGACTTAGTATTATTTTGTAATAATCGCAATGAAGTTATACTCATATTGATCTTTGAACATGCAAATTTACATTCTAATGGCTTGTGAATGACCTTCTCGGAAATAACCTCTCATATAAAAGAGACAATAAGGCTTTTTGAACCATGTTTTGGGCAAAGAGGCAAACCAAAAAGGCAACCCTTTAACCAGAAGAAAATAACCGTTCAATATAATATGTATCATGTAATGTAATGAGAAAATGATTAGTGTATATTATTTTCTTTTTGTCTTTTATGCCATGTTATTTACTATTCAATTTACATGGAAAAAACATATTATTAATTATTAACTTAGTGGTACATATCATTTATCTTTATTTTTACTAAAACACTAGAACTCAAAATATTGAAAAAGTGTTTCCTGGAAACCTAAATACAAAGTCTAATTCATATGACTAAAAATAAACAGATATGATTAATATGATGATGATGATGATGATTAACGTCCACTAAGACCTAATTGGTCTATCGGATCTTAAGAGGGTAAGTGATTACTTGTGATTCTTTAGAATTTTGTTTATGTGCTCGAAAAACATTAAGAGAAGCTTTCCATGATCACCATACTTTTGTTGAGTTAAGAGGTTAGGAAGGTTGGTAGTGTGATCAATATTTTGAAAATGAAACCTAATATGGGTATATGCTGGACAATCTAAGAGAAAGTGTTTTTCATCTTCAACCTTTTAATGTCACAAAGGTGACACACTTTTTCATCCCATGGCGTTTTAGGAATTGACCAACGCCCTATTTCACTATGGAGCTCGTGAGAATTTGTTCTTATCTTAGCAATGCTTATTTTTTTCTTTACACTTGGCAAAACACATAGATAATTTTGATCTTCTAGATTAAGGTTGCATAGAGAAGAAAATCTTACAATTATGGTTTAAATTAACTTCTATCCATGTATTACATCTAATGACAATTCACATGTATTTAAAACTAAATAGAAGGAAATCAGTAATACACATAAAGAAGGAAATCATTAATGTACATAAAATATATAAGCATAAAGTACTTTATTAATCAATAAAATGTAAAACACATGTTTTTAAATATTAAAAAAAACAAGTATATCAAATATAATACTTCATAAAACATGCACAAATCTATGATCAAGTGGCAACTAATATGGAGTAAAAGGTATATCCAATACGATATAATAAAGTTATGCAGGATAATAACGTGAAAATATAACTAAATAAATCCAGATGATGGAGAATTGAACCACCTAACTTAGAGATCCTTTTCTCCGCTCCACATAAGTCGATTTCATTATTGTTGCATAGAGAAGGATTCGTTTATATTGAAATAGATACAACTAGAACAGTTGCAAAGTGGCTGGTGTTGCGGCTGGTAAACATCAAAAGTTATTCGGATGGATAACACTCTGGTGCATTGAAACGCATGGACAGCTGAAACATACATAGAGCTGAGGAAATCCAAAAGTTAATTTTAAATGTGGTAATTCCAAAAGTTAATCAGTTAAACGTGGTAATCATATGGTGGTACAATAATTTCTTAATATGATTAGGTAAATGTTAAAAAGTAAATAGGTTAACTGATGCATTCAAAAATACAAGGAAGTTATGAAGAGTAAATCACATTCATTTATTTGGGAGGACAACTAAGAATATTCCAGCATTTTCAATTGTTAGCCATGAGATTAGAATTTTAGATTAAAAGGTGATCAATTGTGCCCATATCCAATAGATATACGCCTTTCGCCGTAATTATTAGATTTGATATCTATTTTTAAATATATATAAATAAACTTATGTTGACATATTAAAAATATATAGAAATAAACTATATTGACAGCTTGAAAGTATACGTATCTTCCTTTATAATTATGTGTGAAGGTTCTTTAGATTTCGAAAAGCATAGTTCCAAAGTTTGATATAAAAAAGAGTTAAAGTAATTATGAGGTTTCCATACAAGTGTTAATCACCGTCGGTTTTGATATCAAAATGATTACTGGAGATTCAAACTTTTGAGAACAGCATAAACATTGTTGTTCCTTGTTTAAACAAAGGATTTGATAAATTGTGAAGCAAGAAATGCAGAGAGAAAAGAATAGAATAGAAAACAGTATATTAGAATATATGAAGAATAGTACAAAACGAGTACATGAAGAAGTAAGTCTGAAGAAGTTGTGAAGAAGTACTATGAAAAGGGAAATAGTTGAGCTAAAAAGGCTCAAGAAAATCAAGAATAGAAAGTACAGTTGGCTAGAACAACTGGCAGTGTACAGTCAGCCTGTTGAGGTTACATTATATTTAACACTCCCTCTTAAACTCAACAGTTACAAACATGAGCACTGATTATGCCTAAGTGTTGTCTCTGAAAATCAAAAACCGATTTTCCTAGTGGATTTGTAAAGATATCAGTAAGTTGATCTCGAGAAACACAAAATTGTAGTGCAATATCTCCATTATTGACTAGCTCGTGTATGAAATGAAAACGAGTGTCAATGTGTTTTCTTTTCTTCTGAAACACATGATTTTTGGATAAAGCAATTGCTGAAGTATTATCACAAAAAATAGGAGTTCGATCCTTTTCTGTATGTGACATATCTTTCAATATTCTTCTCAGCCACACAGCTTGACAAGAAGCTGAGTTAGAAGTGACATACTCTTCATCTGCAGAAGATATTGAAATAATTGGCTGCTTCTTTGATTCCCATGAGATTAAGTTCATGCCCAGTTGAAAAACATGTCCAGATGTGATTTTCCTGTCATCTAGGCTGCCTGTAAAATCATTGTCTGTGTAACCAGAAAGTTGATTACTATCAGATTTAGTGTACCATAAGTCGAAATTGAGAGTTCCTGCTACATATCTCAAAATTTGTTTCGCCATTTTCCAATGAGAATCTTTGGGCGATTCCATGAATCTGGAAACAAGGCTCGCTGCATACATAATGTCAGGCCTAGTTGCTGTAAGATACAACAAACTGCTTACTAAACTTTTGTACAGGGTCGAGTCCACTGTAGGACCTTAATCTTTCTTGCTCAATTTTGTGCCTAGTGGTATGGGGGTTTCTGCTGGATTGCATCCTTCCATGCGAAATATTTTGAGGATGTCTGCTGCATACTTTTGCTAACAAACAAAAATGCCTTTGGCTGATTGATGAACCTCAATCCCTAAAAAGTATTTCATTATGCCAAGATCTGTCATCTCAAACTCAAATTGCATGGCATGTTTAAAATTTGTTAACTCAAGATTTCCCATATAGATCATGTCATCAACATATAAACATACAATCAAAATTTTACCATGTTGATCTGTTTTGGTGTAAAGGGTTGGCTCATTTTGGCTTTTGTTGAAACCACTTTTGATCAGATAAGTGTCAATTCTGTTGTACCAAGCTCTTGGTGCTTGCTTTAAGCCATACAAGGCTTTCTTCAACCGATAGACTTTGGTTGGGTGGTCCTGGACTTCAAATCCAGGTGGCTGATCAACATAAACTTCTTCTTCTAAAAAACCATTCAGAAATGCTGACTTGAAATCCATCTGATATAATTTCCATTTGTGTTGCACTGCTATGGACAATAGAGTCCTTACAGTGTCTAATCTTGCTACTAGAGCAAAATTTTCACCATAATCAGTACATGGTTGTTGTGAGAATCCTTTGGCAACAAGTCTTTCCTTGTGTTTTTCAATCTTCCCTTTTTCATTGAGTTTAGTTTTGTAAACCCACTTGACACCAATACTCTTCTTGTGTCTTGGAAAATCAACAAGATCCCATGTCTTGTTCTTCTCAATGGAGTCAATTTCTTGGTTCATGGCTTGAACCCAATGTGGCTCTTTAGTTGCTTCCTTAAAGGATGTAGGTTGACATGACATTAAAGCAAAAGGGTTGTGCTATTCAAATTCATCCAACTGTTGATGGATTTCTCTCAAACTTCGAGTTCTCTGATTTTGCGGTTCAAAGAATGATTCTCTGCTGGAAGTTGAGTTATCCTGTGAGTGTTCAGGTTGTCTTTGTACTTGCAATATTGGAAGAGTAGTTTGAGGTACTTGTTGTTCTGAATTTTCTGCATTTTCAGAACTTGGCAACAATGGATTTAGACTATCCATTTGTTGATTTTCTGAATCATTCCAAAATTGATTTTCCAGAAATTTTACATCTCTACTGAGAATGAGTTTCTTGGTGATTGGATTGTAAAGCCTATAAGCTTTAGATATTTCACTATATCCAATGAAAATACATTTCTCACTTCTGTCATCAAGCTTCTTCCTTAAGTTGGAAGGTATGTGAGCATATGCTATGCATCCAAATGTCCTTAGATGTGGAACATTGAGCTTTGTCCCACTCCATGCTTCTTGGAGAACTTTCATATTTAGACTTGTGGTTGGTGATCTATTCAAGAGATAAACTAAGCATGCTACTGCTTCAGCCCAAAAATTATTTGACATACTTTTCTCTTTGAGAAGTGTTCTTGCCATATTCATTATTGTCTGATTGTTCCTTTCAGCCACTCCATTCTGTTGTGGAGTATATCTGGTTGTTGTTTGCATGATAATGCCTTGTGATTTGCAGAAATTTGCAAATTCTCTGGAGTTGTATTCTCCTCCTCTATCTGACCTGAGTGATTTGATATATTTGCCACTCTGTTTTTCATCTTCTGCCTTGAATTCTTTGAATTTTGTAAAAGTTTCAGACTTGTGTCTGAGAAAATAGATCCATATTTTTCTGCTGAAATCATCAATAAACATTAGAAAGTAAAATCTACCACCTATTGACTCTGTTTGCATTGGTCCACATAGGTCAGTGTGAACAAGTTCAAGATGTTGTTTGGCTTGATTGGAAGACTGTGGAAAACTAGTTCTCTTATGTTTTCCAGGTATGCAAGACTCAGATGGGGGAACTTGTTCTTTAAATATAGGAAGACCTTTGACCATGGAGTTCTTCTGAAGAAGACTTAGACTCTCAAATGGTAGATGTCCAAATCTTGTATGCCAAACCATTGTTTCATTTAGGGTTGATGCACTTTGTGCATATGGTTGAATCAGATTTGCAGTTCTGAGGGTAAGGGGAAACATCCTATTTGGAGTCATAAGGATTTCAGAAATCAATTTTCTGCTTGGGATTTTGTCATATATTTTGCAAGATGCTCCCTCAAAAAGTACCTTATAGACATGTTCAATTAGCTATCCTACACTTAGAAAACTATGTTTCAGATCTAGAACATGATAGACATTGTTTATGTCTTTCTTTACATTCTGTTTAGTAAGAATAGGAACAGTTCCTTTTCCTTGAACATTGACTAAATAATCATTTCCAAGTGTAATATCAGATGAGATTGAAGAATCAATGCATGAAAGTAAATCTTTGTTACCTGTCATGTGATTGTTGCATTCACTGTCGAACAACCAGAGATCTTTAGGTTGTTCTTCAGTCTTGTGGCATGAGAGAAACATACCTCTTGAGGTGTCTCTCGTATGATTTGACACATGTGCTCTACCTGAGAGTCGATCTGCTTGCTTCTTCCTGCATTCAAATTCATAGTGCCCATAATTTTTGCAGTAATAGAATTGTATGCTTGTTTTTTCATTCGATCTTCTCCCTCTGCCTCTTTGAGGCTGGAAATTCTGATGTTGATTTTGTTGTTGGTGTCTTTGACCTTGGAAATTTTGATTCAGATATTGTTGTCTATTAACTCCACTGGAGTGAGGGTTACTTTGATTGCTCCTTCTTCCTTGGTGACCTCTTCTTCTTCCTCTGCCTCTCCCTCTATTGAAGGAGAATTGAGTTTTGAAAGCATTGGAGATTGACTCATCTATGAGATGCAGTCTGGTCTCATGTGTCACCAGAGAACCAATTAATTAATCTGTGGAAAAACTAGACAGATCCTTGGATTTAAGGATTGTTGTTACAACCATTTCGAATTTCTTTGGTAAACTTCTGAGAATTTTCTCAACAATTCGTTGATCAGTGATGGTTTCGCCAATCAGTCTGATCTGGTTCACGATTCCCATGAATCTGGTCATGAACTGATCCACATTTTCAGAATGTGTCATCTTTAGAGTCTCGAATTGCATCCTCAAGGTCTGCAATTTAACTGTTTTGACCCTGTCATTTCCTTGGTAGGAAGATTTAAGGATGTCCCAGGCCTGTTTTGAAGTACTAGCACCTGTGATTTTTGAGAAAATCGAATCATCCACAAAATTTTGAATCCATAATTTCGCTTTATTTTCTTTGTTCCTCAGTGTTGCCTGAGCAATTCGCTGCGGATTTGATATAGCAGAAAGGGTTGTTGGATCTGGTTCCACTTATCCAAGATCCACTGGTTCCCAGCACTCTTGTGCTTGCAAGAACGATCTCATCCGAAGAGACCAGAACCCATAGTTCTTTCCAAGTAGAATCAGACCCTGAGTTGGTCCTAAGTTGCTAGACGACATATGTTTTGAAAAAAAAATCTCAGAAAAAAATAGAGGGAAATTTCGTATTTACCTCCAATCGCAGAAAAGCCGATTGCTGATGAGATCTTATCGGCCTTGAATTGGCCTTTATCACAGTGCAATGTGACCATGCGCCTTGTGTTAAAGCACTACGATATTTTTCGGTTCTTTGTCTTTCAAATTGCCGAAATGCAAAATTCACCTTTGGACAATTCAACGGTCCAGATCTTCCTATGATCTGACGGTCTAGATCTTATGACCAGAACTCATAGGACCGCAGTCAAACCTCTTATCGGGATTCAGGATTTCGAAGGTCGAAATGCATTGGACCTCTTGTCCACGGAATCCCTGATTTCTCAATTCTTGATTTTTCGATGGCGCTTTCCTTTCGGGACTTTTCCCGATTTCTTTGATCTCCTCCATGCGTCCTCCTATATTGAATGGTCCTGATTTCTCCTCGCGAATTCACGATTTGATATGTTCTGGACATCTCATCTCTAGGATCCGCGAAGCGCCGAACCCCGGTGTGTCGATTGACTCTCCCTATCTCGCCCACATGTCTCCTCAATGTGAACGACTCCAATCGTTTACGGGGTTTTTACCATAAATAAACTCGATTCCTTGACCTCAGGTTTCGTGATTTACCGAATCCCGATGTGCCGATGGACTCTCCCCTTTCGGGACTTTTCCGGAGCCCTCAGATTTACACCACGCGTCCCCTCAAGATGGACAGTCCTCGTCGTTTCGCGATTTCACAACTTTCGACTCCAAATTCGTTGTCAACTGAGAATTTCGATTGCCGAGATACCGACGGTTTCCTCAATGTTCCTCACATGTCCAAACAAATGGATGGTTGTGATCTTATCGCTATTTCGTGAATCGCGATTTCGCAACTTTCGCCGTGCAGTGTCTTTTTTCAACAAGACCTCTATTATCCCAAACTCCGAAATGCCGATGGAGTGATGGCTTGGATCTGCTACCACCTGTCCTCTGAGATGGACGACTCACAATTCTCTCAGGATTTCGCGATACGTGATGTTGGGATTTCGCGTATCGGAGTTTTGGAGAGCAGTCTCCTTTGCTCGTCCAACTCTTGATCCCCGATTTTGTGATCGGATAATATCGACAACTCACGATATTTCACAATCCAACGGTCCAGAATGACTCGTGATTTCGCGATTCGCGAATTCTCATAACAGTCTTCTGACCTTTACACCTTGCGAGTTAGCAAAATGTCAAGATATCGCCATGTGTCTCTTGATGGATGGTCCAGATGATGTTGGGATTTCACGAATTTACAAGTCAAAATTTCTCATGTTCACTTCACAGGACTAAACCTCGTGCACTTTCTTGCTGATCCAATGACTGTCAGTCCTTTGCGCAAGATCTAACGACTGAATTTCTTTCGCCTTTTCCTCACTCTCCTCATCCCTTCTGAACTGTATTTCTTCCTCGAATCTTTTCGTAGGACAATTCTTATGGCCGCGGCGGTTGTTCTTTGCTCCTTAGATGCAATCTTTGCTGCATTTAAAGGAAATTTCTCCTGCCGAAGAAAAAATTCATGAATCTTTCAAAGATTTGAAATAATTTCACGAGTTCTTTGTTCTCTGCTGCAATCTTTAACAGATTTGAGAGATTTCCAAGATGCTTTAAATGCTTCTTCTTTCTACAACTATCTTTCACTAATTTGAACAAATTCTTTGAATTCTTCAAGAGTTCCCGCCTCTTGCAGCTCTTCTTCGTGAAACTTTGATGATTCTTGAAAATTTTACAAGAATCTTTACTGTTTCTTCCTTCTCAGACTCCACTTCTTTCTCATGTTTCTGCTCCTTGAAACTTTCGAGCGTAGTATGCTCTGCGACCTCGCGTGAGCTTCTTACGAAAATCTTTTGAGAGTATGAGCGGACAGCTTCCTCGTGGAAGTTTCCTACGAGGACCTTTCAAGAGTATGACAGACAACTCTCAAATCCTTGTGAAAAGTCTGTGTCGAATTCTCTCAAGATCCATGTAAGATCTACGTTGTTTGAGGATTGTGTTTCTCTCCAGCCTGTGTGAAGAGGCTTACTGTTGTAGCTCTAATACCATGATAAATTGTGAAGCAATAAATGTAGAGAGAAAAGAATAGAACAGAAAACAATATATTAGAATATATGAAGAATAGTAAAAAATGAGTACATGAAGAAGTAAGTTTGAAGAAGTTGTGAAGAAGTACTATGCAAAGGGAAATAGCTGAGCTAAATAGGCTCAATAAAATCAAGAATAGAAAGTACAACTGACCAAAACAACTGGCAGTGTACAGTTAGCCTGTTGAGGTTACATTATATTTAACAAAATTAAAAGAGATATCAAGGATTGGTTTGATGTCTAACGTTTGTTGTCAGAAAATTAATCACTTTTGAGAATGTCTTAAACATTGTTTTTCCTTGTTTAAACAAAATATTAAAAGAGATATCAAGGATTGGTTTAATGATTTACCTTTGTTGTCAGAAAATTAATCATTCCACACTAAAAAAGACTAGTTATCTCAGCCCATAAAATTTTGAAGAGATATCACCGCCAATAAATTTATTCTCGCCTTATTCATTTAATGAAGAAGAAATAGAAATTGATAGAGTTTTTTGAGAGTGTTATTAGGGGATTTTATACTTTGCTTTCTGTGTAAACTCATTATGATATTCATATTTGTTACAGTTTAAGTTATTTTGTTGTAGTATGCATACTCTATTTACTGTGTGAAAACTTCATTTGAAGCCTTATGTTGTAGTTATTTTGCTACTGTAACATGAGTTTTTAGTCTGCTATTATAATTTTGGTGTTTCTGTTATAACTCTGTTTTGTTGTAAAAGTTATTTTACATTGTGGTGAAACACCTATTGAAATACTTGTTGAAAAGCTTGTTGTAGAACCAAGTATTGATCTTTATGTAAGATGAAGGAGTGGTTTACTTAAGTATTTTTGTTGTAATAACATTTTATTATTTTTTGAAACACGTACTGAAATAGGTTGTTGAAACATCTGGTTGTAGATTATAGGCACTACTAAAACACACTGTTGAAGCACGTTGCTGCAACACATGGATGTAGCTTATAGTTGTTGTTACACAGTGTTGAAACTCGTGTAATATATGTTCATTTTTTTCTGAAGCACTCACGTGGATCCTTCATTGTGGTATCAAAGATAATAATATTTTTAGTTCCTCGTTGTAACAGAATACAGTGATTTGGAATCTGATCTGAAATAGCTACAAAGAGTAATTTGGCTCAGCCATAGATTCTTATTTTGAATGAAAGAAATTATGATTCTTGGTTTATCAAAATGAGAAGAATTCTTCGCTCTCAATATCTTTGGGAGTTTGTTACTATTGGGTATCGAGAGCCTGTTGACCAAGAAACATAAATGAATTTGACAAATGTTGAGCGGATTTTGTTAAAGGATAGCAGAAAGAAAGACAATAAAGCCATCGGTCTAATTCAGCAAGGCCTAACCAAAAGAATATTTCCGAAGGTGTCAAGTTCAGTTTCTTCAAAGCAAGCTTGGGACATTCTTTAAACTAGCTATCAAGGTGTATACAAGGTGAAGACTTTCAAGGTTCAAAATTTGAGAAGGGACTTTGAAAATCTGAAGATGAAGGACAACAAGTGAGTTGATAGTTTCATGACGCTAGTAATGAATGTTTTGAATCACCTAAGGAATTATGGTGAAGACTTATCACACAAGAGAGTAATTGAGAAAGTTCTCATATCGTTTCCAAAGAAGTGTGAATCCGTAGTTGTAGCCATAGAAGAACTTAAAGATATTTGTCTTATGCATATTGATGAATTAACTAGTTGTCTAATTGCTCATGAATCAAGGATGTCTAGATATGATAATCCATTAGAGAATGCCTTCAAATATCAAATTCATGTTAGTAGACACAGACAAAGAGGAAGGTGTAGTAGAAGAGGAAGAGGAGGTCGATTTATTGGTCAAAGAAACAAGAAAAATGATTCAGAATCTAAGGAGAAAACTGAGCAAAATCCTCCTAGCTTAAGGGGGAGTAGCAACAAATCTTAGCATCAAGGAAATGAGAGGTATGATAAATCTAAGGGACAATGTTATTATTGTAATAAATTTGGACATTATGCTAACACGTGTTGGAAGAAGCAAGCAGATTTTGGAAAGTAGTCTGCACACATGACACATGAGTGAGAGGGTGATCAAAATCCTATGTTTTTGACTTGTAATGTCACCCACGAAAGTTCAAATGATGTTTGGTTTTTGTACATCAGATGTAGCAACCACATGAATGGAAATAAAAACTTGTTTTCCAGTTTAGATACCAATATTCAGTCTGAGGTAAAGTTGGGTAATGACAGTAAGGTAAGAGTTAATGGTAAATGTGTGATTCATGTTTATGCCAAGAAAGATGAAAGAAGAAAAATTGATTATGTTTATTATGTACCTCGTATGAAATGAAATTTGTTAATTGTTGGATAATTGATAGAGAAAAAGCATAGAGAGTTCTTCAAAAACAAGGTATGTACAATTTATGATAAGTATCCAGGTAAGCAATTGATTGTCATAGTAGAGATGACAAAGAATAGAATGTTTCCACTTATTATTGAGAAATGATTTCACTGATTCGTTGAATACTTATAAAGATAAAGGTTTGGATGAGTCATGGTTATGGAATTTTAGATATGGCCATTACATTTTGGAGGTTTAGATTTGCTGCAGAAGAAGCAAATGGTGAAGGGGTTTCCCAGTATTCAACAACCAACAAGTTGGTGTGAGAATTGTATACTTGCAAAGAATCATAGGGATAAATTTATTTATGGAGTTTTGTAACGGAGGAGCCATCACATCATGGTGGACAAGAAACAAGATCATAGGTAAGTGATGAATAAAATCCTACTTTAGATTCATTAAGAAACAAAATTAGAGGTCAAAAGACTATAATTTTAAGATAATTGTATGAGAAAAATGATGAAGTAGATTAAGTTTCAAAGTTTTCATTAATTGCATATGATGTTGTAAATTTTGATGATGTTGTTAAGAAAGAAGTTTGGGGAGAAGCCATGAATCAAGAAATTGATGCCATCGAAACAAATAACACTTGGGAACTTGTAGATTTTCCTGAAGATAAAAGTTGTATTAGTGTTAAATGGATTTACAAGACTAAGTTAAATGTTGAAGGTGATGTTGAGAAGCACAAGGCAAGGCTTGTAGCTTAGGCATTCAGTCAACAACTCAATATTGATTATAATGAAACTTTTTCACCTTTTTATCCATTTTGCTCACAATAAATTGTGCATGTACCTGATGGATGTAAAATCTACATTTTTAAATGGTTTTCTTGAAAAAGAGATTTATGTGAAACAACCTCCAGTGTATGAGATTGATGGACAAGAAGGTAAGGTCTACAGGTTAAAGAAAACATTTTATAGACTGAAACAAGCACCCAAAGTATGGTATAGGACAATTGATGAATACTTGAATAGTGAATGATTCAACATGAGTCCAAGTGATCCAACTCTGTATATAAAGGTAAATCAAGAAGTTAAACTCTTGATTGTATGCTTATATGTTGATGATTTGATTTTCACAAGAAATCTTTCAGTGGAAATATTTCAATGGAAAAATCTCTTGAGCAATATTTTCAAGGAGAAGACAATATTTCGAGAGATAGAAGTTAAAAATTTGAGAATTTCTCCCGTGAGAAAGTTATAAACACTTTTGGACGATAAAGAGGACAAGCAAATAGATGAGGCAGATGTTGAAAAAGATTTTTTAATGAAAAAAAGAAAGGAAGAGATAATCATAGAAATGTTGGAGATAAAATTTTTGGAAAATCCAAAGTGCAATCTTTTTTCTTGTAACAGATTCGGACATTATGAACATAATTGTTGGAAAACACAAAGAAATACACTAATGTTTCTGAGGAAAAGGGAGATGTGGGAACTTTTTTTTCGGCTTCTGATCCAACTAACAAGGTTTCCAATGAAGTATGGATTTTGGATAGTGGTTGTAGCAACCCTATGAATGGAAAACAAGATATATTTTTCACGATAAACTAATATACAAAGTCAAAAGTACTCTTGGGAGATCACAAACCAATGGAAGTTAAAGGTAAAGGAACAATCATATAAAAACAAAGCAAGGCCAAGTAAAACATGTTAATGATGTCTTACTGATCCAGATTTTATGAGCAAAATGAAATGAATACACATTATTAATAGGTGCTTAACACAAAATAATACAGATACGGTAAAGCTAGTTTTCTATTCAATAACAAAATAAGCTGAAACTATAAAATGCAGGGGAAACAAGCTTGCTGGAATAGTGGCGTCTTATCTTTGAGAAGAGATGTGACGACAGCACGCATTCACAAGAAGAAGGTTACAATGAGGCTCTGAAGGCCTTTTTACAATAAGAAAGAATGCCCAAAACCCTATATGTCCAAAAACCTAACCCTAGGAGATGAAGCACCAAAAGTCACGTGGGCGTCGTTTGGGTAAGTTAGTACATCAACTTCCCAAGGTTGTAACTTTTGCATACGATCTCCGTTTAGGCGTGTTATAGCCCGTTGGAAAGGTATCGTCGAGGAGAATCATGCCTTTGGATATACATTAGGAGATCGATCCTGAAAACCTTCATTTAGGCCCTCAAAATGGCCCCGGAAGTTAAAACTGCTAAAAATAGTAAATTGCCAAAATTGTCAGCAAACTGTTTTGAGCCAGTTGGAAAAGGTGGGTGGTCACCGATATCCATATGGATCACTTACATGTTCCTAGTTTCACACATAATTTGTTGAGTGTGGGGAAACTTATTGAAAAGGGATATCTTGTTGTTTTTAAGAACAATCAATGCATCATATATGATAAATAAAATCATAAAAAAATTATAGAAAAAATTAATATGTTGCAAAACAAAATCTTTTCTTTCAAATTTTCTTATGAAGAAATTGGAGCATTAAAAGTTGTATATGATGATGATTCTTGGATATGGTATATGAGGTATGATTCATTGAGGAGATCGATTCTGAAAAATTGTTATTTAGGCCCTCAAAATGGCCCCAGAAGTTAAAACTACTAAAAATAGTAAATTGCCAAAATTGTCAGAAAATTGTTTTGAGATAGTTGGAAAAGGTGGGTGGCCAACGATATCCATATGGATCAATCCTCCCTCCTTAGGAAGCAATTGTCTCCATTGGATTGAGGTCCCCCCTTCAGATGAGGAAATTTTTGTTGAATTTGGCCCTGGGTGAGCCACTTGCCTTGGTGCAGGAGCTGCCCTGCTTTGACAACTCGATAAAGTTGGATCCTTTGTTTTCGAGTGACCTTGATCTATATGTCCACAATATGATCATTGGATTCTTGTTGTATGTAGTCGGGTTTGAGCTCTGTTGGTGTCAATTTTTCTGTTACTTGTTAGGTGTCCAATAATGGTGGGAAATAAGGGCGAAGGAGATCCACGTTGAACACTGGGTGTAGGCCAATTAAAGGAGGAATGTTGAGCTCAAAAGAATTATCCCCCATGGCCTTGGTGATAGTGTACGACCCATAACATAGTGGGCGAAGCTTCCGATGGGGTCCTGTAAGGTGTTTTTTCTGCAAGTGCAACCAAACTTTGTCGCCCACCTGAAACTTGTGCGGCACCTGATGTTGATCATGGCACTGTTTATACTTGTCATTGGACCTTTGTAGGATATCTTGAACCTGTTGGTAGATGTGCTGGATCCGCTCAATGAACCGAGTGTCTTTGTCAGCTTCAGTTGGAGCAGGAGATGAGTCGGTCGAGGTGACTGCAAGGGGAAGTGCAACATCTATGGGACTCAATGGTTGGAAGCCCAACCCCACTTGAAAGGGGTTGTGGTTGGTTGAGCCATGCAGGGCTCGATTGTAGCTATGCTAGACATAGGGAAGGACCAGAATGTGCTGAGAAATTGACTATCCCGATCTGAGACAATGGTTTGTGGGATTCCAAAATGTACCCAGACTCGTTCAAAGAAGATCTTGGAAGTGGCCTCTACTGTGATGCTCTTCTAGTAGGAAACCATAATCGCCATCTTAGAAAAGTGATCAACAACCAAAAAAACACAGTCATTTCCCCGCTTGGTGGACAAGAGGCCCGACATGTATTCCATTGAGATGGATTCCAATGGTTTGTTAGGAGTAGGAAGAGGGGTGTACAGGCCTTGTTTCTTAGTGGTCGGTTTGGAAATAGTGTAGGCAGTGCAGGACCTGATATAATTGTTGACCTCCTGTTTAAGTTTCAACAAGTATAAATGTTTTTGTAGCATCGCCACTATCTTTTCGACGTCGAAGTGTCCTTCCACCCAACTATAGTCGGCTTCCGAGTTCAACTTTGCTTGCTCACTTTATGGAACACAGATATGGCCCAGACGACACAACAACCCATCCTGAACATAGAAATTATTGACAATTGTGTTTGCACCCAACATTTGGTAGGTGGTGGCGAAGTCAGGGTTTGTCTCATAGAGTTGGGCCCATCCATATGTATCATGGTTGCAAGATTCTAGCACCATGGTGAGTGCTGCGACTAGTGGTTTGTTGAGGCAATCAGCGACTCAATTGGTGCTTCCTGAATTATACTTGATGTTGAGGTGGAATTGTTGCAAGTATGTGGACCACTTTTGATGGTGGTCATTCTGCAATTTTCCCTGTGTTTGCATGAACTGCAGTGGCTTATGATCAGTGTGGATGACTATCTCCTTCCCAAGAATGTAATGTCTCCACTGGCGGCATGATTGGAAGATGGATTACATTTCTTTGTCATAAGTAGGGTACTTACGGATAGTATCTGACAGTGTCTCACTATGATAGGCCACAGGGTGGTTGTGCTAAGTGAGAAAGGCACCCACAACATAGTCTAAAGCATCTGTCTCCATCTCAAAGGGATGTTGCAGGTCTGGTAATGAAATTACTGGGGTTGAGCATAAGTGCTACTTCAAATCATCGAACGCTTGTTGTTGGGACCGACCCCACGTAAATTTCACCTTACCACCACCCCTGTTTATTTGGCTGAGGGCCCATGCAATATGGGAGAAACCCAACATGAACCTGCGGTAGCAATTGGCAAGGCCCAAGAAGCTTTGAATTTCAATGAGTGTTGTTGGGGCTGCCTAGTCATGAATGACTTGGATCTTGGCTGGATCCACATGGATTCCATGTTGATCAATGATGTAGCCTAGGCAATGGATCTTTTCCTTGTCGAAGGAGCATTTTTCCAAGTTAGCGTATAACTTTTGTTGTCGCAGGGTGTGCAGAACCTGATGAATATGTTACAAGTGTTCGGCCCAAGTCTTGTTGTAAATTATAATGTCATCCAGATACACCACTACAAAAGTATTGGTGAACAGTCGCAGGATATCATCCATCATCCTCATGTAAGTGGCTGGAGCATTTGTCAAACCAAAGGGCATGACCAACCATTCAAAAAGGCCTTCCTTTGACTTGAAGGGTGTCTTCCATACATCTATCTATTCTATCAAGACCTAGTGGTAGCCAAACTTCATATCAATCTTACTAAAGTATTTGTCCCCTGTGAGTTTATCAAGGAGGTCATCGATTCGAGGAATCAGGTACTGGTTTCTCACTATGATTTTATTCAGAGCCCAGTAATCAATACAAAGTCGCCAGGCTCCATATTTATTCTATACCAGCACGATTGGGCTCCCGCAAGGTGATGCGCTAGGGCGGATGTGCCACTTGTGGAGAAGTTCTTGGATCTGTCACTTGATCTCCTCATTCTCTAACAAAGAGCGATGATAGACTAGCCCATTGGGTAGTGGTGCGTCGGGTGTCAGATCAATGGGGTGCTTGACCTAGCAGTGCATAGGTACCCCTATAGGTGAGGAGAATATATCTGAGTATTCTTCCACGGCCTTATCTACTTGCTTCTATTGTGCAGAGAGGTCGGGCGCAGAGACCCTGGATGTGGCTGTGATCTTTCACTTATTCTGAGAGCGAATCACGAAGAAGACAAAATTCCCCGTCTGAGTGATGACCTTCCTGCATTGCTTAGCAGAGATCAAGGAAATAACACTAGGTGGGACTGCCTCGGGTATCCTATACAATTTCCTGTTCAAAGTAATAATAACACTACGAGGCCTAGAC
>JZKD02S0323954.1:166750-189484 GCA_000966675.3 Picea glauca | reverse complement strand
AAGTAATAATAACACTACGAGGCCTAGACTCATATACAACATGAAGTTTCCATAAATAAGGTTGGCCCAAAAGAACATCACAAACTTTGAGAGGAGAAACATCACACAATACCTCATATTTGAATGGTTTGATGTTGTACGATAGTCGACACTGTTGGCTGACGTGGAGATCATTTCCTTGGTGGAGCCATCCAATGGTGTAGGGTTCTGGGTGTAGCGTTGTTGGTAGGTCTATTCGTTTGATGACCTTTACTGAGATGAGTTTCTTCTGGCTATCGCTATAAATGATGAAGTGCAGCGGGGTGCCTTTTACCAACATCTATGAATGGAAGAGGTGCTATCCTTCTTCTAGCTCGTCTGGTTCACCAGGCTGGAGCTTGTTGGTAGCAATGGTGGCACTAGGTTCCGCATCAATGATCTGTCTTCCCCTTTCAGGTTATGGTTTGGAGTCAGACTCTGCATATGATTCAGAGCCTTTCACTTCATCCACCAGCAGCTTCTTTGAGCGACAGTCAATAGTGTTATGCCAAGGGCTCTTATGGAAGTCGCACCAATTCCTAGTATCTTTCTTTGTCTTTCTACTGTCCTTCTTTGCTTGTGGCTTGGACCGGTTGTCCTGATACTATCCATATTTGATATGTCCTTTGTTCGGTGGGTTGGGGCCACCCTTTCCTGGGTTTTGTTGTGAGGGGTTCCTAGGCCCAAACTGCCACGTCTTTTGTTTGATATTCTGCTCAATTTTGATGGCATATCGGTAGGTCGCGCCCTAGGATGAGATGTCCAGAAATTCCATTTCGGTCTGGATATATCTATGCATAGCACCGTGATACTTGAGCACCAGATTTCACTTTGAATATTTGATACCCAACTTGGTGCGCAAGGTATGGAAGATATTTGTGAAATCTGGCACTGCTTGGTCTCTTTCTTTCCGCAGTGTGGTCCATTTGGTATACATGTCATCATAACTTCTGATGGGGTAGTATTGTTCCTTAATAGCATCCATGAAGGATTCCCAGGTGGCCGTCACTGAACATAATGAGGTTTCCTCTATTTCCTTTTTCTAACAAAAAGTTTCCCACCAATCTTTGACATGGGGAACGGCTTTGAGGAGCGCAAAAGTAATATTTTCTCTATTCGAAAAGTTATGGATAGAAAAATACCCTTCTAGTAGATTCAACCACTTATCTATAACATCTGCGTCTATATGACCTTCAAATATAGGAATATAAAAGTTTATTTGTACTTTGAAGGGGGCGGCGCCTCCGTTCGAAGAAGATGTGTCGCTTGTTGGTAGCCGCCAAAGGATTTGCGTGAAATTATCCATCATCTCATTCCTTTGTTGCGTGAGGGCTTCCTCAATTAACATTTTGAAAGGATCTCTTGTCCCGTCATATTTCTTTTCTATTGCCATGGGAGGTCGCTTGGGCATGCCAGAGCTTCTGTATTCAAGAGAAACGAGCTCGAGACCCAACTATTTGTACTCTGACCTCGTTGGGGACATGCATTAAGACGACAAGGAGAATACCGCTCTGATACCACTAATCTGGATTTTATGAGAAGAACAAAATGAATACAGATTATTAACATGTTCTTAACACAAAATAACAGAGATAAAGTAAAACTGGTTTTCTATTAAATAACGAAATAAGATGAAACTGTCAAATGCAGCGGAAACAAGCTTGTTGGAATGGTGGCGGCTTATATCTGAGAAGAGATGTGACGATAGTGTGCATTCACGAGAAGAAGGTTACAAGGAGGCTTTAAAGGCCTTTTTACAATAATAAAGAATTCCAAAAACCCTATACATTCAAAAACCTAACCCTAGGAGATGAAGTGCCCCGTTTGGGTAAGTTAGTACATCAACTTCCCGAGGTCATAACGTTTGCATACGATCTCTATTTTAGGCATGTGATAGCTTGTTGAAAAGGTATCATTGAGGAGATTCATTTTGGGGGCTCAACCATGCCTTCAATTATCATTGAGGAGATAGATCCGAGAAAACCTTCATTTAGGCCCTCAAAATGGCCGTGGAAGTTAAAACTACTAAAAATAGTAAATTGCCAAAATTGTCAGAAAAATATTTTGAGCCAGTTGGAAAAGGTGGGTGGCCACCGATATCCATCTCGATCACTTACATGTTCCTAGTTTCAGACATAATTTGTTGAGTGTGGTGAAATTTATTGAAAAGGGATATCTTGTTGTTTTTAAGAACAATCAATGCATCATATATGATAAATAAAATCATAAACAAATTATAGAAAAAAATAATATGTTGCAAAACAAAATCTTTTCTTTCAAATTTTCATATGAAGAAAATAGAGCATTAAAAGTTGTCTATGATGATGATTATTGGATATGGTATATGAGGTATGATAATCTAAATATAAGAGGCTTAAAGTTACTGCATAATAAGCAATCGGTCAAAGTCTTGCCTCTTATTGATTGTTTTGATCAAGTTTGTGAAGGATACATTCATTAGAATTGTAGAGACTCATTTCTATTAGGAAAATATTGGAGAGAAACAAAACCATTGGACATAGTACATGGAGATATATGTTGTCCCATAAAAACTTTTTCACTCAACAAAATAAGAATTTTATTATTTTTGTGGATGATTTTAGTAGAAGAACATGGGTATATTTCATTAAAGAAAAATATGATTCCTTTATTATTTTTCAACAATTTAAAGACGTTATTGAGAAGAAAATTGGTTATGTTTTAAATACATTACAAATAGATAGAGGGGGATAATTCAATTCTAATGATTTTGATAATTATTGCAAAAATAATGGAATATATAGAAAATTGATGGCTATACTCCCCAAGAGAAAGGTGTTGTCGAACGAAAGAATCAGACAAATGTTGAATGGCTAGGAGCATGGCTCAATAGTAAAATTCTTCCAAACATTTTTTGGGATGAATCCATAGAGACATATGTTTATTTTCTTAATATATGTCCAACAATAACTATGTGAAATATGACTTTATATCAGGCATGGAATCGTAGAAAACCTGGTGGTGCTCATTTCAAAATCTTTTGTTGTATTGCTTATTCTCATGTTCCTCATGAAAAAATGAAAAAACTAGATGATGAAAGAGTGAAATGTATTTTCATTGGCTGTTATGAGGAGACAAAGGCTTATATATTGTATAATCCACAAATTGAAATATTGTTGGTTAGTTGTTACATGTTTTTTGATGAAAAATAGTAATTTAAGTGGAATCATGTTGTGCAACAATAAAGTCAAAGAATTATTACAAGAAGATGAATCTTCTATTCCTACAAATGCAACCAGTATTGCAACTACTACTCAGACTACATCCAATCCAACATCTTCTTCAACTTCAAGTCCTGGTTCAATTCCAAGTCTTCCTCCAAGAAAGCTAAAATCCTTAAATGATATTTATGGATATTATAATTTTTTTATAATGTTTCATATTGAAGAAGAACCAAGATTCTTTGAAGATACAATAAAATAGGGAGCATGGTGTAAAGGAATGGATGAAGATATTGGATACATTAGAAGGAATGAAACATGGGATCCTGTGGATCTACCTACTGAAAAAGAAGTCATTGGGGTAAAATGGGTATACAAACTAAAGTATGCAGCTAATGGTTCCATACAAAATCACAGAGCAATGTTGGTGGTAAAGCAGTTTTCTCAAGAACTAGGTATATACTGCAATGAAAAAATGATCAACTTGTTGGCGTCTTCACCAAAGAACTACAAAGAGAGAAGTTCCATGTTAAGTACCAAAGGTCTACCTCAAATATTTATAGAAAAATATAGAAAAAGCCTCCTGTATTATTATAGAAACCCTTGAGGTAGGCCAACACCGTACAAAAGATCCTATTACGAAAGGGATCCTCTCTTGGTCACTTGTCTCTTCAAGGGGGAAAACTCGTAATGGGCTACTTCTCCAAATATAATAATTTCTTATTGAATCCCCATTACATTGCTTGAACCCCTTTACATAGTTCTACCAACCACCTAAGAAAAGTTTAAATGAGGAGTCTTCTGGAAGCCTACTAATAATCCCTCTTACATTTATTGTGTTCACACTAATATATCTAACTACCATAGTTGGTATTATTTAATAATATAGTGGACCTATTTCACCTTACATTAAATGACCTCCATTATTATTACTATGGGCCCTTCGCCCCCCTCCCCATTACCTCTCTAGCTAGACTACATTCCATCCCCCTAATGAAATCATTTTCCTCGACACTTCTTATGACTATTAATTACCATATGTCAGGGCCCCATCTATAAGTGCGGACCGTAAAATTGAAGTAGGATGGAGAACTAAGGTCCCATGTAGGAATGTGAGCTACCATTATGAGGTTGTTGAACTACCACTATAAACATGGGTCCCATGTGAAAGTTATCATGTGAAATCCACCCTCAAGCTATCAGAACTCAATAACCAACTGAAAATGATGCTCTAAGGATTGACATTGGTCCCGTGGATCCAAATATAAAGAATTGGAAAAAAAATCACCCACCGCTAATAAAGAATAATAAAATTGAAGAAGAATATGTAGATGAGGCTCTTTTTTAATATTTATGATGTGATATACATGAGGTGGAGTAGAGTCATCAAATAGAATATGGAAGTGGTTTTCATCCAATAAATAAAAACTAGCCATATATCAATCATCACAATCATTGTTGAAATCATACCAAGCATATTTTTTTATTATATTCATATGTGATGATTTGTGTGTTATATCTCTCATACTTTGCAATATAAGAGTACCAATAATCACAATCACTCTCAATATAATACCAATCAACTCTTTCGCGAGGATATTCTTCTAGAATGTTGGGATAAATATGAAAATTTTCCTTTATTATATCATCAAGAGGTTTTAGGAAAATTGGAAATTTCACTCCATATACATTAGAAAAATATCATATAATATACCAAAAGAAAGATTGAAAATACTCTATAGAATGGAACTTATATGGTATAAATATGAGGTAGTCTCACTACCAACATGAAGACCCTAGAAAAAGGTTGATTTTAAATGAGTGATATCTTCACTGTCGGAGTAGGAGCTATGATTCAAATGATTTTTTTTTTTCAAATGGGCTAGCTTTAATAGAGGAACTTAGATATGTAATTGGATTGGTAAAATTTGGCCACATGTGCTATAGAAATCAACAAATATGTGCACTCATCTATGGAAAAACCCTGAAAATTAGCATATTTTAAATGAGGGTCACTTCACTTCCCAGACTCAAACACTTTTTTTTTAAATTGTCTTTTTTTTTAGAGGAACTCAAATATACAATATCTTTCTTCAATTTCCACACATAAATCTACATGAATTGTTTGGTGTGTTGCACCCATCTTTGTTCTTCCTGAAAAATGTGTAAAAATAGAGAAAAAATTAATTTCCCATGTTTGTGGTCGAAGAAAGAGTTATAATACCACTTGTTAAGTACCAAAGATATTAATAATAAAATCACCACAAAGATTCAGAGAACGATATAGAAAAAAATGCATTTATTATTATAGAAACCCTTAGGTAGGCTAACACCATATAATAGATGTTATTACAAACTGGATCCTCTCCTCTTCACTTGTCTCTTCGAGGGAGAAACCTCCTAATGAGTTACTGCTCCAAATACGATACTTTCTTCTTAACTCCCCATTACATTGTTTGAACCCGTTTATATAGTGCTACCAACCACCTAACAACATTCTATAGGAGGAACCTTCTAATAAGTCATCTTACATTTATTATGTTCACACTAATATATCCTTATTTAATAATATAGTCGTTCTAGTCCACCTTACATTGAATGGAATCCACTATTGTAACTATGGACCCTTAGACCCCCCATTATCTCTCTAGCTACACTGCATTTCATTACATGAGCAAGATGCTTGGAATAACGTCATTAAGCATTAAGGGGACTCTTGAACATAATGGTTAATTTCTATTATTTTAAATGTTGGTTGTTACATTGTCAACAAACTTTGATTAGACTAAAGTTAGGGTTAGTGAAGGCTATATATGAATGTATTAGTTGTTCAATAAAAACATAGAGAAGGAATGGCAAGAAAGAATCTCAAACACAGAGATATTTTATATTTTGATTCAATCCTTGTATTGCTTGTTGTTCTTTTTACTCTAATTTTCTTCTCATGATTCTACAAAATAAACATCTTTTTGGACGCAGAAAATATTAAAAAGAGGGGGCCATCTTGGTGTGATTTGTGCGAGGAGAGGAGGAACCAATGAACAACATTTTCATTAAATTCTCCAAAGAAGTTTGGGGATTTGTTCTCCATTGAGCAATAGAATGGAGCATCCCCATAACTGTCTCATTTTCTTCATTGGATGGAGAAAAAGGTATCATGGGACGATAAAAGACAAGTCCGACTTCACTGAAATATTGGATGATCTACCAAAGTTCATTTCCTAAAAATTTTGTCTAGCCAAGAACAAAAAAAATCAATAAAGAAGACAACATTCCTTGTGACATAGCAGCTAAAGCTATCTCCATTTTAGCTAAAACATTGATCCAGAATTTTTCCTATTGGATCAAGGAATGGAAGGGTTGAAGAGGCCTAGGATAGAAGATTAAACATGGTTTCCTATGTCTCACTAAGAATGCTCTCCAAAAAGGCAGCTAGGAAAAGCTAGACAATTAGATTACAACCCATGTAGTTTCTAGACAATTAGATTTTAAGTTCGAAAATTAAAAATCCAAATTTTATTATATATATAAAAGATAAAGTTCAAATTTTCACTTTTTAATAACAACACTAATGGTTTTATGAATGATTTTTCTTGAAATAACGTTTCAATTTTCACGTTCTTGATTCATATTTAAACAAGGTTGGATAGTTGGCATGGTACTGTTAGGAATAAGGTGTGCTTAAATAATACAAGCAACATTTAATTATTTATTTAGATCAATTGTTTGATAAAAATTATTTAGTTTTAACACGTTAAAAGATTAAAAATTTTGTACAAGAATGTTTAAATTTTTAAGTTTTTTAAAAATTTTGTATAAGAATGTTTAAATTTTTCAAGTTTTTTTAGAGATTTATTAGCTAAATTTTTACTTAACATTGTTTATTCATTATAAATCAATTTAACACCCTCACAAACCCACAATATATGTGGAATATGTAATTTAACTCCATTCATCTTTCCAAATTTCTAAACAAAAAAATAACCATAAAAAACAAAATCTTAAAACTTAAGCCTATTTTCTATAACTTATTTTCAAATTTAAATTAAAATAAAATTTCTTAACCCATTTTGAATAACCCAAATAATATTATCATGGAATACTAAACTTTTCAAAAGATATTCGCAAGCGTTTTGATTTATTGATAATGAGTTCAGTGTTAAAACACTAATCATAAGTTAGTTGGTTAGTTAAGTTAACCTAATTATTATACAGTTACATGACAGTTATGGTCTTTTGTAGTATAGATGTACATCTATGTACATGATTATTTACAGAAGCATTTATGAATAGAGTATGCATTTTCTGCCATTGTTTAGTTATCTTCGTTCATCATGGTTTCTTGATTGCTTCTATTATTTCCATTATATTTCTGTTGTTTTCTTCATTTTGAATCTAACAGTGGTATTAGAGCATGTAGATGATCTTAGAGGCCTGCTAATTTATTAGAGCCCATTTATGATCTTAGTGATTGTGAGATTGTGAATGGATGAAGCGTGAAGATGAAAGAAACCATGAGAAGGCCGCACCGGTGAAGAATGTTGAAAAGAGAGAGTTTGTGCGCATGGAGAACCGTTTGTTTGCATGGAGGAAAGAAGGCTCGGTTCTATGTAATGTCCAAGAGCCTATGAGAGACATCTAAGAAAGTGTGAAATTAGGCCGAGAGATGCATTGAAGAGAAAATTAATCCTTTAATTGTTTGGAGAACTGAGATTATCAAGCTTGAGGTTGTTGGTTCCAATGAACATTGAATTCCTGCGTTTATTTGAGCCATTTAATTTTTGTATGGTGTGGCTTGGATTGAGTGGGCGATAGAACAAATCCTTCAGATCCAAATCTGTGATCGATGCTGAAATGGGGAGTAACAACACACGCACTGGCCATATGCACTGGTCCCGATTTAAAATATGTTTAAAGGCATGGATTTGCAATCCAAAGGAGTGGAGGTGAGTGAAAGAGCATTCTAATTTTCCGTACTAAGGAAAAAAATCTCCATAAGTTATATATATATATATATATATATATATATTATTTTAAATGAAGTATTGCTCATGGCTATTGGAGAAATGACAATCCCATGAATATAGGTTGGAGGAATTATAAATGATTATTTATTTATAAGAGAAGGGCTGGAAAAATATTTTATTTTAATTTCAATGGAGGGTGCTTGTAAAAAATGTTTATTTTAAAGGAAGTTTTAATATTTTTGGAGGTGTAAAATTAAAAATATGAAAATCTGTTGATGGAGGATTTATGTTGTGGTTGTAGGATATTTTGGTGTTTTTGGAATGAAGCAATATCAATTTTTAAATATCCCTTTTTACAAAAGGTAAATTTAAAAGGCTTGGTGTGAAAGGATTTAGAAAGAATTTATTATATAAAGTATAAAGGATAAGAAGATTGAACATTTATATGAAGGAGCTTTCTCCATTATAATTAAATGTATATGAAGTTATAAGGGTTTCTTTTAGTAGAGGAGTTATAAGAACTATTGTTAAGAGATTTTGCGAGTATGATTTTTGTAATGGATTTATAAGGTAGTTGTAAAAAAAGAAAGGGTTCAACAAATTGTATTTGGTGTTATTTGTAGATCCACCGAAAATTGAATAAGGGGATCTATTTTAGGATTTTTGTGTGCATCTAAGTGTTATCCTGTAGTTTTTGGCACATTTATGCACCAAACAATCGCTCCAACACGATACAAAATTCAATTTTGTGGCATCAACATACAAGCATCTCTCTTGCATATTTTACATAATGGAAATAATTGAAGAACTATTTACAATATTGCGCACATTAATTAACTCAACTACAGAATCTACAATTGCAATAAACAAGTGCACTCTTAGTACTATGATTACTTGTTTACAACACACAAGAAGATTGATATGCTCAAACATCAAAACAAGTTGTTGTCTGATGAGTTAAGTTTGCTTCGACACCAACAATGTGATTACAACAACCAAAATGGCATCAAGGATGAAAATAATGAAGGCATTCAGTTGACTAGTGATGACAGTCATAAACATGAAGATCAGTTAGATGAAGTCCCTATGTCAGAAAAAGTTGCGGATAAATGTATTGCTCGACCATGGGAAGAATTACGCTTTAAACAAAATCAATATGGACTAGGATATGAAAATGATGCTACCAACCTTTTATTGCAACCCTATTTGCTTTGTGAGTGAAGGTTTTTTGAATGATGATAAGACGACAGAGCATATTGGTAAGGAATAGGTACAGGATATTGTTGATGATGTTGTTGTTCCAAATCATGATAATTGATCAGATAAAAAACCAATGTAGTGCAAACACTGTAACCTGGTTGGCCATTATAAGTCAAATTGTTTTGATCTTCATCCATGCAAATTTTGTGGGAAGGAAAATCACCCCTTAGTAAGGTGCCAAAAGACAAAAGGAAACACCTTCATTTTGGATGGTTAGGGAATTGGCATTGGCATTTGGAAGACAATTTATTGGAGCAGTCTTATCTCTGAATTTATACACAAGTACAACCGTACTTGATTGGAGATATTTCTACAGTTGATTGACATGAATGTTTTTCAAGATTTGATGATTTAGGGTATGATAGGGGCCTAGTTGATGTAGTCTTCTGAGTTGAAGATCGAGTCTTCAGACTCCGCCGAAAGACAATTTGATGTGTTGGATCTTTTCTTGGCCATACTTGCGAATGACGGTCAAGGGAATTGGAACCACTTGTCCCTGAGAGGGGGGAAATCTAATTGAGTCAGGTTCCAAGTTTGATTTAGAGCCTATGAACAGATGATCAAGTATGAAACCTAGTTCTTAATATGCAGTCTTGTTCCTGAACATATTGTTGTTGATATGGTTTGTTGTCAGCTTAAAACTACCAATTGAGTAGAAGACATGAATTTCTGTTTATTACATTTTCAGATTTTTGAGCCTTGATCTCTTGTTAGTTTATGGTCAACTTAAAACCATGCCATTTAGTAGAAGACCACATCTTCTGCTAGACATTCAGTTTGTGTTCATCCTGAAACCACCAGATTGGTTTGTGGTCATCCTGAAACCAGCAGATGAGTTTTTGGTCAACCTTAAACCACCAATTTAGTAGAAGACATCAGCTTCTGCTATTTTTTCAGAGGTGAGAGAGCATCTTCAATCAGCCCTTTGAATATTCATTTGACACATAGAGCATCTTCAATCAGCCCTTTGAATATTCATTTGACACATGTGATTGTCAAGTAGTGGTAGTTTTTCAAGTAAGAACGAACTTATGATTAAGGGGGGATGTTAAGACACTAATCATAAGTTAGTTGGTTAGTTAAGTTAACCTAACTATTATACAATTACATGACAATTATGGTCTTTTGTATTATATATGTACATCTACGTACATGATTATTTATAGAAGCATTGATGAATAGAGTATGTTTTTTATGTCATTGTTTAGTTATCTCTATTCATCATGGTTTTTTGATTGCTTCTATTATTTCCATTATATTTCTGTTGTTTTCTTCATTTTGAATCTAACACTCAGTCCGTTGATTTGCGTTCGGTCTAGAGACAAATTATAATTATTATTGATAAAAAACTGCATTTGTGTTCAAATGTACAGCTTTCAACATGTAGAGTTCGCTTTGAGGCATAAGTAATAATCACAGTATATGGTATATACATTTTAGGATCACCTTAGTATATATATTAGAATATATTTTTGATATATATGCTGAATCATGTATATACCACCTGCAATAGTATGTAATACTGTTCAACAAGCTGGTAAGCTGGTTATTACTAACCTTCAGACAGGTCATCCCAGTTTGCAAAAAGGCCCATCCCAATTTGCAAGAAGCATGACGATAGGAGCCACGTGATGAAAAAGAATGTAGTCAGTAGTCCATGTCTTCTGGTGACAATTATTATTAAGTCCGTCCCAGTTTGCAAACAAGCCCATCCCAAATTGCAAGAAGCATGTCGGTAGCCGCCACGTGATGAAAAAAATGAAGTCAGTTGTCGATGTCTTCTGGTGACAATTATTATTAACCCTAACCTAGTGTTTTTAAAGGCTATGAGTAAGCAGAGTTCAAGTTCAGTATGCTATCACATCCCAATCGGATTCTCACGTGGAGTCCATTTGTCTTTGCATTCGATAAAATTTGACACAAGTGATCCGACTCCATTTAATTCTCATTGGATGAGAACAATACAACTTAGTATCATTTTGTAATACTAGAAAGGAAGTAATACTCATATTGGTCTTGGAAAATGCAAATTTACGTTCTAATGGCTTGTGAATGACGGGAAATAACTTCTCCTATAAAAGAGTCATTAAGGCTTTTTGAACCATGTTTTGGGAAAAGAGTCAAACCATAAAAGAAACCCTCTTTAACTAGAAGGAAAGAACCGTTCAATATAATATGTAAATATACTTTATAACATGGTGTCATGAAAAAAAAAAATCCGTTCCATTTTCAATTGATAGACCATAGGAATTCAGGGAATCGATATCATATTTTGTTTCAACTGCTGCGTTTTAAAATACTGCGTATCAAATAGGCTATGCAACAAAGTTCTATACTTACTTTCACCGGTATACACATTTAATGAAATGATTTATAAATGAGGAATTAACTAGTGATATACTTGGCACATAAACTTAGAAATAAGATAGAAACTTGTCAATACACAAAACTTGATATTAATAAACTTGTCAATACAATGAGAAAGATGAGCTTCGGTTCCAATGACTTCTTTTGTCAACTGTTGTTGGTTCTCTCTACCTCTCTACTTCTTTTATGCATCAACTGCTTCTCTTCAGCATCCTCTTCTACATCATCGACTAACTAAAAGACTCGGAATTTTATAGACAATGACTTAGACTTCCTACAAAAGATAAGACTGACTAAAAAATAAAGATTTTCATTAATTTGAATGACTATTCAACCACTTAATTCAACCGTGGAAGATAGATAAAGGCTCAATTTATAGCTGCTGATTGACTTTGGAGTAAGTGTGCGAATTTTCAAGACAGTCTTACTAACATTTCGAGTGAAACTACTGACAAAATGACTTACAGACAAGTCGACGGAGACGTGAAGATCTCACTAACCTGGAATTACAATTTCCAACACTCCACCTTAATTATAAGTTGGTGAGATTACAAAATAAGATGACATAAAAAATTTGAGTTTTTGTTTTATTGTAACTCATTTGTTACTGTGCAACTCTCAGAACTCCCAGATTACTGCGCAAATATTGAAATGCATCTCTTGCTAAACCCTTTGTAAAAATGTATGTAAATAGATCTCTTTGTTATTAACCAATTCTCTCATGAAATGATACCTTGTATCAATGTGCTTGGTTTTCTTGTGAAACACACGATTCTTTGATAACATGATGGCTGAATTGTTGTCACATAATATTTTTGTTGGTTCCTATTGTTCCTTCAAAAAATATTTTAACATCCTTCTCATCCATACTGCTTGACAAGTTGCGCTTGGAGGTGAGACGTACTTTGCTTCTGCTGAAGAAAATGTCACTATGGGTTGATTCTTTGATGCCCATGATACCATACTTGTTCCACAATAAAATGTGTACCGAGAGGTACTCTTCCTATCATCAATGTTGTCTCCACAATCACTTATCAAGTGAGTCTGTAATATTCTGTAGTGGCATACTTAATGCCGAAATATTTTGTTCCATTCACATATCTCAAGAGTCTCTTTCCTTCCTTCCAATGTTATTCTTTTGGAGTTTCCATGAACCTAGAAATTAGACTCACTCCATACATAATGTGAGGTATTTTTGTTGTTAGATACATAAGAGTGCCTACCATTCTTTTAAACTATGTGAGATCCACTTTGGACCCTTTATCTTCCTTTCATAGCTTCAATCCTGTTATGATAGGTGTTGTTACTCATTTTGAATTCACCATATTGAATCTTTTCAATATTTCATGCGCATACTTGGACTGTGAGACAACTATGCCAATTTTGGACTAGTGCACTTTTATTCCCATATAATATCTCATAAGCCCCCAATAAGTCATTTCAAGTTCATCTTTCATGACTTGCTTGAATTCTTCTATGCCAAAATCACCTGTAAATATCAAATCATCCACATATAAACAAAAAAATAACACATTACCTTGTTGATTTGATTTGATGTACAGTGTTGGCTCATTTTCACTTCTCTGAAATTCATTCTGTGTGAGATGGGAATCAATGTGACTATACCAAGCTCTTGAGGCTTGATTTAATCCATACAGTGCTTTCTTCAATTTGTATACTTTGTCTTCTTATCCTAGAACCTCATAACCTTGTAGTGGTTCCACATATACTTCTTCTTCTAAGTTTCCACTCAAGAATGTTCACTTTACATCCATCTGATAAACTGGCCATTTGTATTGTGCGACAATCACTAACACAGTTCTAACTGTGTCCATGCACACCACTCGTTCAAATGTTTCATTGTAATCAATTACAGGTTTTTGTGTAAATCCTCTTGCAACTAACCTTGCCTTGTACTTTTGTATATTTCCTTCGGCATTTTGCTTGGTTTTATAAATCCACTTAACGCTTATAACATCCTTGTTTTCAGGTACATCAACCAAATTCCAAGTTTTATTGTTTTCTATGCATCCGATTTCTTCATCCATGGCTTCTGCCCACGTCCTCCTTGACAACTTCTTCAAAGGTTAATGGATCATCTATTTGTGAAAAATGAGCAAAAACTGAAAATGAATTTGTTGTGTCTTCATTATAGATGTCACACAGATTTCTTGTCTTTCTTGGTAACCGAGTTTCTAAAGTTGGATCTAGAGATGTAGAACTGTTTGTACTTCTTGTTGGTGTTTGTTGCGCTCTAGGTGTAGACTTCACACCTATTGTTCTTACTGGAGTATTCTATGTGGTAAATTGCGTCGGAATGCCAGGTGTAGACCGGATTGGGCACTGACCTATGCATGGTTTTTGAACCACTTCATCTTCTGTATCATCATGCTCCATTCCTCCAATAATTTTTATTGCATTGGTTAAGGTTCCATCCTATGCCTCATTCTCCATGAACTAAACATCGCGACTGATTATGAATTTTCTTGCGATAGGGTCATACAACTTGTATCCTTTTGTTTCTTTATACCCAACAAATATACATTTTTGTCCTTTGTTGTCCAACTTCCTTCTTAGTTAATCTGGAACATGTGCCTATGCGACACAGCCAAAAAATTTTAAGTGTGCCACATTATGCTTAGAGTCTATCCATGCTTCGTGAGGAACTCTATTCTTCATACTCTTTGTCGGAAATATGTTGAAGATGTATACTATAGTTGCTGCTTTCTCAGCCCAATATTCATTTGAAAAATGTTTGGTTGTCAACATACCGCACACCATTTCCATGATGGTTTTGTTCTTTCTTTTTGCGACAACATTTTGTTTTGGTATGTATCGCGTGGTAAATTGCCTGTAGATGCCATGAACTTTACAAAAGTTTTTAAATTCTCTTGAAAAGTATTCTCCTCCTCTGTTCATTCTTAGACACTTGATGTAAAAGCAACTATGTTTCTCCACAAGTGATTTAAACTGCTAAAAACAACCCAATGCATCAGATTTATGCTTTAGGAAATAAATCCATGTCTTTCTTGAGAAATCATCAATGAATGTTAGAAAATAAGTACTTCCTCCTATTGACAGAGTTTTCATTGATCCACAAATGTCTAAGTGTACTATTTCTAGTGTAGCTTTTTCTCTGTAAGACTTGTCAACTAGAAGTGATTCTCTATGTTACTTTGCAAATATGCAGCCTTCAGATATCATTTCTTGTTTTTCAATCAATGGAAAACTTTTTACCATATCCTTTGTGTGTAGCAGCTTTAGACATCCAAACTTCAAATGTCCAAATCTGAAATGTCATAAATAGGAATAATCATGTATTTCATATTGGAATGTTGTCTTCATCTCTCTTCCATTTTCTCTTTTCTTGATACCATGCACACTAATTTCTTCATTGGAACTATGTGCACTTTCTATTGTAATTGCAATGTCTGAGTGTGCACTTTTTCCTTTATCAATATTTTGAATTGTGTTCTTCTTCTTGGTTGGATTTAATGTCTATGGGAACATCTTGTGACCTTTCATGTGGATTTTTGCAATAAGAAGATTGCTTGGGCATTTATCCATGATCACACAATGATCCTCTTCCTTGTAGATTTTGTATCATTTTTGTAACATTTTCCCTACACTCATCCGATTATGCTTCAGACAAGAAACATAATTAACATCATACATAATTTTTTGTTCTCCTTGTCTCTTTAAAATGTTTATAGTGCCTTTGCCTAAGATAGTGACTTGGATATATGTTCCAAGTGTAAACTTGATTTGGGCTGACTCATTCAAACTAGAAAATTGTTCTATGTTTCCTTTCATGTGGTTACTGTAGTCATAATCTAAGTACCATATGTCACATGGAATTTCTTGAGAAACATTGCATTCAACTTGTGACACTATATTAGGCATTTCTACTGTACTAGGTATAGCTACAACGCATTCCATAAACATAGGGCGAGGTTGGTTATTTGCGCTGTGTAACTGATCTTGACTTTTCTTGTTTTGATTATACTGTCTCTTTCTGCACTGATATGCATAATGTTCATACTTTTTATAGTAATGGCATTGACCCTTTGATTTGTCATTTCTTTGACAACTTGACTGGACAGTACTTAGGTTTTGACCTCTTCCACTAGTATTTCTAGGATTGCTACTACATCCACTTCTGTCAGAACTTCTTCCTCTGCCTCTATATTTATCTATCCCCCTTCATCTTCCACAACTTATAGATGACTGCGTGGAAAATGCATTCTCTAATGACATATTTGATTTATTCAATATCTATTCATGATTAATGAGGGAAGCTTGCAGTTCATCTAGACTGAACTGACACAAGTCTCTTCTCTCTTCTAGAGTCACAACAAGGGTATCAAATTAAAGAGGAAGACTCCTAAGTACCTTCTCAACAACATTTTTGTCCTCTATGGTTTAACCATGAGACTTAGTATGATTTATAAATCCAATGACATGTGTGTAGAATGAATCTATTGTGTCTAAGTCTTTCATTGACATGGTTTCAAAATCTCTTCTAAGAATCTGCAGTTTTGTAGTCTTTACTTTGTCCATACCTTGATAAGAAGTTTGTAATATGTCCCATGCTTCCTTGACTTGATTTTCTTATACAACTCTTGGAAGTGTACTCTCATGCATGGCTTGATGTATGTAAAATGCCTTTCCATCCTTCTTTCTTTGATCTTTCAAGACATCTTTCTTAGCTTGTGTGAGGACAATGTATGTTGCTTGATCTACTAGTTCCACATATCCATTCTCGATTGTTTCCCATACATATTGAACTCAGAACAAAGCCTTCGTGGTGAGGGACTACATCTCATATTTTTTTCCTGTAAAAGTGGGAGGTTGCAGATTTGAACTAGAAGTCATATTTCACTTTCAACGGAGTTTCTTCTCTAACAAACTTGTTTTGATAGAACCTTCTCTGATACCAATTCTTGGAATCAACTACGTGCATCGATGGTGTGTGCATTCTACTCTGTGCAACACAATTTAAAATATTGCGCACGAAACAGACTACACGACAGAGTTGTCAAGACTAATGCGCAGTACACAGACTGTTCAGTTTGTCACGCACATTGAATACACACACTTAGTGAAATTATTTATAAATGTAGAATTAACACAATGCTATGTTTGGCACACAAACTCAGAAATAAGACAGAAACTTGTCAATACACAAAACTTGATATTAATAAACTTTGGCGTTGTGCGCAAATAAAAAATACAATGAGAGATATGATCTTCGGCTCCAATGACTTCTTCTATCAACTCTTGAGTTGTTGTTGGTTCTCTCTACCTCTTTGTTTTTTCTTTATGCATCAAATGATTATCTTCAACATCCTCTTCTACATCATCAACTAACTAAAAGAGTCAGACTTATATAGACATTGACTTAGACTTCCTACAGAAGCTAAGACAAACACAACAATAAAGACTATCATTAATTCGAATGACTCTTCAACCACTTAACTCAACCCAAGAAGATAGATATCAGCTCCATTTATAACTTCATGCTTGCCAAATCACTTTTAAGTAAGTGTACGACTTTGCACTTACATACTGTGAAACAACTACTAACAAAATAAGTGGAAACCTTAAGATCTCACCCACTTGTAATTACAATTTTCAACAAAAAATAATTAGTATATATTATTTTGTTTTTTAATATCATACCATTTACTATCCAATTTATATAATGGAAAAAACATATTATTAACTATTAACTTAATTGTGGTACATATCATTTATTTTTACTAAAACACTAGAACTCAAAATATTGAAACACTGTTTCCTACAAAGCTAAATACAAAGTCTAATTCACATGACAAAAAATAAAGAGATATGATTAATATATCAGAACACACGCGTAGCAAGCGTGAATTCACGTTCTAATGACTCTTTTCATGACGCATAAATCGATTTCAAAACTGTGTCACAGGGAAGGATTCTTTTATATAGACATTGATACAATTATTAGATTTGATATTTATTTTTAAATATATATAAATAAACGACATATTAAAAATATATAGAAATAAGCTATATTGACAGCTCGAAAGTATACGTATCTTCCGTTATAATTATGTGTGAAGGTTCTTTTGATTCCGAAAATCATAGTTCCAAAGTTTGATATCAGAACGAATTACGGGAAATTCCGAATGAAAGTGTTAATCACCGTCGGTTTTGATATCAAAATGATTACGCGAGATTCAAACTTTTGAGAACGGCATAAACATTGTTGTTCCTTCTTTAAACAAAAGATTAAAAGAGATATCAAGGATTGGTTAATGTTTGACTTGTGTTGACAGAAAATTAATCATTCCACCGTAGACCGCCTATCTCAACGGCTTATGTCAGCCGATCAAATTTTGAAAAGATACCACTGTCCATAAATTTTGAAGAGATACCACCTTTTCATTTTTGGTTGATCCAATTTTAAAGGGGCAATGAGTTATTAATGTTTTGGAAAAACTAAATTTGATTTAATGATGTTAATATTTGTTATACTATAATTTATTTTTTTTGTATTATGAGTACTTTATTTACTGTGTAAAAATTTGAAGTAAATTTTTATGTTGTGCAGTGTTTTACTGTAGAATGTTATTTAGATTTAGTACAAAAGTACTGCTTGGATTTATTTTTGTAGAAAAGGATTCAATGAAATTATTTTATTGCTGTAAAATGAGTTTTTAGTTTGTTGTTATAATTTCTTTATTTCAAGTTATTTTACACTATGATCAAACACACCTAAAGGTTGTTGTAGAACCAAGTATTGATCTTTGTATAAGATGACGAATAATTTAATTAAATTCTTTGATTATAATAACTTTTTATTATTTGTTGAAGTTTTTAGTTTGTTGTTATAATTTCTTTATTTCAAGTTATTTTACACTATGATGAAACACACCTAAAGGTTGTTGTAGAACCAAGTATTGATCTTTGTATAAGATGACGAATAATTTAATTAAATTCTTTGATTATAATAACTTTTTATTATTTGTTGAAACACGTTGCCAAAACCAGTGTTAAAATGATGAGTTGAAATACCTAACTGTAACTTAAAGTCGCTAAGTGATTGTAGCTTATAGGTATTGTTAGACAGTACTGAAATTCATGTAATAGATGTTCATTGTTTTTTAAGAACTCTCGTGCATCCTTATTTGTCTCTCTATATATATGTTAAGCAGTTTACTCTCTTTTGTATTTTTATTGCTATTTTGTATTTTTATTGTTATTGTTATGTAATATGGTTTACTTATTAAGAAAAGGTTTTTATTTTATTATTTTTTAAGAGTATGAAAAAATTTAACAAATAATAAAAAGTTAATTTTATATTTTAAAAATAATAAAAATGTAAGAAAAACTTACCTTTTTATTATTGATTGATTTAATAAGAAAAATATAAGAAAAATTTAATTTGATTTAATGATATTAATTTAAAAAAAATTAATTTTATATTTTATTGATACATTTTCAAAACAAAATCTATTTATCTAGTTTTGTTGTTTTTAAGGATGTATATTTTCATTATTGTCAGCCAAATACTTTTAGATCTTAAATCAATATTTTATAATCTTAAATTTGGAAAAATAAAATTTTAACTCATTAAAAACAATTTGTTTTTAAATAGTACTTAGTTAGACTACTACAATCCAATTCAATTTATTTATTTATACATATTAAAAATTTGAAAAAATCTTAAAATTATATACAAGTTACTAACAATTCTAAGGATATTCGAGGATGGGTGTTGCAAAATTTGAGGGTTATGGCTATTTATGAGGGTTCTCATACCCATATGATAGAATCTAGTGTTTCTCCTCAAAACATTTGATAGAAGCTAATGTTTCTCTTCAAAAGGTTCGAAGGTCTCTTAGTTGGGGGATTTTGTAGTTTGCTTTATTTTTTCAAATTCTTGTGACTTTGAAATTTAAATAAGAGTTTTAAAAGTTGTACAATAATTAACTAAGAAAATACTTCATTTCTAAAAAGTGAAGTGTAGGCTTAGCTTTATAGTACTATGGTCTAAATTCTTGAAGTGTTTCACAACAACAAACTTATAATATATTAATTAGAGATTCTAAGTGCAGAACAACAATGATTACACACATCCATAAACAAGAGTTTAATTAGGTCAACTCTCCCCATAATTAAATTTGTGACTTGAAAGTTAAAGAAAATCTTTAAAGGCCATGCACTATTTAACCAAGCCAACATGTTAGTCTAAAAAGTGAAGTGCTTACTTAAACTTATAGTACCATGGCCAAGAGTTCCCATGTGTCTCACAAAATCTAGGACACATACACCTCCATCCACCTCCGTTAGGAGGACACTCACCATGCGAATATTTTTTATGAGTAGGTCTTGGGCAGTGAATTATTCATCTTCAAGATTGAGTAGCTGAACATTTTTCTCCCTTCAAAAATACTACTTTATTTTTGAATACTTAAGCTATAGGATTTGTTCTAAATAGAGGATCTGTCATTTCAATAAGAAAGATTTCTAAAGGAAAAATGTTGGAATATGTAATTCTTACTTGTATTAATGATGTATGGAGAGATTATGTTTGTGAGGTAAAGAATAATATCTACATGAGTGGTTTGATTCTATAGATTATGTGGTTGTTATACATTTGGTTGTGAAAGATTCTATGAAGTCATATAGACTAGTGTGAGGTTGAGATATTTGCTCAACTAGATAGATTATAGGATCAAGGTAGTTTTTCTATATTAAGAGAAAGTTTGTTGTATTAATATGCATCATTACATTGATTCAATATATGGATTTATGCATTGTTTTTTTGTAATATACTTTGCTCACCCATTTTCTTAAAATATTGGTAAATGTTTAAGTTTTAAGTATTGGAGTTGAGGATATTTATTTGTATTGAGCATAGCTAACTCAATGAGAGGATGGGGTTATTTTGTTAGAAATTGTGAATCTAAAAAATGACATAATGTATGGAGATGCAAGATTTTGAACATGAAGATTGAGATGCTTAATATGTGAATAAATTGAGAGAAGAAAGAAGATCAAGAAGGCAAAGTTGAGATGAAGAAGCAAATCATAAGTGATGGTGATGAGATGAGAATGATCATAGTACCTAAATTAATGATGCATGTGTGTTTTTGAGAACTGTAGGGTGCATGATGATTGTACCCAACTAAGATTTGGTCCAAGTTGTAATATTAACCATAGGAAAGTTGATTTCCGAAGGTTGTTGTAAGCCCTGTTACTCAGACATAGACATACATGTAGCACAATAGGTAATGGTGTTCTGTAAGCATTGTTGATTCAAGCCTAGGTGGATAGGGAATGGTGTTTTGTAAGCCCTCTTGAGTCAATCCTACATGGAAAAGTATGGTAGCACATGTAATCATGTAGGTGTATCTCTCTTATCGATAGAGAGGATGTGGCATCAAGTTGTGGAATGAACCACTAGGGTAGGTACAAAGGTGTCTCGTGTATTGGTAGGCTAGCTTGATGTAGAGTAGGATAACTAGAATCTTCTACTAAGGGGGAGAATGTGTAACAACCAAATGAATTTTACACATCACATACTTTCATAAGAAATTTATTTCATGAACTGAGATAATAACTTCATAACATAACAACAATCTTCATAATAGCAACTTCAGTAACTTAAATTTATCAATGAATAATGATTTCATGGCAGAAAGAAATAAATACATAGTTTAACAAATTACCTGGTTCTGATGCTAATTTATGTTGCCTTGTTTTTGCCTTCCTGCTACCTGATGCACAGACCAACACTGCCACAAACAAAAAAATAACTGCCCAAACCTACTGTCCTCCCTGCCAACTAGGAAAACTACCTAGCTCCAAGATATCTATGGATACCCTCACCCCCTGTGCCCAAAACCTCCAGCAAACCGGTGCCTCAACTGATCAAAATGCCACAGCCAGAACTCTACTGCTCCCTGCAAATCTCACCGTCCTCCCCCAATCCATCCCCTGTCCCCACCCTTATCCCTCCTTCACCGACTCCCCATTTACTTCCTCACCTGCCCTCGTTAATGTCCCTGATCCTCCCTTTAATGTTTTACCTTCTCGGGTTTAACAGGTTATCCCTTGTTGGGTACGTAACCATTTTATATCATATATCATTAATCTATTAAATCTATTACTCATGTTATTAAATGTAATTTGTAGTTAAATATTTAATTAATTAATCCCTTATTATAACCTTTAATTAATTAATAACTTACTTAATTAATATCATTAGATCAATCTTTGTATAGTTAATACCTCGTTAAGACAATTAATCCCCTAATTAATTTGACTTTATAATTCTTAAACCTTTATACAACCAGGGTCGTTACATACACCCACCCTTCAGGAATCTTCGTCCTGAAGTTAAGGTATCTTATGGTACAAAGGAAAAGAACATAGTTCACGCATTCATAACAAGTAACTGACGTTATCAGTAAGTAAGTCAAGAAATCTCATACATACTAGTGTACATGTACAAGAGATGCATGTGTAGCTAGTACATCCAAATCTCGTGTATGTACTAATAATCAAAATTGTCATCCTTTAGTAATTTATGTATGCATCCAATCCATTCAACAAGACTAGTCCTTTTATAAAAGACAACAACCAATCAATTGTTTGAGAAATTCATTAATTACAATTATCCAGTTTAATAATTTTATTTTAAACAACTGTGGTTTAGTTATGTAATAATGAATATTCATATATACACATTTCTCTTTTTTTTCTAAGGGAAGACATCAAATTCCACCACAAGACAGATCTCCATATTGTCTCAACTATTACTACTCATCCTTCCTCCATAACCTACTTCCATCTCCATTCTTATCCTTCCTCTGCTAGACTATCTTGGAGCGTCAACTATATTGACCTAACTCCAAATAGAACCCGTAAGTGGA
>JZKD02S0323954.1:150168-166700 GCA_000966675.3 Picea glauca | reverse complement strand
ATCATAGCAATGCATCCAAATCAATATAAATTTCACATACATTATTCATACCATAATGTTTCTTGGTTAGTGGTCCTGATATCCACTTTCATCATCATTATCTCTTGGCTATTTCTTAGCCCATAACCTGCAGATTACTTTGTAACACAAACTCATACATTTCTATGCATTATCATCATGTAATTACATACTATCATCATTTCAATTTGGTATCCCTGTACCGTTACATTAACATCAATTTTTTCCCATTAGAATTAGATTTCATAATATCCCATAATTCAAACTCGTCACCCATTCACAAGATTATCATTTACCCAAAATAGATTTCATCGTATCCGACATCATTCTAATAGTATTTAAACATTCATTAATTTCACTTTCTCACAATATGTCGCATCATATACATCATCATCAATAACATTTAAACATTCGTAAAATTTACATTCACATAATAGATCGCATTACATGCATTATCATTAATAACACTTAAACATTCATTACAGTTCATAAGTTTAAAGTTTAAGTGTATCACTTAATAGTTTCACCGTGATTAGAAAATAAAGTATATAGGCCTCAGGTAATCCTGGTTGTCTAAGTCAAAAGGTGGTGTTACATACACCCCACCTTCGAGAAACATGTTCTCGAGGTGGTCAAGATAGTGAGGAATAGTCTCGCCGTAGTGTCTCGGCATCCTCCCAAGTAGCAGATCCTGGACTATACTTGTCCCACTAGACCTTAACTTGATCTACCAGACAGTTTCTGAGCTGTCGGACTCTACGTTCCAATATGCGTAACGGTTCTACCATGAGGGTTCCCACGTCTGATACCCGTAATTCCTTCCAATTTAGTTTATGTGTTTCATTAGAAACATAATGACGTAAAACAGATACATGGAATACATTATGAGTTTTATGCAAGTGGGGTGGAAGTACGAGACAATAGGCAACGGGTCCAATTTTCTCTTGGACCCTAAATGGCCCTATAAACCGAGGTGAAAACTTTGTCCCCTTCCCGAACCATATGGTACTCTTATTAGGCCTGATACGAATGAAAACCTGGTCTCCCACTTCATAACTTCGGTCGGTCCTGTGTGCATCCGGATAACTTTTATGTCTATCCTGTGCTTATTTTAGTCTTTGCCTGATCTGAATTACTTGTTCCTCCATTTCCTGAATCAATTTTGGCCCAACTGTTACTCAGTCTTCTAGTCTATCCCAACTCAATGGCATTCTACATGGCCTCCCATACAAAGCTTCGTAGGGGGGCATTCTGATGGCACTATGATAATTGTTATTGTAGGCAAACTCTAGCAAAGGTAGGTACTTCTCCCACTGGGTTTGATTATCCATTACATACATCCTAAGCATGTATTCCATAACTTGATTTACTCTCTTAGTTTGCCCATCTGTTTCAGGATGATAAGTTGTTCTTAAGTTCAACTGAGTCCCCAACGCTGACTGTAAACTTGTTTAAAACCTAGAAGTGAATCTGGAGTCCCTATCTGAAATAATCTTCTTTGGTATCCCATGCAAACGGATAACCTCTCTTATGAACACTCATGCCACATCAGTAACATTGTAAGTGTCTCTAACCAGAATGAAATGAGCACTCTTGGTTAACTTATCCACTATCACAAGAATGACATTGTGTCTATGAGATTTGAGCGGCAACCCTACAACAAAATCCATAGAGATGACTTCCCACTTGGACATAGGGACATCATGTGGTTGTAGGGACATCATAGGGACTTCTTAACAATCTCTCTGTTTCTAGATTATATCCTTCATACTTTGGGTCTAACCGCCTCCCGCTCTAAAGGTTTGAAGTAACCTTTAAATACCAACTGTCTCCTAGTAGTTGTGTCAACACATGTTCCCTCAGACTGACGTTTAAGGTTACCAAGGAGAAGACATGTTGTCTCCTACTTAAGGCATCTGCGACACATTTTACTTTCCCTTTATATATGAAATACCAAAATCATACTCACTCATAAACTCACTCCATTGCCTTTGCCTGGCATTCATATCTCTTTGAGTGAAGAGATGTTTTAAACTTTGATGGTATGTTTTGAGCTCAAAGTTTCAACCCCTAAGATAGTGCCTCCAATGTTTCAGAGCTAGCATTACAGCTGCCAACTCTAAATCATGGGTCGCGTATAACTCTTCATGTTTCTTCAACTTCCTTGATGCATAAGCTATTAATCCTCCATCCTGCATTAGCACGGCCCCCAATCCTTGCTTCGAGGCATCCGTGGAGACCAGGAAGTCCTTTTCCATATCTGGCACTCGTAGAATTGGTGCACTAGTTAGTAACCTCTTAAACTCAACGAATGCACTATCACATTCTTCTATCCATTCATATCTGACCCCCTTGCATTGCAAAGTGGTGATGGGTTTCGCTATTTTTGATAATCCTTCCACAAATCTCCAGTAATAACCCACTAGCCCCATGAAGCTTTTCACCTCATGGACATTTTTCAGCACTGGCCATTCCATAATGGCCTTTACCTTTTCTGGGTCCACAGAGATTCCTTTGCCGAAAATGATATGACCTAAATAGTGGATCTCTTTCTGGAAGAAGGAACACTTCGACAACTTCCCATTCAATTTGTTCTCTCTAGGACAAGACAACACTATTCGCAAGTGTTCCTCGTGTTCCCTTTCATTTTTGGAATAGATGAGTATGTCATCTAGAAAAACTTGTACAAATCGATCTAAGTACTTCTGGAATACATCATTCATGAGGCTCATGAATACTGTTGGCGCATTGGTCAATTCGAAAGGTACCAAAACAAACTCATAATGTCCAAACCGAGTTCGAAAGGAAGTTTTTGGGATATCACCTTCCTTAATCCTTAACTGATGATACCCAGATCGCAAATCGATCTTTGAGAATACCGCTGCTCCTTTCATCTGATCGAAGAGGTCATCTATTCACGGCATTGGGTACCTATTTTTCACTATAGCACGGTTCAAGTCCCTGTAGTCTATACATAGTCGTAAGGATCCATCCTTCTTCTTTACAAAAATTACCGGTGTGCCCCAAGGTGAGACGCTAGGCCTTACTAGCCCTAAGTCCAGTAACTCCTTCAACTGCATTTGCAATTCACAAAGTTCCGGTGCCGTCATCTGATACGGAGTCCTGGACATTGGTTCTGCACCAGTTTTTAGCTCAATAGTAAAATCATGCTCCCTCTCATGAGGTAACCCTGGTAACTCGTTCAGAAAAACATCCTAAAATTCTGACAATACGAGGTACTGACCCAATGAGGGTCCCTTCCTTTCATTCACTACTTCCACTACATAAATTTGACACCCTTGTATCAAGAATCACTTGACCTTCATAGTTGATATAAAGCGTAATGACACTTTTCTCTGTACACTCTCGATCTCTACCGGTTTTCCTTCATCATTGACACAAAGCACCCTTTTTACAAAACAATCTACCAAAGCTCGATGAGCTGCTAACCAATCCATTCCAATGATTAGGTCATATGCCCCAAGAGTAGTGATGTATACCTTCAACCTGGTAGTGCACACTCCTAGGTCTACTATACAATTATCGACACTAGGTCCTATAACTTGTTTTTCCCCTGAAGCCATCTCGACTTGTTTAAATTCATCGTGCTCGTAGGCTTCCAACCCACTCTTTTCTAATGAAAATGGTGAAATGAAACTATCTATCGCACCAGAATCAAACAAAATCTTAACGTTGACATGATTTAGCGTACCTGATGACTCCACTACGGTGGATTGATGTTCGGCCTGGCGGTTATTAACCGCTGCATAAATCTGGTGGTTGCTACTTGACCTCCCCATCGGTGCCTTTCCTTCTTTATGCACAAACCTTGATTGTAACTCTGGGCAGTCTCGTTGGTAATGGGGTCCTTCACATCTCCAACAGGTAATACAAGATTGAACTGATGCACTGTTATGTGACTGATTCTTAAATGAGTTCCTTCCCCTGGAACCCCTGCCCCCACTAGCTACTCCCCGAGATGGTCGTGGACCTGTCTGCACCATTTTCGATGAACAAGATGATGCACTAGCTGCCATTGAAATCCATGCAGCTACTTTCCTTGGCACAGCTCTGTTACCATAAGGTGGTGGCCTTGAGCCCCCTCCCCTAGGAAATGTCCTCGGGGTCTTTCCTACGAATCCTGGGCGATGCGGAAATGTCGATATTGTACCCCTGGTTAAGTTCATGTGTTCTTCCACGTAACGCACATTTTCTACCACCTTTGCCACTGAAGACAGTTTCCACATTCGCACCATAGCTCTTATCTTCGGGTTCAATCCATAAATGAAGCGCTCTGCGTGTCGTTGGTCATTGTCCATATACGAAACTTATTTGACCAGTTCCATAAACCTGATCTCATATTCTTCTACAATTCTATTTCCTTGTACTAAGGCATGAAATGCCCTTACTTGTTGTTCCTCGTAGTATGCTGGTAGATATTTCCTTCGGAACCTCTCCTCAAAAATTTCCCAAGACACTGTGTCTGGGGTAAGGTGTAGTTGTCTTTCCAAGTTGCCCCACCAGTTCAAGGCGTTGTCTCTTAACTGAAAAATTGTGATCTTTTCCTTTGAGTTGGATGCATAGTCCCTTAAGGAAAAAAACCTTGTCATGCCTTCCAACCATGCTTTCACGCGTTCACTAGCGCGACCCCCGGCAAACTCCGTAAGTTTGATCTTCTGTAACTCTCGCGTGATGTCTTCAGGTGGAGGTTCTCCCCCTCAGTCCCTTGATGCTTCTGGATTACCCGTTCTAGACAATGGGAGTTCCACTTCAGTCCCTGCTGGTTGGTGCCCCTTTAAAGTCTCGTTAATGGCTTCCAACAAGCACAGTATGAGGGCTAGTTCGGGTGATGGTGGTGCTGGTGCTGGTGGTGTTGGCAGTGCCTATGACGACGCTCCCCTGCCTCGACCTCTCTGAGTCCTGACCATCTTGTATGCCTTAACCTGCATCACCCGAAAGTTATCAGGGTGAGTTACAGGACATTTCAAATTGGTGCTACTTAAACTTAGAAACAGGGTTAGGCGTAAGTTTTCTTTACTTGTCTGTAAAAAGACATTACTCCATTAGGGGATTGGCTAGGTTTGGGTTAGGATTAAGCGTCTAAGCTTGGTTTCTTCGCCCTTGCAAAAATAGTTATTGGTTCCCATACCCTGTAGCTACGTTAGTCTTATGCTTTACTTGTCACTTCCTAGTGCATATGCCACCTCCTTCCCACTTGTCTTAGTCTAAGCCCTAACATCATTAATTACTTTAATGTAGATTAACCTTATACTTAAATAAAATAATTAATTTAAAATTATTATTACACTAATTCAACCCAATTAACCTTTCTTTAATTTTAAACTAACTTGACATTTATATATATATAAAAATAAATTATTTATACTAAATTATTTAATTTACTCAAAGTTATTTTTACACTTTAAAATATAAAAATAAACGAACACACATGGATTCGGGCATGCATGGATTCCACGTGCCCGTCTAGCTTCCTCTAGTTCCCTCATATCTAACCCCAACATTCTACACCTGTTAGCTTTTAGACTCCCTACGCGTACTTCCTTTGCCTCCTCTTTCTCATCCGTTGGGACTTTCCTCGCATCATTCTTTGTCCACCACAGATCTGCCTTTGCTCTATTCAAAGGTTTCCAGAATCTCCCTTGCCATGGCTCACATCCTTGCCATTGTTCTGAGCACCTTGCTAGCACTGGCCATGGTTGTATCTAATGCCCACTCGTTTTGTAGACACAGAGTATATTGATATGGTCACCGAAAAGATCCAGGACCTCGAGTCCAGTCTCTTTAAAATATTGGGAACCAATCCCAAGTCTGTACAATTTGCGGAGTTTGCTCTTAGGTATGGTAAGAGGTACAATTCAGTCTGCCAGCTTGTGCACAGTTTCAGTACCTTCGTGAAGAACGTGGAGTTGATCAAGTCAAGAAATTGCATGAACCTTTCTTATACTTTGGTGATAAATGGTAATTTCCTATTTTGCAGTGCGAAAAAAATGATTTTCTTGTAATTCCATCTCTGGACGGATTTCGGTGTTTTGCTTTCAGTTTATTTCTTTTGTATTTATAAATTTATTCATCTGTGTATATGCATATAGTTAAATGGGTGTATATGTATGCATATACATTGTCTTCCCGTATTTCCCACGACCTTTTTTCCCCCAACTGTTAAATTCCTGACTCAGTTTCGGGTTTCGGGGTTTCCTTATGCCCAATGCCGGGAGTTCTCTGTCCTCATGGACTCTCGATATCCGATATGCCGATGTGCTACCTTATGCCTTATCCCTCCCCTGGATATGCTTTGGTCCATGTGACCCTCTCCTATGTGACCATAGTCCTATTCCCTGTCGGGATTCGGGGTTTCACGACTCTTGCTGTCACGAACCTCTGTCCTCACAGCATCCCGATTACTGATCTACCGATGTGGTACTTTGTGCGTTAGCCCACCGGGATAAGCTCTTGGCCCATGTGGCCATCATACCACAAGGTCACAGCCTTGTCCCCTATCGGGGTTTCAGACATCGCAATATCGAAATGCATGAACCCCGTATCTACGAGATTCCTGATGTCCCGATACCTGATACGCCTCTTCCTTGCATGTTAGCCCTTCTGGCTATACCGAGGTCCATGTGACCTTCTCCTATGTGACCGTTGCCTTATGGATTTCCATCGGGTTTCAGACCTTCTCGAGCAATAATTTAGTCACTTCAAAATTCGCGATGATTTTTATCATTTACCTTTGGACAACGAATAGTTAAAAATTTATAAACATATAAAATTTTTAGTGCCCCTTTAAAAATTTATTTAAAGCGGGTTATAACTTTAAATTTGTCAGTTTTTCATTTAATGTTTAAGGAAATCGAGATTCGGGGTTTTTCGTAAATGATGATCGATGCAATTTGAATCACGAAACCTCGATCTCTGATTTCGCGATGTGATTAAGTCTTACTTAAAACATCAGTTAATTAATTCATTTTAATGAAGGTTTAAGAGCTAAGTTAATTACGTCACGGTTTCGGGGTTCGCAGTTCTATAAGAGTGTGTCTCTTGTCATCGTATTCCCTGAAACTCCGATTTTCTAAATACCGATAGCTTACACCAATGATCTGTGTGACCTCCTCCCATATGACCTCAGTCATACTCCTCATCGGGATTCAGGGTTTTCTATGCTGAAACGCGCACGTCCTTTGGACTTGCGAAACTCTGAATTCCGATGCATGGTAAATTCAGCTAGATCTTCGAGCTAGGCTCTCGACCCACGTGACCATTGCCCTGTGATCACAACCTTCCCTCCTTTTGGGGTTTTGGAGTTCGCATTTTCGTAGTGCGTGGACACTTTGTCCACGGAACTCGCGATATTCCGATCCCCGATGCAATCTTCCACCTGTCCATCGTTGACCCTTCCGTGGGCCCCGCTGTCCCTTGGCCCATATGGAAATCACATTTTCAGATTTTGCAACTCTCGTTGCTATTTTCTTGGGACTCTTGATATCATGATCCGCGATGACAACTGGCTTCCACCATAGGGCTTTTCATTTTTCAAAAAATCGGGCCTCGCGTTTCCAAACTGCAAGGACCACTCGTCCACAGGATCCATGATTTCCCGACTCCTGATTGCCTGATGGATGACTTCCTGTCAGGACCTTTCCCGATGGCTCCGATCACTGCCATGCGTCCCAAGAACAGACGGTCCTGATCACCTCTCGTTGTTTCGGAGTTTTCGATGCTCCGGTGACAGAAATCCTCTGTCAACTCAAAACCCCGGTAGCCGATATATTGACGGTTCGTTCGATCTCCACCATGTGTCTCCTCAAACGTACGGTCCAAATTATTCCCGCTATTTCGAGACTTAAAATGTCTCGACTTCCTCGACCTCGTGAATCCTGATTTCATGAATGCCGATATCTTGATGCCGTCACACCTGTCATCGGGATTTCTCCTTCTCTCCTTGAGGACTTAACTCCCTTGCAACTCCATACAGATTTGACAGCTGTTGGGTATCTTCCCGAGATCTGACAACTCAGATGCGTTCTCCTACGTAATAGACAACTCTCCTTTGGGATAATGATAGTTGCATGAACATTACGCGGTGTAAAAATTGATCTCTTTGGCACGGTTAAAATTTGTGTGGGTCTATAGTTCTTGAGATTTTTCGTTATTAAAATTCACCGATGCTAATACATGCAAGTAGTTTACACCATTCCCGTGCAATACAAGTCTTCAAAATTTCCGTTTTCCGACTGCGCATTGGCAGTTCCTTATTTAGGTAAGTTCGAGATGAAGTAGGCCTTTTCAAGGTATTGCAAAAGTCCTATTGCATTTTATATAGTATAATTTGTGTAGTTATTGAATCTTCCAACTTCAATCCTTGGATAGAATCTTCCCTCGACATTTCATCGATTTCAGGTGTCTATTTTACCCGAAACTTCATTGACAAGTATTGCTCAAATAAAATTAAATTATCAACTCTCTTTTTCATGCTTAAAAGATTTATCAGGCTGCTTTGAGGGTAGCCATTTTGATGGAAGTGATCCTTCAAACTATCTGGTTTGTTTCCACTATTTTAAAGGGCATTCCTTTGACTATTCAGAGTAAGACTGTATTAGCCATTTGTGATCCAGTAAAAGGGTATTACCTAAAGCGGATGCTTGTGATATATATGAGACCATTTGCTTGGATAATGTAGGGGTATTGCCTTGAGTATATTTTCTGATACTGTATCAGTCATATTGGGTCAAGCTGAATGTTTCTTGACACAATCTACTAAGACGCAAATGATGTGTTTTGCTTGCAGGTTAAGCGTGGCTGGAGTTAACGCTTGGGGTTTTGGCCCTTAGGCCTAGATTTCGAACTAAGACACTCTGATACCATATGTAACAACCAAATGAATTTTACACATTGCATACTTTCATAAGCAATTTATTTCACGAAATGAGATAATAACTTCATAAGATAACAACAATCTTCATAATAGCAACTTTAGTAACTTAAATTTATCAATGAATAATGATTTCATGGTAGAAAGAAATAAATACATAGTTTAACAAATTACCTGGTTCTGATGCTAATTTATGTTTCCTTCCTGCTACCTGATGCATAGACCAACACTACCACAAACAAAAAAATAACTTCCCAAACATACTATCCTCCTTGCCAACTAGGAAAACTACCTAGCTCCAAGATATCTATGGATACCCTGGCCCCCCGTGCCCAAAACCTCCAGCAACCCAGTGCCTCAACTGATCAAAATGCCACAACCAGAACTCTACTGCTCCCTGCAAATCTCACCGTCCTTCCCCAATCCATCCTCTATCCCCCCCCTTATCCCTCCTTCACCAACTCCCCATTTACTTCCTCACCTGCCCTCGTTAATGTCCCTGATCCTCCCTTTAATGTTTTATCTTCTCGGGTTTAATAGGTTATCCCTTGTTGGGTACGTAACCATTTTATATCATATATCGTTAATCTATTAAATCTATTACTCATGTTATTAAATGTAATTTGTAGTTAAATATTTAATTAATTAATCCCTTATTATAACCTTTAATTAATTAATAACTTACTTAATTAATATCATTAGATCAATCTTTGTATAATTAATACCTTGTTAAGACAATTAATCCCCTAATTAATTTGACTTTATAATTCTTAAACCTTTATACAACCAGGGTCGTTACAGAATGTGAGATGAAGTAATGTTAGAGTGATGGACGAAGTTATGTTTAAGAAAGAGTTTGATGTGTTGATGAATCATGTATGTGAAAAGGATTTTGAGATAAGTTAGTAGAATGGATGTACCCATGTATCTATTTATATGTATTACTATTTATATTGACATCAATGATAAGTTGTGGTTTACAGGTACAAGTGGAAGAAACAGATCAAGTTTATTATTTTTTTGTAGATACAACAAGAAGATGAAGCCCATAGTAATGGAATCTTGGTTGAAGAGAGTGGATGATAGTGTTGATAGAGCAATAAAGATGGAAAGAAAACAAGATCAAATGATGGAAAAAAAATGAAGGTAAAAGTTTAAGTGGTGTGTTGAATAATGTGTTGAATATATTAATGTGAGTAACACATTGTGTTTGTAGAAAATATGTGATTTAATGTTATGTTCTATGTAGTGCTCCTTGAAACATTTGAGTGTGTACATGACATGTGTGGATTATGTAATGTATGTACCTTATGTAAAATGTAAAGCACATATGATTGTAAGACTTAGATATGAATGCTTATCCCTTTTACATGTATAATGATTTGGATAACCTATTGGTATAGTGTAATAGCCTCTAGAGTGAATTTCTTTAGCACTAGGGGTGGAGCATGTTATTGTTTTTAGACTATCAGAGGTGGAGTTTTGCATTTAGCGAATTTTACATTCAGGGAAGTTAATCAACAAGTTGAATGAACCATGTACATGGAAGACATCCTATTAATGAATATATCAAGACCTCAAGTGATGGAGATTAAGACTTGTACTTGTTACTAGAGGCTGTTGGAATATGTAGCTCCTACTTGTCTTAATCATGTGTGAGAAGATTATGGAATATGTAACTCCTACTTGTCTTAATCATGTGTGCCAACATTATGTTTATAATGTAAAGAACAATATCTACATTATTCTACACATTAGAAGGTTGTTAGATAGTTCGTTGTGAGATAGATTCTCTATAATTAAGAAGTAATAGAATAGTGTGAGGTTGAGATATTTTCTCAACTCCATAGATTATATGAAAATTTTAGTTTATTTATCTTAAAAGAAACCTTATTGTATTTATATGTATCATTAGATTAATTCAATATATAGATTTTTCCTTCAAATCTTTTATATTCTTATTTTTGTTTTAACCGTTTTCTTTTTCTTCCTTTCTCAACCGTTGGAGGTTTTTATTTGAATTCAAATTATTTTCCTAGTAATCGTTCCCTAGAATAACTAGTTGGAAGCAAGCTCAGGGCATACCAAGGAGCTTGGAAGCAACCCAGTTCTCTCTCCGATTAGGGGCTACAAAAGCTTCCTTCAAAGAAAGAAGACTCTGGTTAGGGGCTACAAAAACTTCCTTCAAAGAATCCCTCTGTATTCATCTAAATCAAGATAAGGTCAATCTTTTCATTGGAGAGAACGCTTTTTTCCCCATGTTTTGGAACTCCAAGCTCCCGCTTTCTATAGAAACTTTTTGGTGAACAAATTTTGAAGGCTTCGCATCTCCGACGAATTCATTCGTGCTAGCTCCCCATCATTCATGCTAGCTCCCCATCATTGGTTATATGCCATAATTTTGATCCATTTGGTTATATGCCAGAATTTCATCCATTGACAAGAGTTTGGTTGATCCTCAACTTTTCAATGGAGGATGAATCTCAGAAAACCTTAGGTGTAATATGGTCCTAGGAAAACTCGATTAATGCTAAAAAAAAAATTTACGTGCTTTAACCCAAAGAAGAAGTCATATTCAAGACAACCTATCTAGGTCAAATTGCTAATTGAACTATGGGCAGGGCAAGTTCTAGAGACATAAACAATGTCCAAAAAGTTTTTTTGAGTCAAGGTTTTTCATGCAAGCTCGGAGGGCGGTGAACAATAGAAAAAGTGTGTTAATATGGACCTTGTTGGAGGTCTGCAAAACCCATTTGAAATTAAAGTCGATGCACTAACCAATTGAGAATTGGAAGTATTAAGATCACACACAAAACAATTTTTATTATTCCACATAATAACAAGAGATACATCACATTAATTAATCTGTAATCAAGATTTAAATTCTGATCATTACACGCAAAGACATTCTTTGTTTGGAACGTTGCTTTGAGGACCGCCTAGGGTTCCAGATCTGAAGCGCCTTAGCTACAACTATAGCAACCTCGGGAGGAGGGGATCCCCCACCCCGTCCTTCAACTCAAGCCTCCTTCCACAAGATATTGGTTGCCCAAGGCAAGAAGCTTCCCCAAGATGCTCCCCCTACCTTTGTTAAGAATCTCAACTGAATCCCTGATATTGAATTACCTCCGGACCATCCTATGTGAGTAGCAATCTCATTGTCCGATTGTGGATTGGTAGGGAAATTCATGGGCCTTTGGCCATCAACAAGAACTACATATAATTGGATCCAAAGGAATTAGCGTCCGTTGATCCAGAACAACATAACCTACTATGTGGTGGGAAGAGGATTCTTCATCTTCAAATTCATCTCTCAGGAAGACAAAGACCTCATCCTCATGAATGGCCCATATTTGATGGGAACTCAAGGGCTATACTTTAACTGTTGAGCGCCTTGCTTCGATCCTGCGGTAGAAGTTCCCAAGGACGTCCCAGTCTGGGTCAGATTAACCAATCTCTCGATCCACGGCTGGAACCCTAGCTCCCTCCAAGAAATAGGAAATGGTTTATGGAAATACATCAACAGAGCAGACCCCAACGACCAATACTCTTGTGCACACATCTGTGTGGAAGTGGATCTAAAGGTTGGCCTTCCTGGAATTGTAGGGGTTTCGACAGCAGAATAAAGGAAGAATCCCTCAAGGATATGATCAGAATGTCAAAGACTGAGATCCTTCTAATCCAAGAGACCAAGTTAGAGGAACAAGACTTTCTCCAAGCAAAAAAATCCCTCTAGAAGAAAAACCAAGGAATAGTAGTAAGCACAAGAGGCATCTCAGGAGGTCTGGGAACCCTTTGGGACAACATGAAGTATGACCTAATTAGAATAGAAACATGCATGCACTGGATCTACACTAGTCTATTACAAAAAGAAATAGGTCAGCTGGTAAGCCTATTCAACCTCTATGTCTCGGTCTTGTTGGATGAAAAAAGGAACTGTTGGGATTCGATCAAATATTTTCTACTCTCAAATGACATAGAAAACATCATTATTGGGGGGGATCTCAATGTAACACTAGCAACGGTTGAGAAGAAAGGTGGCTCCATTGTGCGAGACCCAACAAGAGAATTGGTAGAAGAAATAGTGTCAAAATTGGAGCTAGAGGATGCCAAACCATCTAAGGGGAAATACACGTTGTCAAACAAGAGAGTAGGACCGAGGCATATTGGTGCCAGGATAGACATGTTTTTAGTCCAAATATCCTTTATGCTCTTGGGCCTCATGCTCTCAACTTCTATCCTCCCACATAGTGTGTCAGATCATAAGCCAATATTCTTAGAGGTTTTGCATGACAGGAATCTTGGGCCTATCCCATTCATATTTAGCCCAGCCTGGCTACAATATGAAGGATTCCAGGACTTGGTTACCAAGATTTGGAATGAGAAAGTTATAGGATGAACCTTTTTTGTTTGGTAAGAAAAACATAGGAGGCTCAATGTAGCACTCAAATCCTAGGAAAAAACCCAAAAGAATCCAATTACTAAACGACAAGAAGCCCAAAAGCAGCTCGAAAATCACCAACTAGAAATTGAAGAACAAGAGATAACTCAAGAAAATCTGCACCAAGAGGACCATCTCCAAAGGAAATGGTACCAAGCCTGTAGGGAGGAGGAAGTCTACTGGAAATAGAAATCTAGAAGCCTTTGGCTAGAAGCATGAGACAAAAACACTAGTTACTTCCACAAACAAGATGAGGTAAGAAAGTAGTTCAAAGCATTCAATGAAATGCATGTTCAAGATCAAATTATTTTAGATTTTGAAGGAATAAAAGTAGCTAGGACAAAGGTCTTTGAAACTCTTTACATGGAGACTCAAATGACCCAAATAGACTCCAAATCCTACCCACTCTCTCTGGTTCTGAACATCATTCAAGAAGTCGCCAACAACAAATTGGTAAAGGAAGTAAATGAACAAGAAATAAAAAAGGCCCTCGACGAGATGTGCCCAGATAAGGCATCGGGAATAGATGGCTTCACAACAAGATATTATTAAAATTATTGGGATATTATAAAAGCATACCTTACAAAACTAATTAGGAAATCTCAGGACTAGGAGGAGGAACAAACTCGTCCTTGTCCGAAAACATGAAAATGGGACTGAAAACAAAAACTAGAGAAATTCCCCAAGATTACCTGCACTTCGGAGGTTGCGGACGCCTGCAAATACTGAGAATTTGGTTTCAAAAATGACACCAACATTTCCAAAATTGAATCTACTTTCAATTCTTATAATTTGTTTTCATTTTCTTTATTTTTATCTAATTTTATTTAATTAAAAAAAGAACACTACATAATATTTTCAACAGACATTATGATTAGGTTAAATGAAATATCGGTATCTCTAAAAATATACAGTGAAAAATTTGGAAAAAAATATATTCATAATCCTTAAACTACTCTTTTCAAAATGGTATATTTAGATTTTATTTTTAAGTAAAAATTAAGATAAATACAAGGTGTAGAAAAACATGTGTTTAAAATATGCAACGTTTCCATCTTGGTCAACTTAAAAAAATTCTAGAAATTATAATAGTCATCCATTAGATTCAAAATTATAGTCATAATAAAACAGAGTCTTTGTAGCTTGTTGTAGTATATTTTGTTTCTTAAAAAAAAAAATTAGTAATAGATACATTGTTGTAGAAAAAAGTAACACATTATCATTCCTTTCATGTTTAAGGAACATATTGTTAAACAATTGTCAAAGTGACATATCAAATCCTGATAAAACAAAATTGAAAAATAGTCATTGGAAAGCTAACAAAATTCTTCACAAATTTTGTTTTTACTGTAAAGTGAAATTCTAAATAAAAAAAATACTTTTGTATGGCGGAAGTTGAAGAACTTGTGAAAATATAGTTTTTTTTCTCATAAAACAAGCAAAAGTGTAACCCATCTTCATGATTCCACCCCCTTCGTAGCTCTTATCCCAAAAGAAAAAGGAGTAGTCAATTTTGGAAGAGCCCGACCAATCTCTCTATGCAACACAAGCTACAAGATCCTCGCAAAAATATTAGCCAACATAATTAAAAAAAAATTCTCTGTAATCATCCCGGAGAACAAAGACAGGTTCATTAAAGGAAGGCAGATAGTGGACAACATAATTCTAGTTAGGAATCCCTGTACTCAAGCATCCAATGAAAATACAAAGGTATGATCATAAATCTCCATCTCGCAAATGCATTTGATAGAGCTAGGTATAATTTCCTTTTCAAAGTCATGGAAAATTTCATATTTTCCCGAGAATTTATAAAATGGATGAAAGCTTTCATTGGATCCCCCTAGATCACCCCACTAGTAAACGATCGAGCATCTAAGTTCTTTCAAGCTTCTAGAGGCCATTGGCAAGGCTCTCCCCTCTCTCTGCTCCTCTAAGCAATTCAAGCCTATAAGGTAGCTAGAGAGGTAATGGGACGGCCCAGAGGGCCCATAGTGATAATAGTGGAGGTCATTCAATGTTAGGTGGACTAGGTCCACTATATTATTAAATAATGTCCACTATGGTAGTTAGATATAATAAATGGGTAATTAGATATAATAAATGTAAGAGGACTTCTTAGAAGGTTCTACTTCTAGAAGATTCCTCCTCTAGAATGTGCTTAGGTGATGGTAGCACTATATAAAGGGGTTCAATCAATGTAATGAGACATGAAGAGAAGTATTGTATTTGGAGCAATATCTCAATAGGAGGATGCCCCCTCAAAGAGGCAAGTGAACAAGAGAGGATCCCTTTCATAATAGGATCCATTGTATGGTGTTGCCCTACCTCAAGGGTTTGATATAATAAAGTTTTGTTTTTCTATATGGTTTCATATATCTTGTGTGGTGATTGTATTCATATATTTCTATATCTATGTTGGTTCTTAACGAGTGGTACTAGAGCACTTTCCTTGGGCAAACATTGTGGGAAAATATTTTTTCCTTTTGCACATTTTTTTTTCGGAGCAAAAAAAAGAGGGCAGAGACATTCTCGAAGTTTTTGGTATATATATGTGAAAAAATTGACTAAAAGGGTTGTATATCTTAGTTCCTCTCATAAAAACACCCAATTTGAAAAAAAAAATCGTCCAAACAGAGTCCGGGAAATCAATATATTGAAGTTTTAAAATCTGCAAATTTTTAGGATTTTTTCCACAGATGACGGCGAGATTTTTTTTTATATATGTAGCATATAAATGTTGAATTTTCCCAAATAAATTATATATTTTAGTTCCTCTCACAATTTCACCCAATTTAAAAAAAAAAAAAATCATCCAAAACGGAGTCCGAGAAGTGAAGTTATGAGCAGTTTAACTTCAATAGTTTTTTATGGTTTTTCCAGAAAAAGCCGTGTTTTTCTGCCGTAACTTATTGGGTGAGTTCATAGGATGCTCAGATGACTATTTCTTCTCAAAACCTGAACTAAATTATTGAATAATTCAAAGCCCAATTGTTTCACACATTGGATGAAAAATTGGATGCATTTGTACATGGCCTCACTGATAGCCTCACAAATAGCCTCACATATGGCCTCAATGATAGTTTTCATAGTATTCAAGATTCATTGAATAACATGCAGGAGAGATTTCTTATGAAGGGCCTCAGGGATGAATATAATCAAGAAATATATGCTTGGTATGATTTT
>JZKD02S0323954.1:123589-150118 GCA_000966675.3 Picea glauca | reverse complement strand
AGTGGAGGTCATTCAATGTAAGGTGGACTAGGTCCACTATATTATTAAACAAGGCCCACTATGGTAGTTAGATATAATAAATGAGTAATTAGATATAATAAATGTAAGAGGACTTCGTAGAAGGTTCTACTTCTAGAAGATTCCTCCTCTAGAATGTGTTTAGGTGATGGTAGCACTATATAAAGGATTTCAAGCAAGGTAATGAGACATGAAGAGAAGTATTGTATTTGGAGCGGTAAGTCCATAGGAGGATGCCCCCTCGAAGAGGCAAGTGAAGAAGAGATGATACCTTTCATAATAGGATCCATTGTATGGTGTTTCCCTACCTCAAGGGTTTGATATAATAAAGTTGTGGTTTTCTATATGGTTTCATATATCTTGTGTGGTGATTGTATTCAGATATTTGTAGATCTATCTTGGTTCTTAACAAAGCCTCAGTGCTCAGCTTCCAACTCGATCATGCCCAGATTCAAAACAATCTCTTGGGCCTGAGAATAGACCCAAGGGTAAAAGACATAAACCATGCCCAATTCGCAGATGACACGTTGCTGCTAAGAGAAGAAAGTGTATAGACAACAAAGAAATTTAAAACGAAGCTCGATGTTTACAAAGAGATCTCAGGAAGTGAAGTAATCCTACCAAAAAGCAAGATCTATGGTTGGAACATCTCTCCAAGGGAAATGTTGGAGATATCAAGAGTCTTGGGAATGGAAGGATGTACCAATTGGGATGCATTTAGATACTTGGGAGCACCAATTTTCATAACAAATCCAAAGGTCTCTCAATGGCTCCCATTGATCAACAAGTTAAAAGAAAGAATCAATTCCTGGGGAGCAAACTGGCTTAACATTGCGGGTAAAGTGGTCCTTATTAAAGTAGTGTTGGAAAGCATACCTATCTACCAAATTTCTTTGTTACTAGCCCCTTCCACCACGATTGAGAAAATCAAAGTGCTTTTCAGAAGGTTTTCGTGGGAAGGAATGAAGCAAAAAGGGAGGAAATTACATCCAATTAACTGGGAAAAAGTAACAAAGCTCTTTTTAGAAGTTGGCTTCCAATTCAAGGACATCCACTCCCAAAACTTAGCCTTAGGAGCCAAGCTTCTTTGGAACCTTGTTATGGGGAAAACCTCTTGGAGAAAAAAAGAGATATGGAAGAAGAACTTCCAAGGTTTGAGGAAAAAATGCCTAGATCGCCCAACAACTATGGAGAAACGTTCACCTATATTCAAATTGCGTCTGAAGGCACTTAAGCTCTTCAGACCTCACCTCACTTGGATACCAGGGAACGATAAGTAAATAAATGTTTTGGATAATTCAGTCCTCAGAAACCCATCGTTAAGTTTGATGGAAGGACTAAACAAGCCAAAAGATTCGATGAGATCTCAGAACCTAAATAGCCTGTGGAACATTTTGATTTGGAGAGAATATGAGGACAAATCATGGCTTAGGTGGGAGGCCATCAACAAACCTCTAGAGCTTGAGGGGGAAGGGAACATTCTAACGGACTGCTTGCAAGGTAAATCCCCTTTAAAAGTGGGGAAAAATTACAAGAGAGGCTGGGGAGCAGTCTACGGAGCCTACACAACAACAGCAGGGTATAAAAATATTACAACAATCTGCCACATCCCACCAGGCCCAGCAATATGGCGAGCCATATGGAATTCCAAATCCATACCAAAGATATATTTGTTTGTATGGACCTTGGAACATAGGGTATCCTAATAGGAGAAAATCCGAGAAGAAGAGGTTGGGAAGGCCCGTATAGATGTCCTCTCTATTCAAAAGAGGAGGAAAACTCAAACCACTTGCTCCTACAATGTGCATACTCCAAGGAGGTATGGCAGTTGGTCGTTGGGATGAAACCAGGAAAATTTTCTCTACCTCAAGGGACCTCCAAACTATTATGTAATTGGATCTCCCAATGTCTCTTTTAGGCCATGAAAAAGGGCCAACTCTCCACCCTCTAGAGAGCACTTCCAAAATTCATACTTTGAAAGATTTGGCTGGAGCGGAACAATAGAATTTTCAGGGAGATGACAAGTAACCCAGCACAATTAGCAACAAGGATAAAGGCCTACTTTGGAGAAAGTACCCCCTACTTCTACAAAGAAAATATCTCAGGACTCCTAGAGCCAAATGAGGAACAATGGATTGAAAGATTCCAAATCAGGGACCACTCATAGCAAATGGGCAGCAAGGGAAAACAGGAAACCTGGGAAATTAGGAAGGAAGAGGAGGACTTCAAGGAATGGAATTGAAAGAGAAACCATCATATATTGTTCTTTGATGGGGCCTCCAAAGGGAATCCCATGATGGAAGTGGATGAGGGTTCCTAGTAAGCCCCAACGAACTTCTAGAAACTACCTACGCCTGGGGTTTAGGAATAGAAAAAAAAAAAAGCTAAAGAATTGGCCCTTTGGCAAGGGATGAATCAAGCTATCAACCAAAATTTCCAAGACCCTATGATTGTAAGGGACTCCAGACTCATAATACAAGAGTTGATTCTTCGAAACACGACCAAGCATGTAAAACTCCAACACATACTGGAAAAAGTCTAGCTACTTCTGGGAAGACTAAGATTGTATTAGTTATTACATGTTCTTTGGAAGTTGAACACATCAAAATATGTTGAATCCAACAAAGGATACCTCTTAAGAAAAGGAACACTCCAAGTAAATGGAGCCACGACCAACATGGCAATCCCGTAGGACCAGGGCACGTAGACTAGGACCACAATGGGACAAAAATTATGGTAAGAAAGCAAGGATGTGAGGTGGAAAAGAGGTACATCACAGGCTTAGACACTTCACAAGGGTGAATGCAAGACAACCAAAGATAAGACTGGTGTTAGGGTCGAGAGGAATATCAATCATTCGGTCACTGAATATTCAGGAAAAGCCAGAGGTTCATCACGCGACCCATACGCTGAGCCAGAGGACGCAGAATGGTTGGGTGCACTGGATCGGTCATTGGAACAAGGATAAAGGATCAGGATGGACAACTATATTTCATCATCTGAGCATTCTGATTCTAGGAAGTCGGCCACATAGAGGCAAAACTCTAGCAGCGGAAGGAAGTCGCCCACACACAAGAATATAAGCAGGAGAAGAAGGAAAGGAAATGACATCCAGCTCAGGGAGAAAACCATATACAGAGGAAAGGATGAAATTAGTGGAAGAACAACTGAAGAGGCCCAAACATTTTCTGAAGAACCAAGACAATTTTCTCCAGAACATGGACATTGAAGCAGGATGACAACTGGAAATGCTAGAAGCTGACATTACATCGACAAAAATCGGGTTCTCAGAGGAGCTATAACAGATGCACAATGAATTCAAAGACCCGCAGAAGGAATTCAAAGAATGAGTCAGCAACCTGGAAGTCCAAATGGAGAAGATAAATAAAGACTGGCATATGCAGCGGGATTTTCCCAAGAACGAGGGCCAAAGGAAATTCGGCCAGTAACTCTTAGGCGAAGCAAGTACTCTACAAATAACTCTCGGAGGAAGGAATTTGGTATAGAAGTGATCTAGATTTTATGAGAAGAATGAAATGAATACAGATTATTAAAAGGTTCTTAACACAAAGTAACAAAGATATAGTAAAACTTGTTTTCTATTCAATAACGAAATAAGCTGAAACTGTAAAATGCAGCGGAAACAAGCTTGCTGGAATGGTGGCGACTTATCTCTAAGAAGATATGTGACGGCTGTGTGCATTCACAAGAAGAAGGTTACAATAAGTCTCTTAAGGCATTTTTACAATAATAAAGAATGCCAAAAATCCTAGACATCCAAAAACTTAACCCTAGGAGATGAAGCGCCAAAAGTCATGTGGGCCCCGTTTGGGTAAGTTAGTACATCAACTTCCTGGGGTCGTAACTTTTGCATACGATCTCTGTTTTAGGTGTGTGATAGATTGTTGGAAAGGTATCATAGAGGATATTCATTTTGGGGCCTCAATCATGCCTTTGTATATCATTCAGGAGCTCGATCCTGAAAAATCTTCATTTAGGCCCTCAAAATGGCCCGAGAAGTTAAAACTGCTAAAAATAGTAAATTGCCAAAATTGTCAGAAAACTATTTTGAGCCATTTAGAAAAGGTGGGTGGCCACCGATATCCATCTGGATAAATAATCCCTCCTTATGAATAAATGGTCTCCATTGCATTGATGTCCCCCATAAGATGAGGAAATTTCTGTTGAATTTAGCCCCTGGTGAGCCACTTGCCTTAGTGCAGGAGTTTCCCTGCTTTGATGACTCGATAAAGATGGATCCTTTGTTGTTGAGTTCCCTTGATATGTCTGTCCACAATATGATCATTGGATGCCTATTGTAGGCATTTAGGGTTGAGCCCTGTTGGTGTCAGTTGTTCTACTACTTCTGAGGTGTCCAATAATGGTGGGAAATAAGGGCAAAGGAGATCGACATTGAACACTGGGTGCAGACCAAGGAAAGGAGGAATGTTGAGCTCAAAATAATTATCCCCCACAACCTTGGTGATAGTGTACAACCCATAACGGAGTGGGCGAAGCTTTCGATGGGGTCATGTAAGGCATTCTTTCTGCAAGTGCAACCAAACTTTGTCGCCCACCTGAAATTTATGCGGCACCCGATGTTGATCATGGCGTTGTTTGTACTTGTAATTGGACTTTTGTAGGATATCCTAAACATGTTAGAAGATGTGTTGGATCTACTCAATGATCTAGGTGGCTTTGTCATCTTCAGTTGGAGCAGGAGATGCGTCGGTCGAGGTGACCGAAAGGGGAAGTGAAACATCTATGGGTCCCAATGGTTGGAATCCAAACCCCACTTGAAAAGGGCTATGGTTGGTTGAGCTATGCATGGATCAATTATAGATATGTTTGACGTAGGGAAGTCTCTCATCCCATTTGCGAGGGTTCTTTGAATTATACATGTGAAGGATATGCACAATCATTCGATTTACAACCTCGGTTTGGCCATCTATCTGGGGGTGGAAGGTCGTGGAATTGGTGAGCTTGGTGTTCAGTAGAGACTAGAGGCTCGACCAGAATGTGATGAGAAATCGATTATCCTGATCTGATAAAATTGTTTGTGGGATTCCAAAATGTACCCAGACTCGTTCAAAGAAGAGCTTGGTAGTGGCCTCTACTGTGATGCTCTTCTTGCAAGCAACAAGAATTTCCATCTTAGAAAAGAAATCAACAACCAAAAATACACAGTCATTTCTCCACTTGGTGGATGGGAGGCCCAACATGTAGTCCATTGAGATGGATTGCCATGGATTGTCAGGAGTAGGAAGAGGGGTGTACAGGCTCTGTTTCTTAGTTGTCAGTTTGGTAATAACACAGACAATGGAAGACCTAATATACTTGATGACCTCCTGTCGAAGTTTTGGCCAGTAGAAATGTTTCTGTAGCATCACCATTGTCTTTTCAATGCCGAAGTGTCCTGCCACCCGAGTGTAGTGGGATTCCCATATCAGCTTCTCTCGCTCACTTGATGGAACACATATATGTCCCAGATGACACAACAACGCATCATGAAGATGGAAATTATCGACAACTTCGTTTTCACCCAACATTTGGTAGGTTGTGGTGAAGTCAGGGTCTGTCTCATAGAGTTGGGGCCATCCAGATGTCTCATGGATGCAAGATTCTAGCACCATGGTGAGTGTCGTGACTGGAAGTCTATTGAGACAATCAACGATGCAATTGGTGCTTCCTATTTTATACTTGATGTTGAGGTGTAATTGATGCAAGTATGTGGACCACTTTTGATGGTGATCATTCTGCAATTTTCCCTCTGTCTGTATGAAATGCAGTGGCTTATGATCAGTTTGGATGATGGTCTCCTTCCCAAGAATGTAATGTCTCCACTGGTAGCATGCTTTCACAATGGAGTACATTTCTTTTTCATAAGTAGGGTACTTATGGATAGTATATGACAATGTCTCACTATGATAGGACATGGGGTGGTCATGTTGAGTGAGAACGACACCCACAACATAGTCTGAAGCATCTGTCTCTATCTCAAAAGGATGTTGTAGGTCTGGTAGTGAAATTACTTGGGCTGAGCGCAAGAACTGCTTCAAATCATCGAATGCTTGTTGTTGGGACCGGCCCCATGCAAATTTTTCCTTACCACCACCCTTGTTTATTTGGCTGAGGGCCCATGCAATATGGGAGAAACCTAACATGAACCTGCAGTAGAAATTGGCAAGGCCCAAGAAGCTTTGAAGCTCATTGAGTGTTGTTGGGGCTGGCCAGTCATAGATGACTTAGATCTTGGATGGATACACATGTACACCATTATGATCAATGATGTATCCCAGGTAATGGACCTTGTCCATGCCGAAGGAGCATTTTTCCAAGTTGTCGTATAGCTTGTGTTGTCGCAGGGTGTGTAGAACTTGTTGAATATGCTGCAAGTGTTTGGCCCAAGTCTTGCTGTAAATTAGAATGTCATCCAAGCACAACACTACAAACGTATTGGTGAATGGTCGCAGGATATCATCCATCATCCTCATGAAAGTGGCTAGAGCATTTGTCAAACCAAAGGGCACGACCAACCATTCAAAAATGTCTTCCTTTGACTTGAAGGTAGTCTTCCATACATCTGTTTGTTCTATCGGGACCTGGTGGTAGCCAGACTTTAGATCAACCTTATTGAAGTATTTGGCCCCCGTGAGTTGATCAAGGAGGTCATCGATTCGGGGAATCGGGTACCGGTTTCTGATTGTGATTTTATTCATAGCCCGGTAATCAATACAGAGTCACCAGGTTCCATATTTATTTTATACCAACATGATTGGGCTCTCGCAAGGTGATGAGCTGGGGCATATGTGCCCCTTGTGGAGCAGTTCTTGGATCTATCACTTGATCTCCTCATTCTCTAACAAAGAGCGACGATAGACTGGCCCATTGGGTAGCAGTGCGTCAGGGGTAATATCGATGGGGTGCTTGACCTAGCAGTGCAGAGGTACCCTTGTAGGTGAGGAGAAGATATCTGAGTATTCTTCCACGACCTTATCTACTTTCTTTTGTTGTGTGGAGAGGTCAGTCATAGAGACCCTGGATGTGGTTGTCATCTTTCTCTTATTCTAAGAGTGAATCACAAAGAATACAAACTTCCCCATCTAAGAGATGACCTTCCTACATTTCTTAGCAGAGATCGAAGAAATAACACTAGGTGGGACTGCGTCGGGTATCCTATACAATTTTCTGTTCAAAGTAATAATAACACTACGAGGCCTATACTCATATACAACATGAAGTTTCTGTAAATAAGTTTGGCCTAAAAGAACATCACAAATTTCGATAGGAGCCACATCACACAATACCTCGTCTTTGAAGGGCTTGATATCCTATGACAATTGGTACTGTTGGTTGACACAAAGATCACTTCCTTGGTGGAGCCATCCAATGGTGTACGGTTGTGGGTGCAGCATTATTGGCAGGGCCAACCACTTGATGAACTCTGTTGAGATGAGGTTCTTCTGGCTGCCACTATCAACAATGAAGTGCAACGGGGTTCCTTTTACCCACATCTCTGAATGGAAGAGGTTCTCTCCTTATTCTGGCTCGTCTGGTTCACCAAGCTGGAGCTTGGTGGTAGAAACGGTGGCACTGGGTTATGCTTCAATGATCCATCTTCCCATTTCCGGTTCTTTCTCAGATTCATAATCTACATCTGATTTAGAGGTTTTCACTTAAGCCACCAGCGACAGCTTTGAGCGACAGTCAGCAGTGTTATGTCAAGAACTCTTATGGAAGTCGCACAATTCTTGGTATCTTTCTTTGTCTTTCTGGTGTCCTTATTTTCTTGTGGCTAGCACTAGTTGTCCTAATACTATCCATCTTTTCTCTATCCTTTTTTCGGTGGGTTGGGACCACCCTTTCCTAGATTTTTTTGTGCGGGATTCCCGGGCCCAAATTGTCGCATCTTTTCTTTGAGCTTCTCTCGATTTTGACGGCATATCGGTAGGCCGTGCCCAAGGATGAGATGTCCATAAATTCCATTTTGGTTTGGATGTATCCATGCATATCACTGTGATACTTGAGCACCAGATGTCACTCTGAATCTTTGATACCCAACTTGGTGCTCAAGGTATGGAAGATATTTGTGAAATCTGACACTGCTTGGTCTCTTTCTTTCCACAGTGTGGTCCATTTGATATACAGGTCGTCATAACTTTTGACAGGTTAGTATTGTTCCTTAATAACATGCCTGAAGGATTCCTAAGTGGTCATGACTGAAAATAATCATGTTTCCTCTATTTCCTTTTGCTCGCAGAAAGTTTCCCACCAATCTTTGACATGGGGAACGACTTTGAGGAGAACGAAAGTAATCTTTTCTTTATTCGAAAAGCTATGGACAGAAAAATACCCTTCTAGTAGATTCAACCACTTGTCTACAACATATGTGTCTATCCGACCTTCAAATATAGGAATATCGAAGTTTATTTGTACCTTGAAGGGGGTGGCTCCTCTGTTCAAAGAAGATGCATCCCCTGTTGGTAGCCGCTGAAGGATTTTTGCGAAACTATCAATCATCTCGTTCCTCTATTGCATGAGGGCTTCCTCAATCAATAGTTTGAAAGGATATCCTGTCCCATCATCTTTCTTTTCTCCTAGCATGGAAGGTCGCTTGGGTGTGTGAGATCTTCTTTCCTCAAGAGAAACAAGCTCAAGACCCAGCTCTTTGTACTTCAACCTCGTTGGGGACATGCATTAAGATGACAAGGAGAAGACCGCTCTGCTACCACTGATCTGGATTTTATGAGCATAAATAAATGAATACAGATTATTAAAAGGTGCTTAACAAAAAATAACAGAGATACAATTAAACTGATTTTCTATTCAATAACAATATAAGCTGAAACTGTAAAATGCAGCAGAAACAAGCTTGCTAGAGTGGTGGCGGCTTATCTCTGAGAAGAGATGTGACAGCAAGACGCATTCGCAAGAAGAAGGTTACAATGAGGCTCTAAAGGCCTTTTTACAATAATAAAGAATTCCAAAAACCCTAGACATCCAAAAACTTAACCCTAGGAGATGAAACGCCAAAAGTCATGTGGGCCCCGTTTGGGTAAGTTAGTACATCAACTTTCCGAGGTCGTAACTTTTGCATACGATCTTTGTTTTAGGTGTGTGATAGCATGTTGGAAATGTATCATCGAGGAGATTCATTTTGGGGTTTCAATCATGCCTTCAACTATCATTGAGGAGCTTGATCCCGAAAAACCTTCATTTAGTCCCTCAAAGTGGCCCCGGAAGTTAAAATTGCTAAAATAGTAAATTGCCAAAATTGTCAGAAAACTGTTTTGAGCCAATTGGAAAAGGTGGGTGGCCACCAATATTCATCTAGATCAATAAGCCTCTGTATATTTTGATCCTATGGATTAGGATAGAACTCTAGCTCCAAGAACTATACCTAGGTAGGAGGGTAGATCCTTTGGGTCTTGTAACAGTTCAGTTGAATCTGAATCAACTAAAATGTAACAGCTCAAGTGGATTTTCCACTGCTATCTTATAATAAATATCCATTACCCGTTCTTGTCAAAAAAAAAAAAAACAAGAGATACATCACACTTAAATAAGTGTTGTAAGATCCAACTTATTCCACTCTTGGAGGGAGAGGTTGAGAGAATATCTCAACATCCTTGACCTAACCAAATCTAAACCCCGAAATATAGTAGTGGCATTAGTTAGGCATTATCTCTCACACCCCCTGTTAATGCCTACATTACAAAAACTTTACAAATTACATAACATAAAAGGTTACAACACTTTAACTTTCATCTGTCTGGCCTTCATCAGCTCCTACACCCACTGTGATGCCTCCAGACTGTGATATTTCTCTTCCTCTTCTTCGAGCTTACCATTCAACTCATTTAAAGCATAAACGCTTCAGACCATCATTCATGAACTTGCACAATAGATAATATTTACAAACTCGACTCAATGGGACTTCCATGAGAAAAGTTGTCAAGTAATGAATTATCCTATGGACATACCTCCATCTATCAAATATTTCTCTTTCTATTATCCACCGGTTTGTAAAAAGGCCGTCTAGATACAAAATGTCTTCAAAAATCAATTATACAAGGTGACTTCGAATAAGGACAGTTGTTCTCAAAACCGGGGTTGCCAACTTATATCAAGAGAAAAGAGTCCTTATATTACACTTACTTTCACACCACACACATATATATAACTATTTTTATGAAGTAATGATTCAACACTCAAATTTTAGGTGCAGCACTACAATGACTATAGAACATAGCTACAAAAATGATAACTATACCCAAGTTTAGAGCACCCTCGATGACATTTGTGCTCATATCCCTTTGGAGAAAGTGTTAAGGTAGAACCCAATAACTTTCTATCAGCTAACAATTGAAAATTTAGAACACTCATGCTATTGATGATGTTCTTAGCATTGTTGTTGATGCAGAAATTTCCTGAAAGATTATTCATTAATGAAGGACAAGTGGAACATGTCGGAATCATATAATGTGGAAAACAAAGAGTTCCTTCCTTCATATCATTCTCTAGTGTTGCCTCACAGAATAAGTCGATGTAGAAGTTAATGTTGATGTCATATATAAGCTCGAGATCAATAGTATTCACTAGATCTATCTCACTCGAACATGATGTTACTTATTTGTCTTTGTTGCTCATGTAGTTTGGGTCCAGGGTAGAATCTATTGTCGTGAGAGCTGACTTGATCAATTTGACCTATGTGGCAATTCTTGATACAAGAGGACATGCCATTGATGTCTCAGCTTGCAATGACATCTTTTAATCACTTCCTACATTAAGTCACAATGTTTGTGCCCCATTTTGCACTAGTTGTCCTCCATCACCATTAGAATTACATGATTTTTGATCTAAAGGATTGCACTCATGATCATCGTCATATTCATGCTCATATTCAAAAACTGTCTCATTTTCCTCCCTATCTTCAAATAAAAACACATAATTTGTTGTTATAAATATCCCCATGGGAAAGAGAAGATTCTACACACATAAATCTATCACATTTGATATCACAGTCATTTATATCAAACTCCCTTATCTTCGATCAACAGAACTTCCTCAACGAATTTTCTATACACTAAGGAATGTCTACGATCAATAGTCAAATCCGCGGAGGCGGCTTTCTCTCTCATGCAATTCTGGAAAACATCAAATTCTTCAACATCTTAACAGTAACATCTATCCTTCAATGCAATGACCTCCCTTCAAAACTCTTCAACAGCTTGAAGATGTGACCTCCTCCACACATACGGAATGAGAGTTCGATTGATGGCTCCTCCACGCAATAGATTGATGGACGACTCCTGGTGAGATAGATGAATGGATCCTCCACACAACAACTCATCAATCGCTAACCTTCTCTTATAACAAATTGAGAATTGGAAGTATTAAGTTCACACAGAAAATAGTTTGTATTATTGCACACAATAACAAGAGATACATCACACTTAAATAAGCATTGTGAGATCCAACTTATTCCACTCTTGGAGGGAGAGGTTGAGAGAATATCTCAACATCCTCCAGCTAACCAAATCCAATCCTTGAACTCTAGTAGTGGCATTAATTAGGCATTATCTCTAACATAACCTACGCTCAACAACCCAACTAGATTGGGTTTCCCTTGAGATGTTTGTCTTCTCACGGTTATGGACAGATAAAAAGGTACTACAAGCTAACGCTAGCAAGGTTTGCATGGATTTAAAAATCTCGTTCTAAATCTCTCGATGTCATGCCCTTTGAAATTCAAGAGCTGGAAGGAAATTTGATAAGCCAGAAAATTCTTTAGAGCTAGAGCCATAATTCCAGTAGCTTTGGATGTTAATGTTTCCACTTGCATATGTTCCTTAGCACACCACTATTCAAATATTGGATATGATGGTTTCATCTGTTTCTTTAGGTTTCCTTCCATCTACTGAGGATTGTATGCTGGACAACCCAACCATCATCTTATCAGCTATCGTTGATTATCTATCTCTTTTTTAGGTTTGTCCCACCCTTATCCTTCTGAACCCCTAGATTGTGTCTCTCCTTTGGGTCCTAGCTCATCCCTGGTCTCATTTTCTTTGTTGATTATGCATATCCTTAGGTTTTACATTTTGATCCCCATCCCATCTCCTCGGACCATGTTAGGCTTCTTCACAAACTCTCTTCATGGTTGGGAATGCAATCCTTTATTATTCATTGAGACCCATAAGAATATACTCAATATTGAGTCTTTAACAATGAATGGAATGTATTTGTATATAATTTAGTCATATAAACATACCATACAATATCAATCGGGTAAGAAACCCTATAAATTTGATTTTCTATGGCCTAATGCATTGCAAATAATTAAAATAAAAATAGTTATAGTAAAAGAGGAACATAAAAATATAAAACATATAAAACCAATATATTAATGAATAACTCTTAAATAAATAAAACATTATAAAATAGAGATATTAAAGAAGAATTAAGAGATAACTAAGTCTATTCTATGTCTCTTAGGTTGTTAGGAGGAATGGTTGTTACCCTCTCCACCCAGGTTCAAATCCTTGGAGTGACATGTTGTGCTCTTTAATGGCTCTATAACATGCTCTTGTTGTTGAGCCCACAATACTCCTGTATGCACTAAAAAAAATAGAATAAAATATTTTTCCATTCGATGTAGTTTCGGTGGTTAGGAGAAATGATTGTTACCGTCTCCACCCATGTTCAAATCCTTGGAGTGACATGTTGTGCCCTTTAATGGGTCTATAAGATGTTGTTTTTGACCCCCAATACTCCCAAAATATAACATTGTTTTTTGTTTAGATAGAGTGAATCTCGATAGAACATGCATCAAACATATATGATCATTGATTTTGAGTTTAATTATAAAATGAAATACTAATTAAGTATTTTGTTATTGAATAAAATAAAATAAAAATCGAACCTAATTAACACATAAGAGAGTACAATGTCATACCAACAACTTGATTAACGTTGGATTAAGTATGGGTTCTCATATAATTTGTAAGTAATTATGATGTTTTAGTTCCATTTTTTTATAATTAATGGAACAATAAGAAACCTTTAAGTATGTCTATGCTTTATTATGATGTATGGAAGTCACATAAAACAAAGTATGCACTAAAGAAAATAAAATAGAATATTTGTTTAGAGAGTGTATAAAGAATGTCATGTGTATGTATATGAATAAACGTGTTTATGAATCACTCATTGCTATAACACACTTTTTATATTATACTATAAATATAAATACATCATTTACACTTTATTTCTTTGTTTGTACATAGAAGATGAAGAGGCAAAAATATAATCAAGCCAATGACAAAAACATTTCAAATAAGAGTGCAATATCCCTTGCAAGCGATGAATAAATGAGACATGAAAATAGCTTGAGTAATGACAACAATTTGAATAAAGAATGGTGATCACTAAAGTTGAATTTTGAAGTCATATATTTTGAGATGTTTTCCTATGAAAATCATATATATTTTTTAATGTGACATATTGTCATAGTTGGATGATAATAAGTGAGCAATAATTGTAACAATTGTTTATTGAAATTTGTATTATTGTGGACCTTTATGTTCTTTCATTTTGTATGACAAATATTTTCTTATTGGTATATAATAAAATGAGTTTTTATTCGATTTCTCTTTCCGTTGTTATAAAAGATTACGTTCACATTTAAATACATGGATGATTTTCATTATTACAATGAACGTATGTTAAATGATCTAGTATATTCATTCATTGCAATGATTGTATCTAAAAACAATAATTAAAATACAAAAACCATGATTATTATAAAAATATTTCATTTTATGATTAATTCAATGTTTGTTAAAAAATGGAGCTCATACCTACACCATGGAAAATTCAACACTCAAATGATATCGTTACATTGTAATCATTTGAATTCAATGTTGTGGTTCATATATGGGTAAAGTCACAAATCTTGGTAACACTTTCATGAAAATGGGGTTGCAAAAATCGTTAATGGCATTTTTTCAGTCGAACGCTTGAATTTTTTGGCTGAAATAGTTTTCGATCGAACTATTTTTTTCGTCGAAAATTAAATCTGATGGCGTCATTGAAAAATATAACACAAATTTTAAATCTGACAACAATTTTCTATTAAAAGTAATTTTCGACCGAACTAATAGTTCGGTTGAAAACCTGTAACTATGACACTTTTTCAGAATTGAATCTACTTTCTTTTGATAAAATATGTCTTCAATTTAATTGTTTTTTAGTAATTTTAGTTAATTTTATAAAAAAATGTATGCATATTATTTTTAGATGACATAATGATTCAGTAAAATGAAAAATCAATATGTGCAATAATACTTAATAAAAAATTATGGAAAATTTACATTATGGAACCTTTCATTGTCCTATTCAAAAGGGCCCTTTTATATTTTACTTTTAAATAAAAATTAAGGCGGATAAATGGTTTCAATCTAAATATGTTTAAAATATATAACCTTTTCAGATTAGTTAAATTAAAAAATTTGTAGTAATTATAGTATTCATTCGTTGTCTTGAAAACTACAGTCATACTTTAATATAGTGTCTTTAGATTGTTGTAGTATATTTCATTTTTCATAATCAAAAGTTTAATAATGAGTAAATTGGTGTCAACAAATATAACTCATTATCACGACCTTCATTTTTAAGGAACATACTGTCAAACAATCACTAAAATGACATTTTGAATGTCAATAAAAGAATTTCAAAAACTAATCAATACAAAGCTAACAAAATTCATGACAAGTTTTTTTGTTTTTTTTTTTGTAAACAAAAAAGTATTGTATTGCCTTGCGTTAGAAAAAATTACACATGTCTGAGTATACCCTAGAGCAAGCCACCTGTTTTTCCATAGTAGTGGAAACTAGAATGCATGGACACTATTGTTCAAAGACCAAAATAGGACATCTATCAAAAACATGGGGACTTGCCACCTATTCTTCCACAAGTGTGGAAACTAGAATAGGTGGTAGAATGAGTGCCCTGACTAGCTAATAAGACAGAACCAAAGTTTGTAATCCACAAAAGACTTGACACTAAGACTAGAGAAAAAACTTGTAAGCAGAATAGACATGAGGCAAACCTAGGCGTCCATCCTGATGAATTTCGAAAGAAAATGGATGGTAGAAAGTCTGGCATCAACCTTTCACAGGCTCGCTTGATAGGGAGTCATACAGGACGTCCAAATGCTTGTTGAGGTTGTGCTAGTTGTGTAGTTTCTTTGCTAAATCCTTATGCATCTCGAAGATCAAGACCAGGTGGTATTTTGTGAGCCTGCAAGAGCTGGGAGATGGGTGAGCATGCTCTTCAACCTCGTCTTCATTCCAACATTCATCCCACTTTATTCCAGGGTCCTCTTCCATAGTGGCAGCGGCATAATTCTTAGCAGCAAAAAAATACTTAGTAGCGAAAGAATTATTACCAAGGTCATCTTCCATAGTAGGAGAAAAATTATTACCAGAGTTCTCCTTTTGAAGAGGAACTTTCTCTTCCACGATGCAACCCGTATTGTCTCATGCCAGAAAAATAAAAGGTGTGATAGTGCAGGTGGTCGGTCATTTCTTCGAGGTTATCATTGGTGAATATGGCATAATTTACTCCCATTTTGGCAGAATCTCCTCTTCCACCTGACATCCTCCATGGGGACCCTCTATGTTTGATGAATAAGGTTCTAATTGAGTCACCTCATGTCAATTATGATCAGAGGAGGGTAAGTGGTTCGAACTACCGCTTGGGATGAGAGTGAGAGACGTAGGTCCCATGCATTTGTGCCTACCAAATTGGCTACAATAGGCTGGCTCGTGCCAGGACTTACCTATCTCACAGGGCATGGCTAAGCATAACACAAGGAAAATGGAATAAACGATGATGCGTGTTATCATCATAACAATTTTCAGATCACCATCCAAGATTAAGAGATTTAGCAAAAATTTACATCACTATGGAAGTGCGATAGTTTGCAGTATAAGATCTTATATGGAGGCATGTGGAAAAATATAGCGGAGGTGCGAAAGGTAGGACTCTGTGGACCATCGATATTGAAACATAATGGATCAATGGCTAAGGCACATATCGGGTGGTGAAATAGCATGAATTTTAATTATGCGAAGGTAGGACGGGGAAAAATACCATGGTTTCATTCATGGACACGTAGCATCATCAGAAGCACATCGGGGTGAAAAGTGGTATGCTTAAAACCATTTTATCCAACCCCCAATATCAATAGGCACATATAACAGGAGGGCCCCCGACATTATTTTATGATATTTTGAAGCATATTTTCCTTATGTTATCTTTCCACTCAGATTTAAAGACTTTTTCATCAGCTCCGTCAAACTCCCATCACCTAAATCCTCCACTCAACTGATAATCCAAAATAGTCATGTCCTCCATGAGTTAAGAAATTTGGCGAATATCCCAAACCTATACCTAGCCTTAATTCTTCTCTAAATCCCTTAGTTTCATCACTTCATTCATTTTTAACCTTATTTTCATATTCCTGTTGAAAATAAAAAATATTCCTTTTTTTAAGTGCCCTCATCCTATCCACAAAGTCATGTGTTAAGCCTCATAAGCCCAAAGTCCTTAGAAAATAGAAAATGGGTTTATTATTATTAATATAAATATTTTTATATTAAAATATTTATATTAATATTTAATCCAATATTTAATTTATGGAATCACGTCAAATCATGGGCACAAATCTCAATTTATAATGTGGAAGAGTCAAAGGTTGGATGGAGGGTGCACATAAATATCGGGGATTGAAGTGGTGAGGAGGTTAATTATGTGAAGGTGGCCCAAGGAAAACTATCGTTATTTATTTGGTGGACACATGTTTTTACATGGAGCACATCGAAGGTAAAAGTAGTTTGGATTAAACCACAATAGCCCAAGCTCGATGTAATAAATGAAACATTTATCATATGTTTAATGAGCAACATTTTTCCACGAGTGCATTTCAACAACAAGTATGGAATTTATAATAAATGAAATTCCTCCTCACAATGAAATGGTGAATTGGGCCAAACAATAAATGGTTTTAAAAGCCACGGGCATGAATTAAATTATGGAAATTTAATTCTAGAGGATAGAAAAAAAAATTGGGAATTATTTTATTCAAATATATTATTCCCAAATATTAAATGGGAATATGGATAAATGCAATTATATTTGAAATACTATAAGTGACATTTCAAAGAGAACATGGCGAAGGAAGGAGTTGGAGCATCAAAGGAATCTGCAAGGATCATGAAACTTTTTTTCTCAAAAATGTCATTTGTAATCATTGTAGAAGATGTAACATTCCATTTCAGTTATTGTAATTGGTTGCACAATGAAGGAACTCAAATTGTATAAGTATTAGAAGTTTTGAGTGTATTAATGGGGGGAAGAAGTGCAACGACACAATTTTGGTGGTTTTGGACTCTACTGTAATTTTTCTGGGACTGAATTGAATACATATGAAGAAGCATTTTGAACTGTTTATGAAAATATTATAATGGCTATGATATAATTTTGGTCTTCCCTCATTGTATGTATATCCTGTGTTTCTTTAATTCCATTAAAACTATATTCTATTTAAATTGGAGAGTTAAAGGCCTAGAATTCGTCTTGTGATGCTACCTGCTTAAGCAATTTAAACGGTGTATGTTTCTTCTTAGCTAATTCAGAATTCATTTATGTAATGCTCTGATGTAGTTATTGTTGATATTATGGTAGGTGTGGGAGGTATTTACCTTCATGTGTAAACCTCACGATAATAAAATATTATGGGAAGCAAGAAGAAACCCTAGAAGACATGTCGCCTCAAGAGGATAATTTGTATTAGGTTATTAGCCTCCAAGAGAACAAGTTGGCCAGAAGAAATAATATATACTAAACAGATAGATACGCAGAATGAGAAGTTGGCCCAGGCAGTTAGCCAGAATTACTATAAATACACGAGGCCAGTCTTCATTCTGGCAGGCAGTCTTAGAATTGTAGAACATCACTTGTGTGTATTGTAGTGCCCAGTTTTCTGCGCAAGTTTGGAGGAGAGTTTCCATTGCAACTACTGCAGCTAGCAGATCATGTTTGTCTTGGACTATCTCACCAGCTCTTGTTGGTGCGCCATCCTTGGGGAAAGGTGTGCTACCCTTTGTTTGGCTATCTAGCCTAGGGTTTTCTTCCAGAGTGATTCTTTGTCAAGGTTAAGGTGCTCAGAGGGTGGCTTCAGCCTATGGTTTGGTGACAATAGTGATATTGTCAATGCTAAAATGAGCACATCCATTATAGTCTAACAGGTTATGGGCCCACACCTCCTTCATTCAGTCTAACCGCTGGAAGGAAACATAGCCAGAAGGATTTCTGGCAGGAGCAGTCACCAAAGCACTATTGCTACAATTACTAGTAGGTGCAATTGTAGAAACCCTAATCCTTTCATTGAGGCACCTTAAGTGAAGCGATTGACCTAATTTTTGGATAGATCAGTGCACCCTGGCCTAGCATATCTCCTAATACTCTCAACAAGCCAAGACATAAAGTTTGAGTTTTTAGTCAGATCTAGGGTTGACCAGCTCAAAGTAGCCATGACTTACTTTATGAAGTCAGAAAATAAGTTAGATGGAGCCTCTAACTTTAGAGCATGGAAGGAAAGGATTGACCTCATCCTTGCCAAGAATAAAGTGTTGGATATCGTGAAAGGAAAGATCATGAAACCAGATTTTGAAGAAGGAAAAGAGAAAGAATCGCAGAATGTTGCAGTTATGGAGAAGTTCAAATATGGTTACATCAATGCTATGAGTATCATAGTGGACTCTATAAAATACCACCTGATACCTTACATATCCCATCTTCACTCATCAAAGAATATGTACGATGCCTGAAAAAACCTCTTCTCAGTCAAAAACATTGGACAAATAATGAGTCTAAATAATGAGCTCCATGACATGAAGATGAATGATGATGATAGCATAAAATCATACTTTGTGATGATCTCCCAGTTAAGAGATCAACTACAATCTATTGAAGAGATGATTTAAGAGAAGGAATTGGTAAACATAGTACTCAATGGTCTTCCCCAGACCTAGGATGCATTTTCCACAAGCATGAACACAAGGAAGGAGTATCCGACATTTGAAGAACTTTGGACTTGTTGTGCTCAAGAAGAATCAAGGATCAGTGCAAAAGGGAAACCCCAAAAGAAATATGATGATCAAGCCTTCACAACAAGATTCAAGAATTTCAGTAAGAAGAGGAAGTTTGGTTCAAGGAGGAAGTCAAATCAAGAGAAATACATTTCAAAAGTACAATGCTTCAACTTTCGAAAGTATGGTCACTACAAGAATCATTGTCACGAGCTAAAGAAAAGGAAGGAGAAACACGAAGCATCAGTTTCTGAAGAAAAGTAACCTACAAATAAGACTAAGCAAGATGAAAGAGACTTCTTCTTTTGAAGGTGACAATACTCTTCTTATTTCTTGTACATATCTTGTTTGCATAGTCTCTATACATATCGTGTATATCTATCTCTTATAAGATACTATGTTCCAAGAAGAACTATACTTACGGAAGAACAAGAATATAAGGATTGCTATCATTATACAAGTCAGATAATACACATGAAAGGATGAAATACATCAAACAATTCATGTGGAAGCCATTACAAGATAAACTGAAATCAGAATCAATCATGAAGAGACTTAGAAGAAGCAAAGACAGAAAGAATTCAACAATCAAGAGAAAAATTGGAGAATACTTATGACGTTTTGAAGAAGACAATAAGATGGAAGCGTGAACTCTGTTAGATGGAGGGATCCGATTATATATTGTAGAAGAAAATAAGGATTCAAATAGAAGCGTGGACTCTGTTAAATGGAGGGATCCGATTATATGCACTCATACATGAAGAAAGGATTAGGAGGGAGCTCATCCTATGATCCATTGAATATGATGAAGTATATATCCATGGTAGTAGCCATGAAAGACAGTACATGTTTAGTTCAACTGCAGAAGAAGACTTCTTCGAAAAAAACCCTTAAAGTATCCCCGGTTTTCCATCCACATCTGTGATCCTATGATGAAAGAAATAAATGAAATCTTTAGGGCATGGAATCTATAAGAAAATCCATGGACCCAAGAACTAAATGAAAACACAAGAAAGAACATGAATATTCCGAGAAAAGAAAGAGAAGCCAAAACAACTAGTCATTGCATCAAGAATCACAAGATTGCCAGCCTAATATGAACTCAATAAAAGAAATCAAGCATAGGAACTGAAAGTATTGATGAAGAACTGTGTATGGAAGACTTATGAATGAAAGCATTGTGAAATTCAGAACTAGAGGTTCTCCCATATGGAGGAACAAGACTATGACAATTACTTGTTCCAGTAAACCAGACGTACCTGTACATGAGTCTTTATATCATCCGCAATATCCATGGGTTGGAGTTCTACATGAGATGAATGCAAGGAATGTTCTCCAGATAAATTGAACAAAGATCATATGAAGAGCAACCTCAAGACTTGGAGGCATACCAGAAAGAGACCCTTGTATGCAGATAGAAGAAGATAAATTGGTGTAGAACCTCCAGTGCACAACAGAAGCATGGTGAAGATTTTCTATAAAAAAAAATATTGTGTCAAGATGATTACTCAGAAGATTAGATCTCATGATGACAAAAGAAGTGCCACATGGATATGTTCCAAGTTTCCAACAATGATATACTTTATTGATCAGAGCTACATGAATCCTTCAAATAAGACTAGTGTCCGAGACCGAAGTACATTTGAAATCAAGAACTACATTATCTGTGATGATGTCCAGAAAGGAGAAAGTGGTTCTCTAATACATATCTCCATAGATGAGCAGATAAGAATACATTTTGATAAAGCTTTTGTTCAAGATGAAAGAGTTTGTGTACTCAAGCTGGAGCTCGTGGAGACAACTCCCATATTGAAAGAGGATGAGATGACTCCCAGGTTGGGAGGGAGCATTGATATGTATTGATTTATGGACAATCATTTTTCAATTCAAAAAATGGTCCAGGATGAGTAGTTTCCTTTCTAGTTCGGAAAGTGGATTGAGATTTCTAACAGGAAACGATTTCCCATTGTAGTTAACATGGGAAATGGTCCAAATTTTTGATGTATCATAGACATCGACTTCCCATTGTGGTTAACATGGGGAGTGGTCTAGGGAAGTCTCTCTTCTTGACGTTTACTCAAGAAGACTAGCCTGCCTCATCGGACAATGAGTTCTAATTGTGGTTAACATGGGGAATGGTCTGTTTTGGAGGTTGATACAAGACAGTCTTTTCCTATTGTGGTTAATAGAGGAAATGGTTTGAACAATCATTCCTTAGGGTTTATACATTCTCTCCAGGGTGCACTTTGATTAGTGTAGGAGGAATGGCCCAGGGTGGGTAACGATCCAGGCTCAACAATCAGGAACAGGCATTCCTTAGGGTTTATAAATTCTCTCCACGGTGCACTTTCATTAGTGTAGGAAGAATGGCCCAGGGTGGGGAATGGTCCAGGTTCAGAAGACAAGACAATTATTCTTCCTTGCTTGAGAAGAATAGTCCAGATATCTCATTGTTCTACTCTGAGGGAAGATATTCTTTCAGATCTCACATATTTGAGTGAAAGATTGGCCCAAATGATTCAATTTATATCATAACATTGTTTCTATGCAGGTTGATATCATATGATTTTTATGAAGACTGTATGACAATAGATGTATACTACTGTGGTGGATGTGTTCCACTATTCGTGACTATACGTTGCTAATCAAGTACTTGTGTGTTTCTTGGTGTGTTAGTGTACCACTAGATTGTAGTTATGTACTACTATGGATAGAAATAGTTGTGTTCTATTTTTTTCCGATTTCCTTGAAGACTATTAGTAGTGTTGAAAATGATTATCAGCTAGATGGATGATCAATGGACAGAGATTTCCCAGATGGAAAATGCTTCAGGACATCTATTCTTCTATGACATATGTCTAGATTAGAAGAATGGCTCTTGTGTCACTTTGTGGTGTGAGTGAATTACCCAGCATCATGTCTAATTACTCATATGGAGTATGGTTTCAAGAGATTATGCAACTGATGACATTGATGGTGATGATGGTGCTCATGATCTAGTCATGATATAGTCTATGTTGATGCTATCGATTTAATGGTATGTTTGTGCTCAAGACTATTACCTGTAATACCTCCCTAGCTAGGAGGGAGTGTTGATATTATGGTAGTTGTAGGAGGTATTTACCTCCACGTATAAACTTGACGAGAATAGAATATTCCAGAAAGCAAGAAGAAACCCTAATGATTTGGCTAATAACCCTAGAAGACATGTCGAATCAAGAGGATAATTTGTATTAGGTTATTAGCCTCCAAGAGAAGAAGTCAGCTAGAAGAAATAATATATACTGAATAGACAGATACCCAGAATGATAAGTCGTTCCAGGAAACTAGCTAGAATTACTATAAATATAGGAGGCCAGTCTTCATTCTGGCAGGCAGTCTCAGAATTGTAGAAAAACACTTGTGCGCACTACAGTGCCTAGTTTTGTGTGTAGGTTTGGAGAGTTTCCATTGATGCTACTACAACTAGAAAATCACATTTGTCTCAGACTATCTCTTGGTTAGGGTTTGGACTATATGACCAACTCTTGTTGGTGTGTTATCCTTGGGGAAAGGTGTGCTGCCCTTGGTTTGGATATCTAACCTAGGGTTTTCTTCCAGAGTGATTGTCTGTCAAAGTTAAGGTGCTCGGAGGGTGGCTTCGGCCTATGGTTGGGTGACAATAGTGATATTGTCAATGGTAAAATGAGCACATCCATTTTATTCTAACAGTTATTTGTTTCCTCTTTCCTCTTACCACTCTGATTTATTTTATGTTACAAATCAGATTCATTGCCTCATTTATCCTTTATCCTTTAGAGAGTTATATCGATTGATCATTGTTTTCATTCAATTTCAGAATTTTGACTCCATAGCCCTGTGTGTCCCTCCTCTTCTTGTCCAACAAACTTTATTAAAACCCCCAAACAAACCAAATCTAGACACTGATTATCAAATAAAAATCAAGTGACACAAGAGAGCCCTCTTTGAGTTAAGTAGGCTAGTGCCCAACTCTAAAGTAGGTTGAAACAATTACCTCTGTCGTTTTTCTATTCAGATGAACAAAATTTACAGAGTGCTAACAGGGTGACTAGAGGTCCGAGCAAGAGATGGAAGATGAAAATTCAAGGCACAGAGCAAAGCAAGTAGGAGGAGATAGTGAACTGCAGCCAAATGCCCAAGATAAAACCCCCCACATGAAGAAAAGAGCAGGAGGACCGAGGCGTTGATGGCTCTGGTAGCCATAAGTGCTAGAGTAATTAACATTCACTATATCGTATTGGTGCCAAGGAGCTGAACCCAAGTCTCCATTAAGACCCAATGCACTAAGCCTTGACAGAAGTGAAAGCTAGGCATAACTACTGGACAGGGGAGGAGGGTGGTGGCGAGGGGGCTTAACTACCCTTCTATCCTCTTCATTTGTTGACAAGTGCGCACAATGTGTCACCACATCGAGGGATGACAAGTGACACAAGTGACTTAAAATGCGATATGCATTAGTGCCTTAAAAAATATAATATGCATAGTAATTGTTGTGAATGTGTTATATCCCTTGCATGGTTATCTCCAGAGGGAGCGGGGGGCGGGAGGCTAGGTACCCCCTACGTAGGAATTTAAGGTGGAGTCCTTGAAAAAGAATGGGTTGTTCGCTTGGTTGATTTTTTGCATGTTCTTTGTTTTCGAGTTAATGGATTTTCAACTCATTGCAGTCTAATCCCAATTAAATGATTATGGTTGTAATATTATTTGGGTTATCATATTGGTTTTTGAATGATGTGAAATAATTAAATATTGTATTATTTATATTCAAGTTAATACAATGAGGAATATAGAGGTGCATCTCTAAGTTTTGTTGGTTTTCCCGGTTAAGGGTTTCGATGGTAAATATTTGTGTGTTGTGTGTATGTCATTGTTGTTCTTTTTATTATTCTTAAGAATATTTATGCATTTCTTCACATAAAATATAAATAAAAATAATTGCATCCACATAGTACAAAAAGATAATGGAAGGCATGACAAGAACTGAAATGGATAGTGAGATTGAAGCATGTGTCTTTGGCCTAAAACATGTAGGGAGAAGCAAGCTAAGTACTTGGTTGAGAAGTACCTGGTTTGTATAATTGTATTTGGAGTACGCGGGGTGCTTGCAATGAAACATGTTTATGTTTCATAAAATCACATTCTCAATAATACAATTGTAATTATTTTCATAGATTTGGATTTTATCACATATCTAGGTATACATATGGTTGTAAGAACTATTTAGACATGTATACCCATAGTTTGATGGCTCACTAGTGTAAATTCTAGACATAGACAGACCTAGGTGATAGGGAGCATGTTCTATTCCCAAAGTACTTGTTAATAAAATTTGATGGGGGTGGATGTTTATCACAATTCAAATTTAGAGGGGGAAATGTTTGGTTGATATTGAATCAGCCATACAGTGGTTACAAAAAACTTAATGCAATTGATGATAGGTTTATTATGCATGGTTTATGGGCCCATCGTATAACATGTAATTATGCCTATTTAATGACTTGTATTGGTTCATTGTAACATCACTCATGTTCGACCATAGAGTCCTCGGTATCCCATGTAGTCTTTAGTGCATGATGTAGGCCAAGAAAGAATGAGATTACAACCATTCCTTCAACCTTGGACTTGTTCCATAGTTTACTATCCTCTAAATCCACTACCTTCCTAATACTTCTAGGATCGTTATAATTAATACATAAATAAAAACTATAATGAAAAGAAGGGGGAATATACCTTTCTAGTTACATTCTTTCTCGAATTGATCTCCGTAAAATTGGAGTATGGTGTTATTCCACTTCTAATTAATCTTCTTTTGTTGAGTTAGATTTTTCATCCCCCAACTCAAACTCTATTATCTCTTGTTCATTTTCCCTTGGTAGGATTTCTTGTTTTGGAACATCTTTAACTTGTCTAAAAGAATCATCTATCTATAAATAGTCTTCTTAGTTACTAGTTTCCAATGTTTATAGCCTTTTATACCATATTTATAACCAATAAAAATATATATTTATATATTTAATATCCAACTTACTCCTATTTTCAGTTGGAACATGTACATAAGCATCACAACTAAAATCTTTGATATTTTTAAGAGATTAAATATAGTTTTTTACTAGTCCATGCCTCATGTAGAGTTTTGTCAACCAATTTGATGAGGGTGATTGTTTTACCAAGTAACATGCAGTATCCACTAACTCTACCCATAATTTGTATCCTAACCTGGAACAACTGAGCATGTTCCTTTCCTTTTCCATCAACATCCTATTCATTATTTATCCAAATCGATTCTATTGAGGTGTCTATGGAGTAGTATTTTTCCTTACTATTAAACAATTCTTAGAAAATCCATCAAATTGATTTCCGTATAGATCTCCACCATTTTTTCTTCTCAACACTTTTATTTGCTTCTTTGTTTGATTTTCTACAAGAGCCTTAAAATATTTAAAGTTATCAAAGACCTTATCTTTCTTTCAAAGGAAATAAATACATGTGTTCCTTGAGAAATCATCTATGAGTAAGACATAAAACATAGATTCACCTAATGATGGAATAGGAATAGGTCCATACTCCAACCACATCATTCAGTATCAACTCTAAGATTCCATTTTCTTTTGTAGAAACGGATGAGAACCTTACCTAATTCTATTTATCATAGATGCAATGCTAACAAAAATAGAAATATAGTGCACAATGAGATGTACCTTCAACCATACATTTACCATTTAATGATTGGAACCCCTTCTCTCCAATATGTCTCAACCTTTGTTGTCATATCATTGTATTTACTTCATAGATAGTTTGGATTATGTCTTCTTCATTCCTACCCTCAAGAAGAAAAGAAATATTACAACCATCAGTGATAGTCACTAGTACATAATGGGTAATTAGTGATTACGTAACAAAAAATGTTAGTCAAGGTAGTTAAATACTACCAAATTTGAGCAATTTTAAGTGACAAAACAAAAAATGACTAACTTAAATGACCAATTTAGTCGAAGAATGAAAAAAGTGACTAGATAACAACTACATGAATTTGAATTAGTAGTACTTCTTCCGATTACTTCACATAACAACATAACTTCCATTTAATGATACTTAGGAATATTATGTTCTTCAACATCCTCAAAATTTAATATTTTTTTATTTTTATTTTCACCTTATCCTAGCTAGTTTGGAGGAATGTCATATTCCTAATAAGTTCCATCTAAATCATCAAACTGCAATTTATTTTTCCATCCACATTGTAATGTAATTCTTATTCACCTATGAAATCCCCTATGCACTTAGAAACCATAATCCTTTAACTTTACATCGCCCTTGAGAGTCATACAATATA
>JZKD02S0323954.1:111357-123539 GCA_000966675.3 Picea glauca | reverse complement strand
AGTGAAGTGTTTGAAAATATTCTGGAGTGACAAATTAATACATAATACATCCTTTGGATCTCTACCCATCTTGCTCCACTCCGTTCATTTCTAACAGGTGCTCAACAACACAGTAATCATAGCTAGAAAGCTTGAGGAAGGTTTTCTCTCTCGATCATTTTGCTCCTCTTAGTCCACTGTGTAAGTATTTATTTATTTTTTTGGTAAAAGGTTTGGTTTTTATTCGAAGTGTTTGACAAAAGTCTCGAGCAATAAATTAGTACAGAATACATTCTTTGGATCTCTACCGGTCTTTGTTTATTTATTGTTTCTTTGTTTCATTTTGTAATTCTTGGCAATCTCTTTGTAGCATTGTTATATGTGTCATTTTATTTGTATGCTTATAGTTTAGGATATCATTCTTGGGTTTTGGACCTAGCTTGGATAACGATATTATCATGTCATTTTATTTAGTTTTCGATCAATGTTTTTGTTTTTGTTTTCACTGCAAAATGAGTGTTTCCATAAATAGATGAAAGAAACAAGCGACCAAAATGACATTTTTAGTGCTTTTCAAGAACTTATAAAATTTCATGTCCATAGTTGTAATATAAAATTAAGGCTCATAAAATTTCATTCAAGAGAAAAACCAACTATGCCATGTTGTTGCATAATTTTTAATTTCTGATAAAACCCAATCCCATTACCATCAAATCAAAGATTTATTAAAATTGACATTGTTTTGGAAATTATTGCACAATGCCTAGCAGTTTGGTAAAATGAATGTAAGTTCAATAAACTTTTGTTCTCCAAACAAAACATGTATGATAGGTTAGAATAATTTGGCTTCCTCTTAAAACACACATGCTAGAATTTATATTCTCTGCTCCAAATTCTCAATTAGCATATGTAGTTATTATTTTTTTCCCATTAATAACATTTCAAAATTTCAAATTTCAGTTAATATTTGTTGATTTATTATAATACTTTAAGATATGTGAAAATCCCAGATGGAACAAGAATTATCATTCTTTACTAGACTCATTGTTTTTACTGTTTCAAATATGATTATAATTCCATTTCTATGGAACAACTATGTTGGGTTCGGATTTGAACAATCTCATAATTTTTAAAAAACATGTTTTTTTCTAATCTGCAATGGAATCCTGGAGTATTGTACGGAAAATAAAAAGAAATGTTACATTACTAGATGATTTCATAAATTGATGAAAAAACAAGTGGCCAAAATGGCACTTTAGGCATTTTGAGTCTTTTTGAAGAACTTGTAAAATTTCATGTCCAAATTTGTAAAATGTAGATAAGGCCTATAAAATTTGATGTCAAACACAAATCAACTATTTTAGGTTGCAAAATTTTTAATTCCTCACAAAAAGCATGTGTCACTGTTTCAAGTTTTCTCCAAAAATCCTCTCCCACCATAAATTGTCATGATAAATTTACTAAAATTGGTTATTGTTTTGGAAAATATTGCACATTGCCTAGCAGTTTGGTAAAATGAATGCACTGTCAATAAATTTTGGTGTTGGAAACAAACTATGTTATATTTCAATAACATAACCCATGTGCTGAAATTTCAATTGTCTTAGAAATTCTTAATTAGCACTTGTGGTTGTTATATTTTTCTTAGTGATAAAATTTGGCAATTTCAATCAACATTTGTTTATTTATTGCAAATCTCTAAGAAATCTGAAAATTCCAGCTAGATCAAGAATGCTCATTCTTAACCAGATTCCATTTTTTTTACTCATTTTTTCTTTTACTATTCAAAATATGATTAAAATTCCATTTTCTTGGATTTTCAGGTTTATGGATTTTATGATAAGTGCCAATGTAAATATGGAAGCTCAAATGCGTGACATTATTGCACAGAAGTGTTTGATTACCTTACACTTTCAGCAATCATTGATGAAAGGTTAAGTTAGACTTTGCATGTCTCAATTGGTTATTTATCTTATTGCTACCTTAAAAACCTACAGCTAATGCTAACAATTAATTTAACAATTAATTGTGCAAAATCTAAATATATTATATTGTATTAAAAAAAGAAAAAACATAAAATATTTTAATAAAACAAGGAATATTTTGTTGTAACATAAATTCACATTATCAAAAAAAAAAATTCTTGTAAATTTGACTTCTTGTAAATTTGACTTATTCATTGATCTAGCCCTCACCTTAAAACCCATTTTATCCATAAAATTTAGCTTGACTTTTTTTTTTTTTGGCCTATGATTTTTGTTTTATTGTAATTTTTTTTTGTTTTATTGTAAAACCTCGTCATTATTTGAAACCAAGTCAAACACCAAAGATAATAATTATTATTTTGAAAAAAAGTCATTTATACATATTTTATAAATGAGTTTATTTTTTTAAATAGTATTTTTGTTTAAAAAAAGTCAAAATTTATTATAATATTTTGAAAAAATCAATTTATAAAGTCATTTATGCATATTTTATAAATGAGTTTATTTTTTTAAATAGTATTTTTGTTTAAAAAAAGTCAAAATTTATTATAATATTTTGAAAAAATCAATTTATACCTATTTTATAAATGAGTTATTTTTTTAAATAACATTTTTTGTTTAAAAAAATTAAAATATATTATAAAGCATTAAAGACATTATTCTTATTTAAAATATATGTCATTTTCCTTATACTACACTTTTATTCCATTTTAATATGTTTTATGGTTACATGGGTTTTATGAGTCATTCATTAACTCATCATAATCCAAATCTATCATTTTCATCCTTAACGCTCCTCATATTTTAATTGGTAATTGAGGTGGATTAATGAATTTTTACACCCATTCATTTACAAATTATGCATGTTCAATGGAAAACCATTCTGGAAATTCAATGGTTTATAAATATCCAACTTCATTTTGGGTGATGAAACTGCTCATGGATAATAAGGACAATCATTTACAAATTATGTCTGGTCAATGGAAAACAATTCCAAAAATTCAATGGTTTATAAATAGCCAACTTCATTTTGGGTGATGAAACTGCTCTATGGATAATAAGGATGGGGGGCCGAAATTCCAAACCGCATTTTTGAAAAATAATTACTTGAAAATTTATTGTTCATTTTGATACCCCGGAGGTATTCCAAAACCATTGAGAGCCCTCCCCAAAATGGTTTTCGGAGTGACAAGTGGCATGATATTTTTTTAGTGGTTCAATGCACATGTAGGACGTGATGAACATACAAATATGGGTAGATGTTGTGTGCGTTATACCAGGATTGAGTCGTGCACCCATTTAAATGCAAAATTGAAATCTAATCAGTGAACTTGCCAAATGTTCTCATGACAAAATATTATTCTACAATATGTTTTGAAATGATGAGTTTGTCATATTTAAACTTGTATTTGAAGTTCCTGTAGGTATTCATTCAAATAAATATAACATGCCAACATAAGATACAATGGAATATATGGAAAAGGTTGTATATCTTTTGATGCAACATTTATTGGGGTTGTTGTTGATCTAAAAAATTGTTTTACGGTCTTAAGGTCAATGTCACGAGTATATGAATCCACTTGCATTTTTAGAGAGGTGGTACACCTATTTGGCTAAAATATTGGAAGATTCTTTATATGGTTTTGCAATGAATGTAAATGGTGAATGCTAAAAAGAAAACCCCAAGACATCTCCCAAGAAATATTATTTATACAAATGTACTACCCTTATATACAATTATACAAATATACATCAGATCATTTAAAGAAAAGGTAATATGAAGTATGTAAACAAATATTTGTTTTTAGAAGGTTTTGGAGTCTCCATTCAAGTGACATTCTTTATTTCTTATAAGATAAATGGAACTTGAAATTTGCTATTACTTTTGCAATATGAAGAAATGAAAGGTCTTCAAATAAATTTAAATAATAAATTCATTACAAAAATAACATGATTTTGATAGGAAATACGCTTGAAATCACATGATTTCAACTCAAGTTAGAGAAATCACTAATGTAGTGCCCCTGGTAGTTCTCTGTAGAAGAAATTTATAATGTTTATTCCAAATATGACAAGTTTAATAATATTATAAACAAGAGAGATGAAACAACCTCTACAAAGTATCAATGAGAACTAATGAACTAAATGAAATAACAATTGTCTTTTTACAAGGAGGGATCTTTCTCATATGGAGCTGAAATTTTACAAGATGATTGAATATTTCAAATAAAGAACTGATCAGACCCAAATATTCTTGTTCCCATTACATTCATGGAAGATTTGATGGAAAGAAACAAAAAATAAGAAGATGTAGAGAGACAAGATTTAGGAGGACAATCCAATGAATCTTGGAGAGATAGAACTTTTCTTCTTGCAGAAACTTCACCACTGTGGAAACTTCTGACTCCAACCTCCTGATGATGCCTTCTCTTTTCTATTTACAATATTATTTCAATGTTCTTGAAACACTTAGGGTTTTCATTTCTAGAACTTTCCATGTGTCATTTTTGGAATAAATCACTTTAAGTTAATGTTTGATTGAAATATAATTAATTACTTATGTCATTAAAATTTGTTCCTCCAAGTAGGGCCCACTTATTCCTTTAATGAAATTTATTTAATAAACTTTTTTTTCAAAATTTTCAATCTGACTGTCTTTAACAAAAGCGGAATGTGCTTTAATTATTTGAGTAGGATATTTGTTTTTTTCAGAATTAAAAACATTCTAGATGCAATATTCATCATTTCCTCTTTCCAATGAGTCTCACTGAGTGCAATTTGGAGTTTTGGATATCAATATATGACCTCGGGAAGTTGAGTTGTCAAATAGATTTATCAACAAGGCATAAAAATGTTGTGGACTGTTATTTCAATTTCTTAGAAAAATATGGCCCATTCCATCCCTTAAAACATACTCCAACATCTTCCTCGTCGAAATATATTTCTAAATAGGTATAGTTTGCACGATTCCAACTCTCATATCTCATGTTATAGCCTTCAAAATAGTAGGACTCAACAACTGTTGATTAATCTTGTCCGAGCAATCTGAGCCCCTGGTTTTAAATTCTCCCTCCTCTTTGAAAATTTTACTTTTGTTCATAAAATGTCAATCCCACATGCATGGGACTCTTGGAGAATCAAGTGTGTATATTAAAAAGGTGTACCATTCACCTAATGTGAGTTGAGAGTATACTTTGGAGACTTTATAATTTGACCTTCCCTTAGAAATTGACTAATTAATTAATATTTTAAATACCCAGTTAAACTCCACCTCATTCACAGTCAACATGATGAGTCAATATTCCAAATGTCGCCATGTGTCTTCGTGTGATAGGCCAATAATATTCTGTGTCATATCTCCATTCATTGACACGTGTCACAAATTCTATGGTTCCATATGTATTATATGTGTCGTCCCTCCATAGGCTAACATATGTAGTTGTAACGACCCCTCCATTACGACTAGGAAAAGCAAAGCCAAATAGGTAATTTTTTTTTTTTTTAAATTCAATAGGAAATTAATGTCAACACATAATTCATAGTAGCCCATAATCAAAAGAATTACAAGAGACTCATCATTGTAATCAATAACGACGCAACCAATGCATCAAAATAAATGATAGTGACACTTGACCATCACATAAACATAAATAGCGACGCAGTTCAACATGTCACAATCCACTGAAGCAAGTTATAAACAATGATCAACCAGATACTGAATATTAAAATGACTACCCGCCCAAACTTTCCGGCAAGGTTAGGACCTCTAGGACACATAAAAAACACTCAAGCCCAGGATTCATCCAATTTATTTTGACCACTTAAGGTCTCAGGGCTGACGACTTTTTTGAAGAACAAGGAGATGTCTAAATCCCTCTAACACATTCAAGTCAAAAACCAACTAGCTCAATCAATCAACATCATTATTGTTCATGGTGCAAGAGAATTTAAATACTCAATCATTCATACATCGTTATTATTCATTTCACAAGAGAAGTCTAAATAATCAATCAACCATACATTAATATTATTCACGACGCATGAGAAATCTACTTTATTTTGCATGGTGAGAGAGAATACAATTACTAAATCAATCCTATGTCAACATTATTCTAAATGTGCACACTTGATCTTATTACTAAATTAAACATAAATCAACATTCCTTTAGGGGCGTGCGACTAATCAAATTCTGAATTAAATAATAAATCATTCTTAATTAGTTTACAAGATATCTATTTATTGTGAATTTAATCATTCCATTCAAGATTCTATAAAGAAAAGGATATTTGGAGGATGAAGTTTCATTTTTAGCAAGATTGAGACAAGGACAAATGTTAATGCTCTTATTAGAAGAAAGTTGTATTTTGGCACAAATAGTACTTTTGGTCTCCACTATCTCACAAGAGCACAGATCCATAAACATCATCAACTAATGTAAGGAATATCCTTTTTGGGAAGATATCATAAACTATTTGTATACAGTTTGTTGTTATTCCCTAGAGCTTAGATGAGAAAATAATCTACTTATATTCATTTGCCAAACAAAACCATACAAAAGAGTTTTTAAAAGTCTACAATAAACAATTGTAAAATTGACGAGCAAATCAAATATACTTAGATACAATACTTAGTGTTCATAAAACATCAAATTCAATTTTCATTCATCCTATAGGAGCACATGGCAGTAATGACCATCAAACACTATGAGGAAGATCCCTATTATCTATCATAATGTGTACTAGTATCACTAAGCAAGAGGTGAATAAAAAGGAATTCAAATTCTATAGGATCTCCATAGAAATGTTTGCAAGTTAAAATTGGAATTTGGTACTATCTAGACAAATTCGCTTACATATAATATATAAATTTCATAAAACATCAAATTCAATTTTCATTTAAGATTCTACAAGAAAACAATTAGAGAATGGTTTTGCCTTTCTAGGGATCTTGAGGCAAAGAAAATGCCAATGTTATTATTAGAAGGACAATTTTGTTTTTATTCAAATATGAAAGATTAACTAATGTAGCAAAATCCCCATTGAAAATATTTCATAAGAATTTTATAGAATGTGTTGTTATGCCCAAGATCGTAAATGAAATATAGTTTACTTATATCCATTTAAAAAACAAAGAATAGATGAGAGTTTTTTTTTTTTGCGATCGATTATGAACAATATCTAAAATTGACCAGCTAGCGAAACTCACTTCTATATAATATCTAAAGTTCACAAACATGAAAATCAATTCCCATTCAAGATTCTGGGCAAATTTGTAAGCATAAAATGCAAATGTTTTAAAGAGAAATCACTAGGAGTCTAACATTTGTTGGGCGAGTTGGTGCAAGGAAAAACACAATCCAGATTAAAAAAAAAAACAAAGGTAAATCCTTAATGAAATCTAAATCCATATTCAATGATGTAGAGGTAAATCCCTATTGAAATCGTAATCTAGATTCAATAAAAAAAACATAGAGGTAAATCCTAAAATCCTTAAGGGAATCACAAATCCATATACAATAAAAAAACATAGAGGTTAATACTTAAATCCTTAATGGAATCACAATCCAGATACACTAAAAAATGCAGAGGTAAATCCTTAAATCCTTAAGGGAATTGAAAATCCAAATTCAATAAAAAACACAGAGGTAAATCCTTAAATCCTTAAGGGAATCACAAATCCATATACAATAAAAAAACACAAGGTGAATCCTTAATTCCTTAAGGGAATCAAAATCCCAATACACTAAAAGAATGCATAGGTGAATCCTTAAATCCTTAAGGTAATCACAATCCAGATACAATAAAAAAACACAGAGGTCAATCCTTAAATCCTTAAGGGAATTGAAAATCTAGATTCAATAAAAAAACACAGAGGTAAATCCTTAAATCCTTAAGGGAATAGAAAATCTAGATACAATAAAAAATGCAAAGTTGAATCCTTAAATCCTTAAGAGAATCACAATCCAGATACACTAAAAAAAATGCAAAGGTGAATCCTTAAATCCTTAAGGGGATCACAAATCTAGATTCAATAAAAATGCAGAGGTAAATTCTTGTAAAAACAGAGAGATTTATTCAAGAGGAAAATCACTTGGCTATTTCCAATCGTTGGGCAAGTTTGCACATTAAAACATAGATGGTTTTCCAAAGATTGGACCCAAGGAGATTCTCCTTTGCTGGACAAAAATGTATGCAAAAATGCATAGAGGTGTTGGGTGAGTTATTATGTACAAGCGCAAAAAGAATCTTATATAAAACTCAAAGATTACCCCAATTTGAAAAAGGGAAAACAATGAATAAGAAATCAAGATTTAGTTTGGAGTTAAAATTGCAGACTCGTTAGAAATTCATTGCTACAATACACAATCATCAAGGAAACTTGCCAGTCAAATATCATAAATCCATTACCACTGTCAACAATTATAAAAACCATATATATGTTGGATTACTGAGAGGGGGGGGGTGAATCAGTAATAGAGTAATTTAATCATTTTTAACCATATAATATCAATGTAGCATTATCATCAATAATTCAAGAATAGATAAACAATGAACAAATGAGCAATCATACACATACACAGTACACCAGTGTTTTTACGAGGAACCCCAAAGTGGGAGAAAACCATGGAACGTTTTTTCTTATATGTCTTGAAGAATTACATTCATTGGAAGCACCAACTTCCTTTGTTTTACAACTGCAACTGGAAGGAGGCTCCAATTCCCTAGTTTCTCAAGCTACAACCTGAGGGAAACTCCAACTCCCCAATTTTCTCGCTACAACCAGAAGGAGGCTACAACCCCCTATGTTCTCCAGCTACAACCAGAAGGTGGATACAACCACCTATCCTTGCCCCATCCAACCACCCTAATGTAGAAGTAGAATAATGAAACCACTGTCACACTATCACTGTGAGATATACCACTATACAACTATACCAACCTATGCCACTGACATGCATCCAACCTGTACAACTTCCCTATAATCAATATGTACCTTAAACAAGTGCATTAACCATGCACCAACCTATACCTCAACCTGTAATCAACCTATACCATAAACAAGTGCATCAACCATGCACCAACCTGTACCTCAACCCATAATCAACCTATACCATAAATAGGTGCATCAACCATGCACCAACCTCAACCAAACCACCTGTATCTGTAACATACCTCAACCAAAATCCCTCATCAATTTCATCATACAAATATAATTTGTAACTCTGTGATAGAACTTGTGTATATGATCACATACCTGCAAACCTTCCTTAACAAGAGACTAACATTTTCATCAAATTTTACCTTAGTCACACATGACTAGTTTTTGATGAGTCAACAACCCTAACTTGAAATAATCATAACTATGTACCTGTAATGAATAAAGATTTTAAAATGGTACACAATTTTCTTCAATGTATTGTTTGCAATTCCTACAGGTTTCACTACTTGGAACCTCTCAACAAATGAGTTATAGAAAAAATGGCATACCTTGTTGAATTTTGGATTATTCTAGAGATGTAACTTTTAGAGTGTTCCTTGCATAGAATATTTGTTGTATGGATCTGAAAATTTTACAAAGAATAACACAGACTCTACTCTAACATATACATTTTTTCTTACTGAATTTGGATCTGTTATGAATAAGTTATGACATTTTTACTCGAAACACATGTTTTAGAGTAGTTTCAGGACTAGCCACAAATCCTATTTTCCGCAGAGTGTAACTCCAAAAATACAACGAACCACAAGTTGAAATTTTTACCATAGATACTTGTATATGTTTCCTCAACGACCTCCCAATTTCATGGTCTGAGTCATTATATAAAAAATGTTATTGCAAAAATCGTGAGATGACCTGTAAATAACATACCTTAGAAAGCATCACCAAAAGAATTTATCTTCCCTTGAATTTCAGACTTCTTTACTTCACCTTCCCTCTGAAATTTGGCTTAGATATCCTTTGGCTACTTTAGTCACCTGTATATATTCAATATTCTCAAGTGTGATTAAAATGAGAGATCCTTTCCTCTTATTTATACTTTCATGTAGCTTCCTCAAGGGGTTATCGTTTAACCATCTTAACCCACTTTCCTTATTTTAGGGTTAACCCACTTCTAATTTCTCCATTAACTTTATAATTTAAATTATTTATTTTGTATTCACTTTGAATTATAGTACACTCATCACTTCACTTTATTATTTACCTTCTAAAATATCTTAAACCACTTTGACCACTTTGACTTTTTGGGGCTTTTAGATGACTCATGATGGTTCTCCAATTCCACATGGGCATAACTCTCTAATTGTGAGGAGTTATGTGACGTTCCACATACCACAAGAAATGGCATGACATGTATTATCCATATAGAATATTCTTTCCTGCAAATATATCAAAAATCATACCATTATCCATCAAACAAACTTGGGTCCATTACCCAAACCTCAGTTCTCCAACTTCTCATGGCTATAACTCTCTAACCATGAGGAGTTATGTGGCATTCCACATACCACCAAAAATGGAATGACATGTAATATCCATATAGAATAGTATTACCTTCAAATACATTAAAACTCATACCATTATACATGAAATAACCTTGAGTCCATTACCCAAACCTTTGTGCTACCAGAATTCTCTACCAAACTTTCTTCAAGGGTTGACATCAATGATAACCAAACCAATTAATCAAAAATACCCCCCTTTGTCATTTATGGAAACACTCTGATGCAATACTGAAGTCATGACATGCAATACTGAACTCATATCACTCATGCTCCCCATGTGAACATCTCTCCCCATGGAATCATGCCTCTGTGCTCTGCATTTGATAAATATCTCCCCCTTTTTCATCAATGGAAAAGGTATCTTGTCGTCTGGGGCTCCTCCTCCTAACTGTACTTTCCTTGGGGATACTCCCCCTGACTGAACTCTTCCTGAAACTAATCTTTCGACCTGAATTGTCTTCTTTATGGTTCTTCCTTGTGTAGATCTAAGACATATATGATAAGAATTCAAAAGCATTCATTTTGGAGTAGAAAATACTCTGAGTCTCTCGCGAAGATACTCATAGGATTCTCTTGGAAGCGGTTTTTCAAATATGTCTACTACTTGTTCTTTTATTCCCACATATTCAACTCTGATGTTCTTTTCTGCAACCTGTTCCTGTAGAAAGTGATACTTTATTGGAATGTGCTTCATCTTGGAGTGCATCACCGGGTTCTTTTCGATAATGATCGTGCTTGTATTATCACAATAGATTTGAATGGGATCATCATATTGAACCTGTATATCTGTCATAGTTTGTTTCATCCATAGAACCTGTATACAACATGTTGTTACTGCAATATACTCTGCATCCGCTGTAGATAAGGATATTGATGATTTTTTCTTACTTAACCATGATACTAAACACTCACCCAAGTAGAACACTGCTCCACTGCTGCTTTTTCGGTCATCATTGCAACCTTCCCAATATGAATCTATGTAGGCAATAAGTGATAGATCCTTTCTTTTTGGATACCATAATCCAAACTCTTCTGTTCCTTTGAGATATTTGAAAATTCGCTTCACTGCTAATACATGTGATTCCTTTGGTGTTGCTTGAAATCGTGCCACCTGTCCAACTTCCTACATTACATCTGGTCTGGATGTTTTCACATATAGTAAGCTACCAATCATTGACATGTATTTCCTTTGGTTTGTAGACTTTGAATCATCATCATCTTTTCTCAAATTGCAACTGGTTTTCATAGGAGTGGTAACTGGTTTGTAATCTTCCATTCTTAACCTCTTTAGCAATTCTATGATATACTTAGTTTGAGAAATAAAAATTATTTGGTTTCTTTAACATATCTGAAGACCCAGAATGAAGGATAGTTCTCCAAGTAATGAAATTTCAAATTCATTCTGCATATCCTTTGAAATTTTTTGGCTTAGGGTGAAATCATGAAGGTGGGTTACACTTTTTCTTGTTTTATGACAAAAAAAACTGTATTTTCACAAGTTCTTCAACTTCCGGCATACAAAAGTATTTTTTTTATTTAGAATTTCACTTTACAGTAAAAACAAAACTTGTGAATAATTTTGTTATGTTTCTAATGAATATTTTTCAATTTTTTTTTATCAAGATTTGATATGTCAATTTGACAATTGTTTAACAGTATGTTCCTTAAACATGAAAGGAATGATAATAAGTTATTGTTTTCCACAACAATGTA
>JZKD02S0323954.1:69697-111307 GCA_000966675.3 Picea glauca | reverse complement strand
ATCATTTCTCAAACTAAATTCTGAGTATTTGTAGGAGTCCGCTACCTCCAAAGATGAAGTAAGATGGAGAGAATTTGCAGTTTCCTGCAAACAGTCCCATTTTCAAGTTTTCGGCGGAAATATTCTTTCGGCCGAAACCTAGTTTTTAACGGAATTCGTTAAAAATAAACGTTTCGGCCAAAAAGTCTTTCGGCCGAAATATGCTTACCATGGGAAAATAATTCATCCAAAAAACGTTGTACACGAATTTCGAGGGCACCGTTAAATTTGACGTGAAAATTTTCTGCCGAAAAATATTTCGGCTGAAAACAACATTTGTTCGGCCGAAAAATTGCCGCTAGAAATTTTGGAGACCCGATTGTCACGAAAGTGTTACCGAGATTCATGATTTTACCCCTTAACCTGTCATCAGTACTTCAAAAAATAATATCATCAACATAAACTTCAATTAATAAAATATTATCTTGAGTTACCTTGATGTATAGATTTTTTTCTTCACTTCCTTTTTTGAACCCTTCATGTTGTATATATTTATCCAGTTTAGAGTACCATGTTCTAGGAGCCTGTTTTATACTATACAAGGACTTCTTCAATTTACACACATAATATGTGTTCTCAGACAACTGAAATCCTTCTGGTTGTTCAATGTAGACTTCTTCTTCAAGTTCCATGTTTAGAAAATCTGATTTCACGTCCATCTGATACACTTTAATATTCTTGGAGCATGCATAATCTAGGAGAAAGTAGATTGCTCCCATTCTAGCAACCAGAGAAAATGTCTCTTCAAAGTCAATTCCTTCAACCTGTGTGTATCCTTTACATACCAATATATCTTTGTTCCTTGTAACATGTCCATAGTCATTCAATTTATTTCTGAATACCCACTTTGTGCCAATCACATTCTTATTATTTGGTCTTGGAACCAATTCCCAAGTGTCATTCTTCTCTATTTGATCCAATTCTTCATCCATGGCCTTATTCCAAACTTCATCCTTGCTGGCCTCTTCAAAAATGTTTGGTTAAAACATAGGTGAGAGTGTTAGGTGCATTTGTTCTAGTGAACAACTTCTTCTTCTAGTCTCAACTCTTGCAGCCTTGTTTCCAATAATCTAATATTAATGATGATTCTTCTGTACTCATTTGTTAGGTGTCTTTGGAGACACTTGTTGAACTTGCTCTTCTACTTCTGTCTGATAGCCTTCATATTTACCTTATATTTATTCTTCATATTCTACTTCTTCTTTGTAAAGTTGTTCCATTGATTCATTTTCTTCTTCCTTTAATTCTCATCCATCTGTTTCATCGATTGTTACATTGAGGCTTTCCACAAGTTTGTTAAACCTCAAATTGTAACACTTGTGTGCTTTCCTTGTACTTGAGTAATCAACAAGTACTCCTTTGTCCACACGAGAGTCAAAATTTCCCATTCTTTCATCTTCTCTTTTGATGTAGCATTTTCTTCCAAATATTCTAAAGTGCTTCACATTTACTGGTGTTCCTTTCCATAGCTCGTAGGGAGTTTTTTCACTCATGTTTATGAGAATTACTTTGTTTTGAATGTGAACCATTGTATGCATCGCATGTGTCAAAAATATATATGTCGATTTGGAATCCATTGACATTGTTCGAGCCATTTCCTGTATTATCCCGTTCTTTCTTTCAACAACTCCATTTTGTTGAGGTGTCCTAGCAATAGATAATTTATTTTTTATTCCATGCTTGCTGCAATAGTCTATAAATTCCTTTGAAGTGAACTCTCCTCCATTATCATATCTCAAACATTTGATTTTTGAATCCATTTCATTTTCAACCATTTCCTTGTAGACCTTGAAGTTTTCAAGAGCTTCTGACTTATTCCTGAGAAAACAAACTACAGTCATTCTTGTGTAATCATCAACTAATAACATAAAATATTTATCACCTTTTAAACCCTTTGTTGTAGTTGGTCCAACTAGATCAGTATGCACATTTTCCAGTGGTCTTGTCATTGAATATTCTTTTGATTTAAACCTGGTCTTTGTTTGTTTTCCTTGTTGAAAATGCTTGCATAAAGTATTGGTTGGTTTCGTAATCTGGGACATTTCTCTAATTGATTCCTTTGTGCTAAATTTAAAAAGGTTATCAAAGTGTATGTGACCCATTCTTATGTTCCATAGCCAACTTTCATCTTCCTTTCCTAGACAACACTTTTCATTTCCAATTTCACTTAGTACATATATGTTGCTTGAAATTGTTGCAGTTGTTGCAATCAATTTTCCCGAACCTTCTTTTCTTATCTTGCACTTTTGTGAATCGAAATTAACTTTATGACATCGGTCACACATTTGACTCACACTTAGAACATTATGTTTCATATCTTCTACTAGTAGAACATTTTCTTCCTTGGTATTCTTGTTCCCAGTTATGACTGTGCCTTTTCCAATGATTTTAGTTGAATCATCATTTCTGAAGGAGACTGATCCATCTCTTTCCTTTATTAATGTAAGAAAACTGTCTCTATCACTTGCCATGTGTTTTGAACAACCACTGTCAACATACCAGCCACATTTCTTCTTCTTATCCTATAGACCGAGTCTGAATTCTTCATTGCTATATTGATTCTTCTTTCTTATCCATGTCCTCTTCTGAGGTTCTTGTCCGTGATTGTTGTTGTTTTGTCGTGGTTCTCTAGGAGGGACTGTGATTCTACAATCTTTGGTCATGTGTCCAAAGTTTTTACACTTGTAGCATTCTACTTTAGTGCTCAAAGATTCAAACCTATTGTAACTTCTTCTTTGTGTTTCACTAGGCCTTCTTGGATAACCCTCTTGTGTGTGACTTTAAAATTTGTTTATGTTCCTTTTGTTAGCTCTTTAGTTCACAACTTTATGTCCAAAATTATTACATGCATAACATAAACCAAAAAAGATTGTTTGATACATGGGAGTTGAAGATCTTTTGAGAGGACATACTCTTGTGAATCCTTCTTCATCCTCATGCCTATCTGTTTTTGTCGGTAATTGATTTTGAAATCTGAATTTTCTCGTTGGAGGAGTGTCCCTGTAGTTTTCTTTGTAGACCTTCCTATCCCCTTTTATTGTTTCTGCATATCTTTTTGGATATGTTTCTTGTTCTATTGTTTTGGAGATTGATCCCTTTTCTGTTTGATTGTATCCAAGTCCAGAATTTTCATGATGAGGTTTTTGACTGCTGATAATTCCATCTAGAACTTTTGAGTTGTTCTGCATACTTTTCTTTTGAAGATTCTTTCTTAACGTGACAATATTTTCTTCCAAATTTCCAATGATCCTGTCTCTTCCTTCTAGTTTTTCTTTGAGCGCTTCTTTAATTATTTTATCTTCTTCTATTTGAACCTTCAAATTTGTGATGATTTGTTCTAGTTCTGGAGTGTCTTCTTTCTTGTCTAATTCTGCTTGTAGCTTCTTGTTTTTATTATTTTCTCTTGTGATAACTTCTATGGCACACAATAATTCTTCTTGGTAATCAACTTCTACCTCTTCATATTCTTCATTGGCTTCTTCATATTCTTCTTCGGCCTCTTCATATTCTTTTTTGATTTCTTCTTTATCATAGCCTTCTACTTCCATGAATAGAACTCTTTATGTCTCACTGTCAATGACTTCATCTTCATCTAATGATGAGATGTCTTCTTTGGTGCATAATATTTTCTTGAAAACTTTATTTGTGGTTCTTTTTCCTTTATATGTTTGTTTGTTTTTTGTTTTTTTTTTACAGAAACAGTTAGAGTTTTATATTAAAAAACAGTGGGGAAACCAGTGCATTCATTACATCTGAAAGTTTCCTGGTAATTTAGAGGGACAAACTTAATTGAACTAAAACAAAAATAACTTATAAGCCTGGAAAACCATACTATTTCAGTGACCCAGTTCGACTGCGGGTCATTACATCCTTTCTTACTTGAAAGTTGTTGTTTTTTTTCCTTTTTGACATGGACTGCCATTCTTTGCTTTGATGAGATTGGCTTTCCTTCAGTCGTGGAGGGCCTTCTTCATCAATTAATTTGGGGCCTTCTTCATCTGCTAAGTCGGCCCAGCTTGAGATCTGGTGTTCAGGCTGAGATATGCTTAGAATTATGGTTGGATCAGTTTCTTCCTGGGCCTTCCCCTTGGGATTTTTAGGGGAAGGAGGCTCTTTCTCTTGAACAGAGGTGACTTGTTCCATTTCCTGTGGTACAATACTTATATATTCCTCGCTTGAGGTATCATTAGTCGGTTCTATGCTTTGATGCTCAGGAAGATCCCCTACCCACCATGTGGTTTTGCATTGATTCTTTGGGTTTTTGTTTTTCTTAGGGAGTTTCTGACAGTTGTTGGCTAAGTTCCCTGTTTTAAAATAACTTCTGCACCTAAAATGAAGATTTTCATAGTCAAGCTTCTGCGTCCAAGAATAATTAGTCCCTTGAAGAGTGATTCTCACTGGGAATCCTTTACCGAAATCCATCTCTACACAGGTCTGTGCATAGGTAGTGAAGCCACATTTAGTTTCTAGACTGCTAGTATGAAATTTTCCAAGAGCATTTCCAATATGTCTAAGAGAAGAATCACCCCAAAAATGAATAGGCAGACCAGGGAGCCTTACCCACACGGGAGCCGTAGGGATGGAAGCTGAGGAGGGGTTGAAAGAAGGGGTCCATAGCTACACAAATAGACCCGACCTGCCCCAGAACCAAGGCCCAGAACTATAGATCAAATCTCTCTCCTTAGCAGAGGCAAAAATCAATACGAAGAAACCTTTTACACAAGGGCGAACATGAGCTTCGTCTTCGAGGAGAGGATTCCATTCTGAAGCAATCCAAGAATGCAGATCCGCCAGGCGAGGCCAGAGGCCATTGAACCTGCAAAATAGAGCATTAGATATAAAGAATCCTTCACGAACCGCCGCTTCCTGAGGTACAAAGATCAATGGATCTCGAGCTTCATGGACCACAGGAGGAAAGCCAACAGAGTGGCCTTGACAGACCGCGTCTTTGAAGGAGGTCGGAGAGGGTATCAATGGAGCAACAGAGGATGCACCTGTTGCTGCTGCTGGAGACGGGTGAAATGAGGAAGGAGGAGCTCCAGACGGGGAGCTGGAGGGGTCGCCAGGGCATCGAACAGTGGAGCGTCTAGAGGGAGAGTTCGGGTGAGGGTCGAGCTCTCGCGAAGAAGCGCGCAGAGCTATGGAGGAGGCCGCCGCCATCTCCTGTAGGGTTTTGACAAAACCTTGATTGTTACCTACAATGTTGATCTATTTTTATATGTTTGTTTGTTATTTGAGTAATATTCATCATTTCTCTTATTTTTCTTATGAGTAATCTTCATCATTTTTCTTATTTTTCTTATTTTTCTTTTGGGGCTTCTAGATGACTCATGAGGGTTCTCCAACTTCACGTGGCCATAACTCTCTAACCGTGAGGAGTTATGTGACATTCCACATACCAATGGAAATGGCATGACATGCACTATCCATATAGAATAGTCTTTCCTGCAAATATATCAAAATTCATACTATTATCCATCAAAAAAGATTGGGTCCATTACCCAAGCCTCTGTTCTCCAACTTCTCATGGCTATAACTCTCTAACTATGAGGATTTATGTGACGTTACACATACCACCGAAAATTGAATGACATGTACTATCCATCTAGAATAGTATTACATTCAAATATATTAAAACTTATACCATTATATATGAAACAACCTTGGTTCCATTACCCAAAACTTTGTTCTACCGGACTTTCTTCAAGGGTTGACATCAATGAAAACCAACCCAATTAATCAACAATATATAATAAAAACTTAATACAATTCAAACTCCAAATGAAAATACTGTAATTGGCGTTCCGTTCCTTCATCCAGTTGCTAACTGTTGAAACTTTACCGATACCTCCCAGCCAATGCTAGGTGTACTCTTCTTCTCCCTTAGCCCCCAGATCCGCAAAGGGGCCATGCACACACCCAACCATAATTCCTCTAGCTCCCAGCTCACCTCGCAAGGTAGATCCACCACTTTCTCTCAAGTTGGGTATCCCAACTCTCACAAGTAAAAGCAGTCAAAAATTTTGTAGCATAACCTTACCCATAACCAATGTGATCCATTTCTCATCTTAGCCATTTGTTTTATAGAATTTTCCCATAACTCATTTGCACTTGCACAATTAATTCTCTTTTTAATTAAATAATTTATAATTATATCCCCCTTACACTTGTCACCATTTCCCCCAATTTGCACAAGTAAATCCACATTTTATTTTAATAAATGTTAATTTCCCTCACATTTCCTAAAATCTGTCCTTAAATCACTCCTAGTTGTTTTCTTATTCCCTTTATTTCCCATTAAATCAATGATTCCTTTCTAAAACTGAGTTGAGTTAAAATATGATTCTTCTCTAGTTAGACTAGTGTTAACTAGAATCTAGATACCTTTATATGATTACACATTCTTTATTCTTTATTTGTTTCTTATCTCAAATTCTAATTTGGTATTTTCTGCACACATGTGTATTGTATTAATTCTTTAGATTTATTACATCTTTCTTAATTTCTTGAATTGATTTACCTCTTTCCCATTTTATTTAATTTGTAACTTAGTTTTAGCATTCTCACCAAACTTAGACTTAGGATGAAATTTTAAAAAGGATTAGACCTTCATTTGGGGATTCACAAATAATAATCTCCAAATAATAGTTAATTAATTAAAGTGAGCAATGCTTAAAGATTTTACGGGGTTTAATTATTCGCTCTTTGTTTTCTAGGCCACCTAGATTATTTGACTCAAATTCTATTTTCAGGGCATGCCCTTCAAGACGCATTCAGTGCTCCAAAGGTGCCACTCGCCTTTGATTCAAATTTGTAATTACGCGACGTTCCCTTCAAGACACACTCTGTGCTCCAAGGATTCCACTCTCCTTTTACTATTTTTGGTAGTTTTCCAACCCCTGGAGTCAGCACTCCATTCGAGCGACCTAGTGAGAGACTAAGGGTTTCTAAGGAATAAGGATCCTCCCTTATTGCATGCCCCTAAGAAATATTCGTAAGAGACTGTCTCAATATTCCCTCACGACATCGGGGACCTCTCGAACTAGGTAATCCTTAACCTACAATTCAAGCCATGGTGGGAGTTCTAGAAGGATGTGACAAGTATGCTATCCCACCTCTCCCTCAATCTTTGGTCTATGTGCATGGCCCCTTTACTACTTTTGTGAGTCAAATTAGCAAGCAATCGTCAGCCTGGATCCATCAACGAAAATTTTTCAAAGATCCATAAACAACATCATAATATAATCGATCATAAGTCACAAATGCATAAATGAAATACACAAACCATTACAATCCACTCCCTGACTCAATCTAGAGTCCAAAGAGGTCCATCGATGCCATCAAAATCCTCAATCCATCAAGTGTCCTGCACACTCAGGGGAACTCATCAATAGCATCTGTCAATACATAGATATCAAACAATATAAATTATAATCCGTCAACATCATCATAAGAATCGATAAGCGAAAAAAATAACCACATACTATAACCGGATCAATTGCACACAAGTGTCCTCAAAGAATAAGTCAATAACATGTGCTCACAAGAGAGGGATGTTACATACACCCCCTCTTGTTTTAAACTTCTTCGTGATGTTGTACATTATATCAAATGTAGTAAATAAAGAATCTGAAAAGATCTATATGTCTAACTATCAAATAAAAAATATGTGCCCTCTGAGGTAGCCGATTGAGTAATATAACTTTCCCACTGGACCTTGACCTAATCGATTGTTCGATACCATAGATATCAAATGCGATGGTCCAGAATGCAGATTGGATCCGTTGTGAGTGCACCCTCTTCTGACACCTGCAAAGAAATCATGTAAATCACATGTGTAGGATCACTAACATAATGTATCAAAATAGATACATGCAAAATATTGTGCATACACCTTAAAGAATCAAGCAAGGCTAGTCAATAGGCCACAAGCCCTTTCCTTTCCACAACTTCTAAATGTCCCACAAACCTAGGAGAGATTTTAACACCCTTTCCAAACTTAATGGAGATCTTGTGCAGTTTCACCCACAAGAAAACTCGGTCACCAACTTCATGATTATGGTCAACACTATGCGCATCAACATAACTCTTATGTTGATCTTACGCTTCTTTAATCCTTTGTCTTATTGTTTTCATTTTTTCTTCCATTTCTTGGATTGGTTCTGGTCCTACTAGGACCCTATCCTCAATTAGATCCTAGATGAGTGGCGTTCGACATGGTCACCCATAAAGAAACTCAAATGGTGCCATATTAATGGTACTTTGATAGTATTTGTTGTATGCAAACTTTACCAGTGGAAAGAACTATTCCCAACGCTTATGTTGGTCCATCACATACATACGCAACATATGTTCCAAAATTTGGTTCATTCTTTTTGTCTTTCTTTCTCTCTCAGGGTGATAGGTTGTACTAAATTTCAATTGTGTCCCCAAGGCCTCTTGGAAACTAGTCCAAAAAAATCCTATAAACATTGATCCTCTATTGGATATGATCCTTTTAGGGACACCATGTAATCTCACAATCTCACTGATGAACAATCTAGCTATTTATGGTGCATGATACGTCGTGCGCATAAGAATAAAATGTGCACTCTTCGTCAGAGTGTCAACTACCACGAAAATCTATTTGTGCCTCTTTATCGTTAGCAACAATCCAATAATAAAGTCCATCGAAATGACCTCCCATTTCTCTTTCGAAACAACGTGTGGTTGTAGTAATCCTGTCAGATGTCTATGTTTAGCCTTCACTTGCTGACATTCTAGACACCTTGCCATGTATCTAAATATGTCTTCCCTCATTCCTTTCTAGAAGAATAAGGGATTAAGGCCTTCCCTCATCTTTGCGACTCCTGGATGAGTCATGTACACATATCTACGATCTACACTTAAGATCAAACTTCTCAATTCGTCGCTAGGTGGTACATAAATCTGGTTATTATACCTCATCAATCTATCATTGTCCAATGCATATCCTTCAAACTTTGGTACCAACATGGTGTCTTGTCCGATATTTTCCTTAACCTATTTATACCAGTCATCATTGCACTGTATAGTTAGAATATTTTCTCGAAGATTCGTCTGAAGATATGCCACCAAAAATATACATGGTCTCCGACTGAACGCATCTTCCACTCTATTCACTGTTCCTTTTATGTAAGTAATCTCAAAATCATATTCGCTAAGAAATTCTGACCAATGCCGTTGTCGTGTGTTAAAGTCACTTTGTGTAAAAATGTGCTGCAAACCATAGTGGTCTATTTTTAGTTTGAATTTTTGTCCAATAAGGTAGTGTCTCCACACCTTCAGGGCATACTCAATGGGCAATAACTCCAAATCATGTGTCACGTAGTTCTCCTCATGCTTTCTTAATTTCCTTGAGATGTAAGCGATCACTCGACCGTCTTGCCTCAAGACTCCACCTAATACTTCCTTGGATGCATGTGTGCATCCGAAGAAGTCCTCGTCCATGTCGGGCACTTTTAGTATCAGCGTTGTCATCAATAGCTCCTTGAGCCCTCAAAATTCTTCTGCACATTTATCAGTCCATACAATCTTCTTGTTTTTCTTCTACAGTTCTGTGATCAAATTTGTTATCTTCAAAAAACCTTAGACGAACCATCGGTAATCTCCTTCTAAACCCATAAAGCTAAGTACTTATGGTACATTCGTCGGCATGGGCCATTCCAAAATATCCTCTACCTTCATTGGATCCACAGTGATTCCTTCTCCGGAGATAACATTCCCTAATTAATGAATCCTTGATTGATAAAAAGAGCATTTCGATAGTTTCCCGGATAAGTTTTTTTCTCGTAAACATCGTAGCACCAAGAACAAATGTTTGTCATGTTCTTCCTTCATTCAAGAATATATCAATATGTCGTCAATGAATACTTTTCATGGAACACCCCATTCATCAAGCTCATGAATAACTCTAGGGATTTTGTCAATCCAAATGGTAAAATCGTAAAATCGTAATGTCCAAACCTCGTCTTGAATGCAGTCTTAGGAATATCTTCCTATTTGATCCATAACTAGTGATATCCTGATCTCAAGTCAGTCTTTGAAAACACATTTGTGCCCTTCATTTTCTCAAAAAAATAATCTATTCTTGGCAAGGGATATTGGTTCTTGATCGTTGCCTTATTCAACTAACAATAATTGATACAGAGTCTCCATGACCCATCCTTCTTACTTATGAAAATAGCAGGTGCACCCCAAGGTGACACACTTGGACGTATAAGTCATAGGTCCAAAAACTCCTTTATTTTCATTTTCAACTCCTGTAAATTAGGTGTTGACATCCGATAAGGAGTTCTTGTTATCGGTTGAGTTCTAGGTTTCAAGTCAATTGTAAATGTCATCTCTCTTTCAGGCGACAAACCTAGTAACTCTTCTCGGAGCACGTCTGCAAACTCTCGCACTACCGGAAGGTTTTCTAATACTTCCGCCATGCCCTTGTCATTCAATGCTAAGATTGCATAAAGCTTGCATCCTTTGCACATGCTCTTCTGTAGCTGTAGGGAAGAAATGAACCTAAAGGACAGCCACTGGTTTCTTCCTACAATCACTCGTCTATGTCTCTCATCATCAGTCAAACTTAATTGTTTTGTCTTACAGTTGAGACTCACATCATGTGATTCCAATCAGTCCATACTGATCACGACATCATAAGATCCTAAGATCATGACGTATAGGTTGGCCTTGATTACAAAATCTCCCAAGTTAAGGCTATAGTCCGTAACCTTTCCTCAAACTCTTTGCTTGGCACCCAAATCCATTTCCACATATCTAAACTAGTCTTGTTCGACTACCTTTACCTTAATTTGTTTTAGCATTGCACCAGAAATAAAGCTCTCTATAGCACTAAGATCTATCAAAATACTAAAGGTTTGGTCGATGATGGTACCTAATGTCTCGAGCACAGTGGACTGGTGTTGCGTCTGGTAGTTATTCATTGTAGCATGAATCCTGTGGGCCTTGCCCAAATATCCAACTGTAGTATGTCTAGATGACTTGGCTGCTTTAGCCCTATCAACTAGATAGTCTCGCTAGTAATGTGTCTCTCCACATGTCCAACATCTTGTCTTTGACCCAGTACTCTTGGTCCCTGAAGAAGAAGTTGTTGGCCTACCAGGCTAAAATCCTGGTCTATTATGTTGAACATGCCTAAACTAATGCTATTATGGGTGGCGTTGCGGTTGATGATGTGGTCCTCTCTAGGGAATCCTATGCTAAGGAGACAGTTATCATTGGGTCGTGAACATGGATCCTCTTGAAGTATCTTGATACCCTTATGTATGTCTGGTTGATGTCTAATGCTACTGTGCACTTGTCATCGTCTGTCCGGTCAGTCTTGCAGGCGTCCTACCCCGACCCATGTTGCTTAGGGATTCCTCTACTATGAGGGCCTTCTCGATTGTGTTGTGAAACGTCTATGGCATTAGGATCCTCACCTTCACACCGATGTTGAAGTTAAGGCCAAAAATAAACTTGTTGACCTTCAACTTCTTCGTGCTCATATGTGGAGCATACCTAAGAAGCTCCATGAATCGGGCCTCATACTCTGGAATCGTATGACCGCCTTGTTGTAAGGTGTTGAACTCATTGAGTTGGAACTGAATGAATTCCTCTGATAAATACCTCCCATAATCGCTCCTCGAACAGTTCCCATGACATGTCTTCGACGACCATGTTGAGTTGTGGTAGGAGCATCTTCCATAATAGAAGAGCACTCCCCTTCAATTGAAATACTTCCACATGGACTTTCATGTTGTAGTTGTAGTCACGAAGTGCGAAGCACATTGCCATGTTCTCCAACCATGCCTCGATAGTGGCGCCGTCCGTGGCACCCACGAACTTGGGAAACTTGACCTTCTCGAGTTCCTTGTGAATGGTACCACTGCCAGCTAGATCACGCTATGGACCCTCATGAGGTACATGCACCCTAGCCTCATCTCTATCTAGTTGGTTAACCAATGCCTCTGACATCCTCTAAAAGGACCTAAGCAACCCAAACACATCCCCCACATCAATCTACTCCTATCTAATGACTTGCTCTTCTCCTTGGGGGTTAGACCCCTCTAGCGTGGATGCTACTGGAGGTGTCGCACCTCCGCCCACAACACCACGTCATCTTCCTCTACGATGTCCTCTAACCATGATTACATGTAGGGACATAATTCAATTTAATTAGCGATAATTTATTAATCAAGTGTTTAATACAATGGAAGGCGCAATGATCCCAAGTCACGGGGTTGAACCCGCTCTGATACCATATGTAACAACCCGTCTGTTACCACTAGGAAAAGGGAAGCCAAATAGGTAAAAACAATTTTTTTTTTTAAATTAGAAAATTAACGTCAACACATAATTCATAGTAGTGCATAATAAAATGACATCATAATCAAAATCATTACAAGCGACTCATCGTCCTAATCAATAATGATGCAACCAACGCATCAACATAAATTATAGCAACACATGACCAACACATAAACATAAATAGTGACGCAGTTCAACACGTCACAATCCACTGAAGCAGGTTATAAACAATGATAAACCAGATACTAAATATTAAAATGACTACCCACCCAACCTACCCTTCAAGGTTAGGACCTTCAGGACACATAAGCAATGCTCAAGCCCAAGATTCATCCGATTGATTTTGACCACTTAAGATCTCAGGGCTGGTGACTGTTCTGAGAAACAAGGAGGTGTCTAAATCCCACTAACACGATCAAGTTGAAGACCAACTAGCTCAATCAATCAACATCAATGTTGTCCATGGAATAAGATAATTTAAATACCCAATCATTCATACATCCATATTATTCATGTCATAAGAGAAGTCTAAATACGCAATCAACCATACATCAATATTATTCATGACCCATAAGAAATCTACTTTATTTTTCATGGCGCAAGAGAATATAATTACTAAATCAATCATATGTCAACATTATTCTAAAGGTGCAATCATTCCTTCCGGGGCACACGACTAATCAAATTCTGAATTAAATAATAAAACACCCTTAATTAGTTTACAAGAAATCTATTTATTGTGAGTTTAATCATTCCATTCAAGATTATATAAAGTAAGGGATATTTGGAGGATGAATTTGCCTTTTTAGCAAGCTTGAGATAAGGACAAATGCTAATGCGCTTATTAGGAATAAAGGTGTATTTTGGTACAAATAGTACTTTTGGTCTCCATTATCTCACAAGAGCACAAAGCAATAAACATCATCAACTAATGTAAGGAAAATACCTTCTAGGAGGATATCATAAACTCTTTGTATAGATTTCATTGTTATTCCTTAGAGCTTAGATGAGAAAATAATCTACTTATATTCATTTAACAAACAAAACCATAGAGCAGAGTTTTTAAAGGTCTCCAATAAACAATTCTAAAATTGATGAGCAAATCAAATATACTTAGATACAATATTTAACGTTCATAAAACATTAAACTCAATTTGTATTCATCCTACAGGAGCACATGGCAATAACGACCATCAAACATTATGAGGAAGATCCCTATTATCTATCATAATATGTACTAGTATCACGAATCAAGAGGTAGATAAACACGAATTCAACTTCTATAGAATCTCCATAGAAAGGTTTGTGAGTTAAGATTGGACTTTTGTACTAGCTATCCAAATTTGCTTACATATAATATATAAAGTTCATAAAACATCAAATTCAATTTTCATTGAAGTTTCTACCCAAAAACAATTAGAGCAAAGACAATGCCAATCCTATTATTAGAAGAAAAATATTGTTCTTATTCAAATATGTAAAATTAACTAATGTAGCGAAATCCCCATTAAAAATATTTCATAATATTTTTATAGAATGTGTTGCTATGCCCAAGAGCCTAAATTAAATATAGTCTACTTATCTCCATTTAACAAACAAAAAATAGACGAGAGACTCATCAACTAACAACCACTACTTTATGAAACATATAATGAAACCATCCACCCCATTTTCCACCCTTCCAAACTAATGAAACATATAGACTTCTATTATCCACTTTTATAAAATAATTGTGGATAATATTTAAAAATAAATGTACGATATTAGTTCACAAAGCACAACACTGTCCGGGTCAAGTACGATATTGGGCTTCTCTGTAGTAGTGTTGATAAAAGCTCTGCACGTGGACACTCCTGAACAAACAATTATTCTATAAGTGGGTCTAAGTTAACACGCATTCTTAGTGTGTGGACCCTAGGCTTATGCTTCTCGAACTGTTTTTCAATCCTTAAACCAATAAGTTTTGTGATTTCTGGTTGGTTGTCGATAATTGAGTTAATTCAAAAGCTGTGAGGTACCGTAATTAAATTATAATGTCGACAAAATCTACGTGCGCTAAACTACCCAACCAAGTAAATCGCCTGCTCGATTCTCCGTAACTTTATTCTTGTGACCTAGAATCCCAAAAAGTGAAGTCGAGAGTGCTCGTCTACTCAGCGATTCACTTGGTCGAATCTTCCAAGGGGTTTTCCATTGTGTAGAAGGCTGGAATAAGATCTTCAAAATTTGGGTTACTGGTTTGAGGCTTATCGATTAAGGCTTGGACACCTCCATCCGAATTCACTCTCCACTGCTTCAATATGTGTTTGTCTTCCCAACCTTTATCTACACTTTTAGGGATATGGCTCCGTCAGTAACTTTGGTAATGCATGAGGAAAAATTTCACGTGAGAAGTGAGGTTGATGAAATATACAAAGGTGTAAATACTTATCTAGTTAATTGCTTCGATATAGACTTCAGTATTTATGTGCGTATTTGCTTTAATATGGACTTCGATAAAGGGTATACAACATAAATCAACATGGTAGCTGAGGTGTAAATACTTCTGTGGTTAACTGCTTTTATATGGACTTCATTACTTATGTGCTTATTTACTTTAAAATGGATTTGGATTTCAATAAAGGGTTTACCATATAAATCCACATGGTAGTTAAGGATTATCCTTAGACCTAAAAAAATAGATTACAAACGTGTTCTTTTCCATTGTTAAGTATGATAAGCAATGAGGCATATTACATTTGAGTTGGGAAACCTAATAAACATCCACTTAGGCACATTTTCTTAGCCAGTTGGATTCTTGGAAAATGCACTCTCTCTACTTATTGGAGAAGAATAGTTGGGTGCAAGTCTCAAGGAAGTAGTTGATTTGATCTAGTTAACTAGTTGTTAGAGGCTAGTTGTAGCTTGACCTATTCAAGCCATCATGTAATAACAATCATCTATATAAGACTTCCTCCTATTCTAAAAAAGGGATTACTAAGAACACAACTTTGAGTGCCAACAAGCCCCCAACACTATTACCTAGCTTGTCCTCGAGCCAACTACTTCATAATCAGAAAGGAAAAGTCGTATGAAGAGTAGATCATCATTTCATAGGACATTGTGATTGTGTCCAGTTAATTGAGGTTGGACATTCACGGTGCTTGTGGAGAACTACGACGGAGAAGCACATTTCCCTCAAGAGACAACATCATTAGGTGCTCATCATGTTATTCCATGGCCAGGATGAGCAAGAAGTCTTAGCTCGTCAAATCTTAGGGATTCTGGAAGTGGTGTGAGGAGGTGATTGTAGGGAAAGAATGAGTGGGAAGACTCAGAGAAACTCTGCCTCTCTTGCTTCCTCCCCAGGAGGAAGTGGTTTAGACAGTGGTAAAGAGGGCATCTAGCGAGTTCCTGAGAAATGATGAAGAATTAAGGGCATGAAACATATTATAGAATCAAGCACTCATGAGTGTAGAGGGGAGCGGGGAAGCAGTGAGAGAAAGAAAATGAGTGTTGAGAAAGCAAAGGATTGCAAATACCTAAGAAATGATGAAGAATTAAGGGCATGAAACATATTATAGAATCAAGCACTCATGAGTGTAGAGGGGAGCGGGGAAGCAGTGAGAGAAAGAAAATGAGTGTTGAGAAAGCAAAGGATTGCAAATATTATACTGTCAAGGATAAGGGTTGGGACGAGGAGGGTATGATATATGAAGCAATAGGTGGTAGAGGGAAAATGAGTCTTGGGGTTGCTTGGTCGAGCTGATGAAAAAGAATCGATGAAGATCCATCTACGACATGCCATGAGAGGGCAGCTAGGGAATCACAATGATAATGTGGTAGAGAAAAGTGAGGGATGGGGGTTGGGTCCTTGGAATATATAGGTGTGGGAGGGAGAGAGGGATTTAGTGGGGAGGGATTCTGGGAAAGGGAAAGAAGAATTGGATAGAAGGTTGTAGTGAACATGCCAATCACAAATTTAGATCGATCGTACAGTAGATGGTTATCGAAGAATATGATGTTATATCCGACTAGTTACTTGGGGAATAAGTCAACGTCCCATTTGGAGGGTGGAATGTCCAAGTAGATGTGACCCTTCAAGAGGGACAATGATCTTGACATACATCATGCAATCTAGTTCCTTTCACACTTTTTCTTTTTATATAGGATTTAGAAGGTAGGGTATTCTATTGAATGGCTTGGCGTCGGATATAAGTTGGATCATTATATCTCCTAAGGATCCCACAATGCCCTTCATCTCATCCAAAATTCGAGTAAATAAGTCTTCATACTCTTTTAGGAGGTCAAAAACCTGGACGACGGTCTCCTTGTCCTAGTAATGCCTAATAATGACAAACTTTGATTCTTCCTCTATCCCAATATTGTGTTTCTTAATATTGATAGGGCCAGTATAATCCGGCGTGGTTTTCTCGACCTCCCTTCCCTCTAGAGTGCATTCTCCTTGAGACTCTCAGATCTAGATGCTACAGGGGAGCATCATTATCAATGTTGTCCATATCACTATTTCAACAATGGAATTCTTATTTCATCTTGGCCATTGGTTGGTTATATGAGCATACCACTAGTGGACTAGCCTCCTTTTGGCTACCAATGAAAAATGAATTCCTTAACCTGACCGAGAGCTTCATTAATAATTGAAGTATCCAAAGTCAACCAGAATCTCGAAAGGAACTAGGAATTCATATGGGTCCACTCACTTGTTTTCCTATAGATTTCTTCCTAGATGTACCAACAACGAGGGACCATATCCATTGTATGGAAAAACCAATGGACCCATAGGTATTGACAGATGTTCTTATCAATCTATCTTTGTTCACAAAAGGAGATGTGTTCCCGAAGATCCTTAGTGCCCTCATATCAGTTGGCCAATTCAAATTCGACGATTGGATGAAAGAGCACATGTATGAACTCGAACACCTTCTCACAGTTATGAATATTTTAAATATGAGTCACCCACCACCATGGAAGGTTCCCATGAACCACTACGTCCATGGACTAGAGTGTCTGCTCCATGGGGACATTCTTTTCCATTTGGATTAGGACTGTCTCATCTAGTCCAGTACCATCAAATTGTGGGGCATTGGAAATTTCAGACCCTATCCATCACACTACCTTTTTGATCCATGCGCATCACCTTGTTGACACCTCATGAACCTTATTCTACCATCTATCCAAGGCATATTCAAAATCCATGTTATAATATTTGAAACTCTGGCTTAATTCTCTGTATACGGTGGGGTTGATGTAGTCCTCCCTATGCCTCATGAACTTGTAAAAATTTTCAATTGCCGATCTCTATGCATCCTCATCGACAGGGTAATTGTATTCATCACCATCATATGGATCCAGTGGTGCGACCACGCATAGGGAATTAGACTTAAATGATATTTTGTTCTTTTTCAAATTCAACACCGCATTGTTGTCAAAATCCCAATCGATTCCTAGCAATGCAGGGTAGGGATATGAATCATCCATGATTTTAGTGACTTTGAAGTTAGCCTTTGATTTTACTCCTAAATTTACCTCTACCTTCTTCAACTGATTGATGGGGTGTATCTTGATTGGCTAATCAAAGCTAAATTGGGGACGAGACTAAATTCGATTTCCCCATCACTTCCTAGTATTTCTTGGGTAAAATGTTCCCATGGGATAATATATCCAACATGACTCCATCTCTATCATGCCCACCAATAAATATTGTCATATTAAAATCTCGGCCAGTGCATTTTTTCTTGATGACATGGAAGACATTCCTTTTTGGTAGCGGAGCTACAATGATGGTCTCCTCTCCTTATTATTTCATGGAAGCAGTTAACATCTGATTCAAATTACTCACATGTTCTAGATCTCTGAGAAAGTGAAAACAATGGTGCAAGAAGGTATTGACTTGGTATTATTCTTTTGCCATGCAACCTAGGTCCCACAAGTCTTTTTCACACATTGTGCATCTCAACTCTTCTTGGCATTGGTCATATGCTTCCTTCTCTTCACATTGCAACATAGTCTGTCTACATGCTTCATCGATCTTTGGGTTGCTCGCTAGATTTCTTCGCACACGTGAGATTCCTCCAAAGATATCTGTATGGTGCATTGTATTTCCTCAAGAGCATGTTCTTTCTATAGCAAACTTTGTGTCACCACTTCCCTTCTTCATGTAATTTTTCTTCTTCTAACGACCTATGCATTGCACAATGAACTTCCTCCCCAACCGGTGCCTCTTCAAGAGACTTCAAATTCACACATTGGAACTCCTTTCATGCTCATTCTTCCTCCAAGGATCTCTATGTGTTGTGTAGAAACTACTTCTACTGAGCCGCATCAAACTTAAGAGGGGGTTGGGGGGGCTTCCTGATATTTCCCTTTTCTTGTTGAACGAAACCTTCTATGTGCTAGAAATATTCCCCAGTCTTCTCCCCTCCATGGGTTACTGCCCAGACATTTGCTTCCACATTATTCTTCTTATTTTTTCTTGGCTTGGCATGTACCATGTTTTAGTTACAATTCTTGTCCTCCCACTTTTTCATCAAGTCTGGAAAATCCTCAGTTACATGTTTGGGAATGTAAAAATATGCATAGAGCATGCATGGATTAGTGCAGAATTTGAGACATGACCAATATCACCGCAATTGAAACATCCTATGGGTCTTCCACCTCCTCAATCATATCCTCATCTATGACCACATCCATACCCACCTTGAGGTCCTTATTTATATATTCCTCTATCTCCACCACAACACTCACCACCCTTTTGTTCATATTGTACCTGGAATCCATCTCAGGTATTATCTTGCATCATTTGGAGGGAGTGACAACTTCTGATATCATGGCCAACAAACTTATGGAATTCACAAAACATTGTTTTATTCTTTTCTTGATACTTCTATAAGGTGGGGAAACATGGTGTCACACGACACCACTATCAACATATTTCACACCATTCAGACTGTCCAGACGAAAATTCACTTGGCATGCCTATCGACAGATAATTTGGAAGGATTGGGCACATGTCTTGTTGATTCCCTTCTTAACGAAATGTAGTGCACCACACACCTTAATGAACAACTTTAGCCTTGGACATATCTTACATCTGTGTAGTTAGGTGGCCAGATTTTACTAATCTTGTGCCAACCTAGTGGATGTTTCTATGCCTCTAGGTGTGGCTTCCAAGCACATCACAATCTAGACTACCTCGGCTTGATTTGTCACCTTTTTATTTGTGAGAAGGACTCAGATATGGAGGAGAAACCCCAAAATGAAGCATTCTCTATGTTGTATGTCCTAGATCTATAACTTCATCCTATCCAACAAGATTTTGAACTGTTGCTCATAATCCCAAACGATCTCTCCTTTCTACTAATTCATTAGGACTCTGAATTCAACTTCTAAAATTACCAAAGCATATCCTATTTGATCTCAGATAGAGACCTCACTTTTCATACTAGCATAGTAACCTTATACTTCATGTTCCATGTTAGGACCCAATCCCTGAACGTAGTCTCCAGTTGCACGATCTTAGTTGCCTCATTTGTAACTATCTTTACATACCATATTTCTTCATAAGTGAACCATTGTTGGTCAACATGACCCATGCCCATTCCATGGAACATGGGAAATCCCAAGATACTATCTTGGTTAGCCATCTCGAAACCATAGTTAGTTCCACTCTTATGACTACCATTGTCTCGATCCTTCCACACCACTATCACTTGGGGTAAAGTTTTTCTAACACTACCTTATCCTTCACTTGTGTCACCATTTCTTTCCTGCTCTTCTCTTTCTTCAACTTCAACCTCTTCACTATTTGTTGTGTGCTCTTATTTCTTAAAAATGTGCAAGGGGAGTGGAAAAAAATTGGGGTAAGACCATCCTCTCCTGAAATTTCCTGTGAGGGAACCCAAAGAGATATCTAGATGCAGTTGTGCAATATTATCCAACATTATCATTTTTTCTCTCACACCACTAGGGGAGCTTCCATATTCCTTCATTTCTAATGCATCCACATTATGTTCCTTCTCCTCATGTTTTGACTACGCACCACCAACGTGCGCTCCTGACTCTGGGTCAATCTCTGCACTTCCACCATGCAATTTAACTCCTAGTATGATCTACGCATTGCTACCCTTCCCAAAGTCATCTTCTCTACTTAGGATGTGACTTATCTACATGTCTTTCAATTGGCTACTCAGTATACCACCACTACATCGAGAGGAAAAATCCCATCTAATTTTCACCCCACTATATTGCAAGACAACTTCTCTTCTTGTTAGCGCACAAACATGTGATGATTCATCTTTCAAGTCCACTAGTGCACCATAAATTTGCACCTACACACCACACATGTGCGCTCTTTCTCTTCTGAAGGTTGTGACATACCACAATAGACAAAGGGTATGAGATTCGTCACCTAGGCCATCACTACCACTACTATCACTACTGGTTTCTTCAACTCCAAGCCTCTTCACAGGCCTGTCCTCACTTGTTCTCCACTCTAGAAAAAAATCCTCTACCACACCACTTTTTGGTCTGAGTTTTCTCTTCATTTTGGGCCTAAAACCACATTGTGCACCCTTAACTAACTCTTCTCTACTCTATCGCTCAAATTTCTCCCTCAACTCAAATCTTCTTGTGTATATTTCACATATTTTTCTCCTCTGCTTTTCTAGGTCCATTCCAATCCTCACTTCATATCGACAACTTCTTGGATCCTCCTCACTGGATCCATACTTTGGTTTTTTTTCACCATATTTTCTAGAAACCCCTCCCTCTCTCTAGGGATTTTACTAAACCATCCTATCATGCTCCATGTGCATCATTCCTTTTTCTACCAACAACATCTTCATCCAAATCAAAATCTCCTTTAACATCCTCTTTCTTGTACCTTCTTCAAAATTTATTTTAGCCTCACGAAAAGAATCACTATATTCTATAGTAAACTCGATAATGTATGATTCCTTCACTGGATCAAACCAAAAATCAATAGCCCAAGTCCACTTGTTTTACAATGACTTTAGACTATCAATATTGTCTTGAGCCCATACTATTGGATCTGATGGTAACACAACTTAATTAACTTCGACTTGTCTTTTTAACCATTCATGCAAAAAACATGGAAATTATGTGAAAAAGAGTTCCTATAGATTAGAGTAAAGATATCTAACATTCATTTGTTTGCATTCACCTACAACCCTTTCATATCTCGTAGGGAAAACTATTCCTCACTATATTCTATCTATCCTTGAATCTCGTCCTTAGCTGGTTAACACCACATTTCTCTTTTCCTTTATCGATCTCAACAAGACTTCAAGTCCCGACAAAGGAACCATTTGTTGGGGATGCGTAGTGTCATTGTTTCAATACATGCTTGCACACACATTGATCTTATTAACATTGGGGGTTTTGGTACCCATGGTTTGTCCAAAGCGTTTCCAACAAAAACCCCTAAGCATTGGCATATCAATCCTCGGCCAACACATCTCACTCTCAACACATCTTATTCTCTTGATTCATCTCTCCTTCCCTCCCCTTCTCTCCCTCTCCCCCATCTCTCTCTCTCCCTCTCTCTCTCCTACTTCTACCCCTCTCTCTCCCTCCACTCCTCTCACTCTCATTGTGAAAGAAAGAATGGTATGAGTATTAATAGGAAGGAAAGGACCCATATAAGTAGATCTGCATCATATTTGATATGTATAATACAAGACAATAAATAAATGCAAGACAAATAAGCTTCCACCTATAACCCATGACAATGCCTTGTATTGCACATTGAATCTTGATAAAATTTCCCCTCTTGCACGCTCACACTCTCTCTCTACCCTTTCTATTTTTCTTCCTCTCTCTCCCTCTCACACTCTCTCACACTTTATATCTATCTACCCCCATTCTCTATCTTCCTCTCTCTCCCTCTCACACTCTCACACACACTCTCTCGCCCTGTTTCTACCCTTCTCTCTGTCTCTATCTCCCCCACCCCCGTTTCTCTCTTTACCTCTCTCTACATCCATTCTCTCTCTCTTACCCCCATATCTATCTCCTTTCTTTCTATCAGACTCACGCTCATTCACACTCTTGTTTTCTCTCTCCCCTTATCTCCCATTCCCTCTCTATCTCCCACTCTTCCACTCTCCCTGCCTCTCTCTCCCCCTTCATCTATTTCTCTCCCTTATTCCTCTCTCTCTTGTCTCCCTTCAAATATCTCCTCTCTCTCTCTCTCTCTCTCAGTACCTCTACCCCCATCTCTCTCTCTCTCTCTCTCAGTACCTCTACCCCCATCTCTCTCTCTCTCTCTGTCTCTCTCTCTCTCTTCATTGTTAGTCTCACTCTCCATATCTACTCCCTATATCACTATTTTTCTTTCTCTCCCTTTCCTTATCTCTCTCCTTCTCTCTCACCCCCATCTACCACTCTCTCCCTCTCTTTCCCTCCATATAATTCTCTCCCTCCTTCTATCTCTCTCTCCCTCCCTCCCTCCTTTTATCTCTCTCTCTCCCTCCCTCCCAATATCTCTCTTCTCTCCCTCTATATTCCCCATTCCCTCTTCCCATCTCTCCCTCTCTCCCTCCCTCTATMCCCCCCCTCTCTCCCACCTCTCTCTCTCTTTCCTCGTTTCTAGTATCACTCTCTCTCTACCCCCTTATTTATCTCCCTCTCTCTCCTTCTCATAGTCTCACACTCTCTCACTCTCTCTCTACTCCACTCCCCATATTCCTCTCTCGCACTCTCACACTCTCTATTTTACCATATTTATCTCTCCGTCTCTCCCCTCCTCTTTCTATTTTCCCTTTCTTCTACCTCCCACTCTCTCTTGCTACCGCCTCCATATCTCTCCCTCTTATCTTCTCACTCTCTCTCTACACCCCTCTCTCTCTCTCTCTCTCTCTCTCTCTCTCTCTCTCTCTCCATCTCACTCTCAACTTATATTCTACTCTTTTTGTCTCCCTCCATCCCTCCCATTATCTCTCTCCCCCCCTCTCTATCCAATATCTACCCGTCTCTCCCCCTCACTCTATATAATCCTCCCTCTTTGTTGGGAAGGTAGGTATGATAGAGAACATTGAGAAGAGATGAGGTACAGAGAAAAGGTGCAGGATCAAGAAGATCAAGAGGACCAAGAAAGAAGAGAGGGGAAAGAGAAGAACATGGAGGATAGGAAGAAACAACTAGCAAAAAATCAAGGTAAACGAGTCAATCATGAGATGTATCCAGCTCGTAATGATTTTTCCCCAACCAAGTATGGGTGATATCCAATTCATTATGAGATGGAAATAAAACCTTAGAAAAAGGGACCTAAACATGTAAAAGATCAGTGAAGTGCAAAAGAGAGAGTAGTGGAAGAGGAGCAATAGAAGAGGAAGAATAGACTAATTTTGAGTAGTTGTGGTGATTGTAGGATGTTCTCTATAAAGAATCAATGACTATAAGCAGATGAATCTATATTGAACATATATTATAGTGCATAGCATAAATAGGCTTCCATAAATATAATAAATAAGCAATTTTTTTGTGGATGTAGCCTATGAGGGGGTGAACCATGGTAACTCTGTGTCAAATTATGTTGTTGAATGATTATTAATGCTTGTATTTTGTTAATTCAAGTCTGTATGGTGTATATTGTTGATAGATTCGTGTGCAACAACTTAATTGTATGTTTAAACCACTAAATGAAAATAATATAGACTGATATCCAAATAGAATTAAGTAAAGAGGTCATGTTAACTAGGATTTAGTGTAAGAGAGGATCTTGTTGGTATGATAGAGTGTGTCTCCCTTATTTCCCTCACTGTTGCAGAATCTTGGTTCCTGCAATCCCCATAAGGATACCTCAAGTGAGACTTCTCCTCCTTGAAGGTGACGCCAAAAGGGATGATATATGTAGGGTATTGCTGGAATAATTACCTTGAACCTAGGGTCTTGAACCTATCCACGTGAATGTGCAAACAAATGGTTGCATTGTCAAGACATGGAATCTGGAAGTGAGGGAATGTTTTGCAGGCCAATGAGGAAAGAGATAACTGAATGGATGGAGAAAAAAGAACAAGAATTCACTCAGAAGGAGAATAAAACACTCGCGTAAAGAACAAGCAATGTATGTAAAGTTATGTGTATACATACTTGCATGAGGTATTTTTCGATGAATTTGCTAATATTTTAGCAAAATGGATGGAAAGGTTTGTGGAAAATACTGGCATACATAGACCAATTTTTCCAAAGAAATCGACTCCTAAACCGGTGAGACTAGTGGATGTAGTAAATAATAGGATGCCATGTGTAGTGGAATTTTGTCTAGATAGTTTCTTGGGAGGATATGTAACAAAATTTTCCATAGAATGTACTTAGGTTGACAGTGTTTCATAACAAGACTTATTTAATGGTCTACGAGGAATATTAACAAAGTCATTAGCTACCTAGATAAAAAAAAAATTGTTATGCGATAAAGACATGATGATGATGGAGTCAGATAGATAAAGAAATTTTCACACACTAAGGTACTAGGGTTTGATGACCAGGAGCTGATTTGAGGGTAGGAAAATTGATAGAGGAAAAGGATACTAAGAATTCAAGAGAAATAGGAAGGGATATCAGAAGGAGAAGATGAATCTGGAGTCCTTCATAGTGGGTGAATGTACAAGAAGTTGAGAACTGTAGCTGAAGAAAGAGATAAACACAGTGAGTACCCAAAACATCGCACAAACATCCATATCATAGAATTACAAAAGATGGATGGAGAAGAGGAAGATATTCAATTCAGTCCAGTCATAGAAGAAATAGTAAGTCCTTCCCGATCCGAGTCCTGGGTCGAAACAACATCATGTGCATCACATGAATAGGAGACAATGTTCGAAGATATATATAGAGCACTGGTAAGACAGAGGAAGAGTAAGTAGAGAAGTGGTAGCGGTACATGTATTCATAATCAACCAACATCATCAGGAAGGGTTCCTACACCCAACAACATGGCAAGAGTAGATAATACACTAAGACTACCAGAGTTCAAAGGAATTGGATCTTAGGATCCATGAAAACATTTGTTCATATGTGAAACCATATGAACTACAAATAATGCCCACGATGATGGCGCAAATTTCATGTATTTGATAACAACGTTTAGAGGTTACATTCTAGTCTAGTACATGAAGCTCCAAAGTACTACACCATCGGTTCAAACAAGGAAATTATTAGATATTACACAAGCATTGCTAAAATAATTCAAGAAACCAAAGTATGAGTCAAAGTACATTACTGAGCTCAAGGAGATCAAGAAAGTGCAGACCGATTCAGTATGGCAGTTTTATCAAATGTTGAAATATGTCATGTGGAGGTTAACATTTCAAATACCCGATCAACAACATAGAGACTGGTTCATTGCAATCTTGTTACCTCACATCCATAGTCCTTTAATACACAAAAAGGTTATGTCAGAGTCCAAGGTATTGGAAATTTATATTAAATTGGAAGCCTCTTCGATCAAAGACAACAACAAAATGGCGTAGATATAGAACCAACTATTTGCATTAACAATTTAGTTGGCAGAAATAAAAAAAGGTGAATAAAAATGGGAACATGTATGGTGCACCAAATGCAACACCGAAGGCCACCACAAAGATGAATGTCCATCCTTTGCGAAGTAATTAGAAGCCAGAGTGCCAAACCTACTACAAGGAGGAAGATATTGCGATATATGAAAGAAATGGGGACATAACCCCCATGAGTTCTAGCTATCACAAAAATATCAGCATACCCCAAGAATCTTATTCTCTAGCTTTTGAAAATCAGTGGGACATGAAGACAATTATTTTCATGCATTGATCTAATGAGGGAGTGCACGATCGATATGTACAATATTCAGGAGGAGAATGTTGTGATAGAAGGAGGAGGGAAGTATAATACTCAAAGAGGATTTAATAAAGGAAACTAAGGAGGATTTGGTAGGGGGTGAGGTCAAACAAACTTTGGACGATGAGGAAGAGGCCCCATAGTATGATACAATTGTAACCAATGAGGAAACTTAGCATGGGATTGCCAAAAGTCCTACACAACATGCACTTACTGTCGAGCATTAGAACATGTGACAAAGGACTGTACACAACTTCTAGAAAAATGGTAGGCCATATGGAATCAAAATCAGAACCCAAAAAATCATAAGGTCTCAGCTGAGATAAGGTATGGAGGACCCAAACTCACAGCCATTATATGGAGAGGATCCAAAATAGGGATAGATGCAACCAATGGAGGAAAACATGATGAGAAATGGGTATATAATTCAACAATAATTATACCCAGATTTGACCCATGAGATAAAAAATAAACCTATAAAAGGATGAGGGAGAAACCATTGTGACAATAGTGGGAAAAGTCCACATCGATTTGACCAGATATGCTCGATAGGATTCTCACAGATGGTCATCCCATGACCAAAGGATCATTAGAGAAGGTAATAACTTAAGGAAAGTTTTTGCAAAATTTCCTAGGGTTGGTCAAAGATGAAAAGGACTTGCATACATTATGCTTTATGATTTATCAATGCACTCAAGGAAACATAGTCCCTACTAAAAATAAAGTAGTAAACCAACTACTGCACAAGAAAATAACCAACAGAGAATTCAGGTTCAATGCGCAGATTGGAGAATATGACATAGACAATGTAATATTAGATTCGAGGTCTAATGTGAACACACTACCTAATCAAACATGGGAGATGAAGGGGAAACCAAATTTAGTGTGGTCACCCATCCAATTGAGACTATCCAATAAATACAAAATAGTACCTATTGGAATATTAACATGAATACATATGAACATAGATAGAGTGCACAACGTCACATATTTTGAAGTTATCGAGATTTTTGGATGACAATCAGCGATACTCAATGTTAATGGGACTAGAATGGGCCTTCGATAACCAAGCCATTATCAATTTAAGAATGAGAGAGATGATATTTGAAGTAGGAGATATGAAAGTTACTGTAGCCTTAGACCCAAAAGAAGGAACGAGGTACATAGAACCAATAAAGGGTGATGAAATCTATAACCTGTACAACATCACTATGAGGATGGGCGATTATTTTATCCCCATAATAGACGATACACTGAGTTAGAGAAGCATCATTTTGTGCACATTAGATACATAAGAAGGTCTGGAAAATTGGCAGTATAGAATGCATGAAGTCTCAACACGAGGATGCATGTGCATGATCAAATAAGTACGTTGGATTGGAATAGAATTTTGCAACCCACCTAAGTATGATGGGTTGATATATATAACAACATTTGTACAAAAATTTGAAGAACAAGTTCCAGAGAAACAAAGGATATTAGCACTGGATGTTGTATTGAAAGACACCCCTACAAGATGGTGGGTGACACACAATAAAACCATGGAATATTGGAAACAATGTAGGAGACTAATCCAAATAATATTTAATACCAGAGAGGGAGACATGACACAAAAATTACCAGGGAACAAAACCCAACATACCATGTTGCGTAGTGTGAAAAAGTGTAGAAGTTTATCCCAAGGAAATAATGGACACACAGGTTTATACATACCCTATATACCATTCCAAAGAACTGGTTCTTGGAAATGGAGATGCACAAAGATATAGATGAATGTAAGTACATAACTCAATGATTCCAGGTAACATTTACCTTTCAGGGTGAGTTGGCCCCAATAAGTGCAATGCTACAGGTGGTTAAAAAGAAAATCTTCAATGAAGAAGAATCAATGAAAGTAATATCTGTATGAAGTGCACACCAAGCCTCCATGGTGGTTCACAAGTTATTGGAATGTTGTGACGTGACACAAGTGGATCGAGATGATGACGATCCTCACAGCATCCAAGTATAGGAAACATAGGGAGAATGAACAGTTGAGGGCCCAGAGCTAGAATCTACAACATATTCACAACCAGTCAAGATAAGAAAAATTAATATTGGGACAGAATAATGATCTAAGTTTGCACATATAGGACACTAATGGGATGAGGAAACAGTAGAAAAGATAGTAGATCTACTGCGTGAATACCAAGACTCATTCCCAACTAAATTCTCATAGATGAAAGGGATAGAAGGTGTTCCAGGGGAGATGAGGATTCCATTGAAGCTAGGTGCTAAAATAATGAAATGAAGACCATACAGATTGAATCCAAGATATAAAGAAAAATTAAAGGAGGAAATAGATCGCATGCTAAAGTAAGGAGTCATCAAACTAGTCGAGGAGTTGGAATGGATAAGTCTCATGGTAGTGTAGGACAAGAAAATTGGGGGAATCAGAATCTACTTCGACTTGAGGAAATTGAATGATGAGTTCCTACACGATCCATTTCCAACGCCATTCACAGATGAACTACCTGAAAATGTAGGTGGACAAGAAGCTTCCTTGTTTACATAAGGTTTCTCAGGCTACCATCAGATAAGAATTGTGTAGGAAGATAGATACAAAACTACATTTACAAAATAATGGGGAATTTTTCAATACATGGTAATGCCATTTGGGTTTAAATGCCCCTGTTGTGTTTTCTAGAGTAGTTGTTGAAGTGTTTAAGGAGTTTATTCAAAAGTTTTTCGAAGTCTACTTGGATGACTGGATTGTATTTATCCTATTACGAGATCATGTGGAATATACAATATTGATGTTGGATAAGTGTAGAGAACATCAGGTATCCTTAAAACTAAATAAGTGTATGTATTGTGCACCATTTGGAATATTGTTGGGACACGTTGTATCCAAACAAGGTTTTATAGTTGATCCTGCAAATATTTTAGTTATTCTAGACTTACAACCACCCACATCAGTCAAAAATCTACGTGTGACATTGGGTCATACCAGGTATTATAGGAAATTTATATAAGGATATGCACAGATTACATCCCCAATGGAAAAATTGTTGAAAAAATACGCGAAGTTCCAATGGAATGACGATTGCCAGAAAGGACTCGACACACTGAAAAAGATGTTAGTAACTACACCGATATTGATTTTTCTGGATTGGAAGAAGGACTTTCATGTACACACGGATGGATCATCAATAACATTAGGTCTACTCTTGTCACAACGAGGTGAGAGAGAGATAGATAATATAGTCGCATTTGCAAGAAGAAAACTATAAATAAAGGAGAAAAATTATACCACAATGGAACATGAGGGATTGGCTATGGTCTATGCACTACAGAAGTTTGGGCACTACTTACTAGGTTCACACTTTAATATGTACATAGATCATTCTACACTAAGATATCTAGACAAAAATCTAGTGTTGGGGGGGAGGATTTGAAGATGGCTCTTATTGTTCCAGGAGTATGATTTCGAATTAGTAGTAACCGTAGGTAAACTCAACATAGGACCGGATCACATGTCACACATTATATTGGGAGAAGAGGCATGGAACTTGGACGATAGCCTACTAGACAGACAATTTCTCTCCATTAATATGGTCGAGGATTATTTCATATATATTGTATAGTTTCTCAATACAGGAATGGCCCTCTCATACATGACTGTAACATAGAAAAATAATTTGGTAGTAAAGGTTGCGGAATCTCAACTCATTGCAGGAAGATTATATAAACTATGCACAGATGGAGTACTATGATGTTGCATAGTTGAACACAAAATACCAACTATACTGGTAGAAGTGCACAATGGGATAGCAGGAGGAAATTATGTAGGGAAAGCTGTTGCACAAAAGGTCTTACACACAGGGTTATGGTGGCCTACAATCCATAAGGATGCAAAGGAATACTATCGGATATGCAATGTTTTTCAAAGGGTCAAAAAACCTTCTAGATGAGAAGAGATTCCATTAAGACCACAATTTACATTACATGAGTTTGATAAGTGGGCTCTCGACTTCATTGGACCAATTAACCCACTAGCAAAAAGATTAGGGGCAAGGTACATCATTACAACAACAAAATATCTAACAACACAGAAATTGTTTCACGCTCTTTTTTCAAAAACATAGTAACTCGATTTAGATGTCCCATAACATTGATGAGTGATCAAGGAAGACACTTTATCAATAAAACCATAGTAGTCTTGATCGAAGAATTACAAATACACCCCCAGAAGAGCATGGCATACTTCCCACGGGCTAATGGCACAATGGAAGTATTCAACAAATTCCTAGAGAATGCAATAACAAAAATCTACAACATGGGAAGAGATGACTGGGACTTAAGAATCCTTGTGGTATTATGGGCATATAGTACAACCAACAATAATTTAACAGGACAAACACCATTTAGGTTGGTATACGGATAGGAAGAAACAATGCTAATAGAATGTATTGTACCAAGCATGCAAGTCATAGCTATCACTGATCTGTTAGATTCAGGTAAAATACAGGAATGGCTATCACAATTGATACAACTTGAGGAGGACACATTTTCCATAGGGTTCCATCAACAGTGAAAAAAGAAAGGGAAAAATAATGGCATGACAAAAACATTAAGTTGAAAAACTTCCAAGTAGGAAACTTGGTACTACTATATGATAGGAAGTTTATGTAGCATTGAGGGAAGTTTTTCATGCACTGGTTAGGACCATATGTGATCCAGGAGGTGATAGAGGCAGGTGTTGCACAATTGAAAACACTTAATGGATTAGAACTGAAAGGTAGAGTGAACGACAGTTGGCTAAAAATCTATCAAGAGGGTCGATAATCTGCAAAATAGGAAGAACCGCACAAGAAAAACAAAAGTGAAGATATAGAATGACAATGGAAACAATGCAGGGAGGGGCAACTGTGCCAACTTGGGAAACCCGATGAAAAAATGGTCAAGTATGCATTAGTAATTTTACCATCCCACATGACGAGCTAGTTTTCAAGTATGTAAAATATGAAAATGACAGTTATGAGTGGATAAGGACAAGTCATAAAAACAATAATTATAACAACACATATATTCGCTAGAAAGCCCAATCAAAAAACCATCTTAAATACATGGAGTAAAAGAAAAACTTCATCGATATGCATGACTGAGTGGTAGTATACGGTGAAAATATACTAGTGGATTTGGAAATAAAATGCCATTAACGTAAGAACCTGTCACACTACGGGCGAAGGATATAGGAGGGAAGGTGCAAAGAATAGTGAAAAAATGAAAAAGAGGGAACAAAATGAGTCATTCTTGCCAAACACGAGCTATTGTTAATTAGAAGTTACAGAAAAAAAAAAGAGCATAAAGAGAGATTGCACAGAGCTTCAACAACTACCACAATTGAGTTAAGAATAAGAATGGCACCACCCAAAGCCGCAAGAGAAGCAACAATGGTACCAAGACAGAGTCACACCAGAGTAGTCACAACCAAACCATAAATTGAGGAAACCCTAGGTGCATCCTCATCAGATTTGAGGTTCACTTGCGACTACATACTACGCAAGAAGGATGACGCCTCACTAGTCACACTACAAAAGAATCCAATTTATATGATGGTGACCCTAGACATTCCATATATAGTCATCATCGATGAAGATATTCTAGGGAGGGTTCCTCAAATGAAATATGTCGATCAAAATATCACCAATTTGGAGAATTTCCCTAAGCTTGCGCCCCATGAATACATGGAACTCCAGGTATGTCCACTCACGAAGCAAAGTTTCCCAGTTACCAAAGTTTGGGACATAGGATTGGAGTGAGCAGGCCTCCTCTACCTGTTCTACATCTCGCACTTTTGTCGCAATAATGAATTTAATTCTCGCACCAAACTTCTCCTATATTGCATGCATGGAAGGTACATGTGGCTCTATAGGCCAATTTCGATTGATATAGACCAGATAGCAGTAATCCCTGAACTGCCCACCCAGGGGAAGGACCCTACCACATTATTTGTAGATAAGAAGACAAACAAAGAGTTTTCAGTGGAAATGAAAGTGAATTTTTTCATGGTTGGAGCGGTGCGTAGCCTGGATGTGCCAAGCATATGAGACCTCACAATTCTAGTAGACACACAAATTCTAGCGTGCAAGGTACTCTAGAAATGGAGGAAAGATCAAGTCCCAACATGGGTGATAGCTTCCACAAAACAATGCATATAATGCAACACAATGAGTTGGGGCCCTTTCTTACTGAACCAATTCCTACTGGACTGTGTTGAAGCCTAAGACAAGGTGATGGATTTTCACTACTCCTAGCTACTAATCTTGATTTCCTTCACATCATGGGTAGATCCAGAGGACACATAGTTCTTAGGGATGACGGGAAAGTCATGCGTAGTGGAGAAATACCTGAATGTCTGGTTCTCAATAATTAAGAGAAGGAATATGGACACCAACATAGATATTTTTCTCTATGGTGAAAGAATTCGACATAATATCCGGAATGCACTGAACATGTTGCCACAATTGGTGGAGGCATATGGCCCAGTCATGGAATTTCACGTCGATAGACATCACATGTACATTAAATCCAAGAAGGATCCAAGGGAGAAATGGGTCCAAATGAAGTATAAGATAACTAAGCAAGAAATCCAGCTGGTCATGCAAGATTGGCAACTAGATTGGAAATTACCAGCATAAGGGGATGCAACTACGTAGGGGTGGAATGATAAATAAATACAACACACATACGTAGAGATGAACCCCCTAGGAAATGGTGTAGAGGGTACTGATCAAGACAATGGTACAAAGGAAGCACAAAAAACAGGGCCAACAGATCAACCTCCATGACCCTTACATCAAACATGAAGGAAATGGATAGACCAAAGAACATGTTTAGCCATGAGGAAGAAGAAAAATGATCAAAAGAAAAAAGTATTATATGCCCCCACAAATGACAACATGGATCAAATTGGATACATATTAAGAGATGTTGTGGAAGAATTCCTCAAAGAGATGACTAAGCAAAAAGAATCACTTCAAATGAAGGTGGGAGATCGGTGCTTGAGGATCCAACAATTACTAGAGACACTTTGATTGGCACCAACAATTAGATTAGGAATAACCCAAAAAGGCATAGCGGGGGAAGCACAAATGGAATTATTAGAGCACAAAGTACTCAATTTCCCAGTACAGACAGTCGGGTTACCAAACTCTGAAGTACAAGAGAAGATGCAAGCACTAAGTCATGTGGACCGCATCATCTCCTAGATGCCAATGGAAGTATTATGGGACTTACACATAGGTATCACACAACAAATATGGTTTCAGGTAGATATTGTAGCTAGTGATATGGAAAAAGAAAAAGCAGAGAAGGTGAAACTGCAGGGAAAATACACCACTATGCTACAGGAAAAGGGGGAAATAGAATAACATGTGGAACTCATAGAAAAGGTTAAGAGTGAAGTAGAAGTAGAGGAAAAGAAATACAACATAGAAAAGAGTGAAGAATAAAGTAGTGGCTGAGAAATCCTCAAATGACAAAGATGAAGTTGAAAAAAAGGATTCCAAAGCCTTGAAGGAGAAGGAAGAAGTTGAACAGATAGCGTACAAAATTCATGTAGCTATCTAAAAGCTATACAACGTGGTCTCCAAAGTACCAATGGTGATAGAGGCAATGGTTTAAGAATAGGTAGGAAATATTAACAAAGATATTCAGGTCCTTCAAACGAATATCAAAGAATTGGAAGTGTGTGCAACACCAGGGACACCATAGGAAGAAAGAGTGCAAAGGGAACAGACTGCACAGACAATGGTGTAAAATATTAAAATATCAAAATAAGAGTGTATAAAGATATGCGATGAAGGAATGCACATGTGGAAAAAGATGACGAACACCCTAGAGCTGCAAGTGTTGGATGAGAAACTAAGGGTTGCATCGGAGCAAGTGATTCGGGCCACTGAGTGTGAAAATACTCTCCCATCAACTAAAAGAATGTTGACACTCCTGGCTAATACGAAACTATACCTTGTAGTGGAACAATTGAAGGAAGAAGAACAAAATATCACACAAGAGTTGTGACCACAGAAGGATGAGGTACTCGGGGTACTATAATAACTAGCTACTATGAAAAACAACATGACATTAGCAACACAAGACACCGAGGCCAAATTAAATATATTGACAGTGAAAACAATGGAGGAAATTGTGAAAAAGGAAGCATAAATCATAGCAGCAATACATAAAGTGAAGGAGAGCCTCGAGAAATTCATTGAGACATGGAAGAGAATGAAAAAAGATGCCTAAGTGGCGTGGGATGAGTGTTCGCGTAGGGGAAAACCCAGGGTTTAATGATTCAACAACCCACCAAGAAAACCCTAACTACTGACCCTTTCGGAAACACCTGTCAAGCATATGAGATCTCACCCGAGGTAGAGGCAGGGGTAGTTTCAAAACTCAGGTGTCTGCAACCTTAGTTGGGACATACAACTATGATTCTAACACTTAGAAAACACTTTAGCATAGATCATTCATCAGTATTTAACCCTCATGGCACTCTGCACATGGCACAAAGTGCCAAATCATTCACTTAGGTCTAGGTTAAATTAGCACTTAGAAACAACAAAATAGGTCTAGCACTCAACACTTTCATATATGTCATATCTACATCCATACATATAAGAATCACAAAGAAAAGTAGATATATCTAAGTATATCATAGAAAATCACATAGCATAATCATGTTAAAGCACAACACATGGAAAGTGACAACACATTAGGTCAAGGCACTGAGCACAACACACAGGTTTACAGTGGTTCACCCCCACCCTGGGGCTATGTCCACAAAGTCTTCTTCTTATTTATTATATTTGGTCAACCTGATTACATCACAGAGATCAAGCTTGTACTCCGCATAGGACAAGAGATCTGTGCACACCTCGTCATATCCTCCTTCCCTGAGTATATCTAGCACAGAGCCTTATTACAATCCGTGCACTCAACACTTACAATAGTTGCACTCAGCTTTGCAAGTTGGTCACATAGTATACACAAATCCTTTTCTAGCACTTAGCTTCTCTACCTTTCTTACATTGCCTAGATACTTATTTATACTTTACAATATTGGCCTAAACATGGGTAAACCCATGGGCCGACATCCCATACCCATTACATTATCCCCCAAAACCCAAAAAGCACCCAAGAAAGGGGTCTATCTTCCACAATCTCCGCTTCGCATTGTGCTCCATCTTTGACAAGATGTCGAAGTTCCAAAAATGGTCAAATATGAGCAAGCGTTTCCTTAAACTTGTTCAAGAGCCAACAGGCCCCGAACACTCACCTGTGACCTGTCCTGAGTCACTTAGATCTGGGTAAAGTTTCCTCAAAGGTCTCGAGCTTGGCTCGAGCTGCTTCGATTTTTCTCTGTGCTATTGCTTCTTTCTCAGTGAACTCCTAAACAACCTCTTTGTTGATAGGCCCTTCCAGTGGTTGCTTGACTGTAACAACTATTTGTTCCAATAGTGTTCCTTGGCCTTCAATTTCTTCAAATAGTATATAGGCCTCCTCCTTGCTCAGCTAGAGTTTACGGGTGACTTCCATCACTCTTTCTTGCATGGTAAGAACAAGTTGGCAGGTTCGTTGTTCCTGGGATCTCTTAATCCTCTCTATAGGTGACAGGAGCTTGAGTTGTGCATGTACTGTAATTGTGTGTTGCTTTGCTTCCTGGAGTTGGGACTCTAGTTTCTTCAACTATGTGTCTTTAGATAGTTTCTCATATATCTGTGTGCTTTTTTTAATTAGTATTTTACATTCTGCAGCAAGTGTTCTAATCCTCTCGACTACACTTTGAGAATCCAATTCACGTTGGTTGCGCACTTCTTGCGGAGTCTATGGTATGGTTTGAAGCTGTAGTTCCATGACCCCTTGTTGAAGCTGTTGAATAACTTCAGCCAAATTCATCACTTGACACTCGATGGGCTCTTCGACCTTCTTCTCTAAGCTGGTCATAGAGTGAAATTCTCTATTGACTTCTTCTTCAATTCCAATATGCTTCACGATCATCTTCTCTTTCTCTTTTTGGACCTTCGCTCAATCTTCTTCAAATTTTGCTTGGAGAGCATTCTTATCTTGTTGCGCTACTTGACGTCGCTCAATAATTTATTCATGTACCTTCTTGAGGGCCTGGGTGACCTGCGATTTTTCTTCCTAAGCACGTTGAAGGCGTACTTTGACTGTATCAACAATATTGCAGAGCTGGAATGATTCATCTCCTTCTTCTGGTGTTCCTTCTGGTAGAGGTGTAGTAGATATTGCTCGGCTAGATTGGAGTGCCTACTTTACTCCTTAGAGCGGGATCTCAATCTGGCTATACATTTTTTCCTTCTTCTCTTCCTACTTCTCTATTATTGTCTTTGAAGCATCATTGACCACTACAATAATGAAATCAATGTCATCCAACATGAGGGCAGTTCGCATATTAGTTACAAGGGTTCTTGGTTTCTTTCTGGAGGAAGACTTCAAGTGTGAAACCTTCCTTTTCTTGGATGAGTTTGATTTGTCCTTGGGTGGTGGTACTTCGACTTGTTGTGGCTCATATTATGCACCTTCTTCATCATCACCTTCTTCCTTTGGTGTAATGGAAGTTGTCCTTATAGATCTTATATCTATATCTTGAACCTCTTCAGGCTTCTTTGTCTCCTTTTTCCTCTTTGTTCTACTGGGCCCAGGTGTATCTTGTGCAACTTCTGGGTTTTTGATGTATGAAATTTCTATGGGGTCTGCTACAACAAGGGGGTCTGCTGACCACTCCTTGGTGATCTCTTCTAGGTCTTCTTCTGTAATCTTATAGTAGGACTGGAGTTGTTCTTGGTGCTCATCAATGCATGGGGTTAGGTATATAAAATAGTGGTCCATGTTGAACTTTATCAAAGGTCGGAACCTCTGTAAATTGTTCGGGGCTATACAAAGTTCACGCCTTATGGATTCTTTCAGTTGCTTATAATATATGTGGAAAACGACATTCGATTGCCATTGCTTTCTCATGTTGTTCGAGCACCACAAGGTATTGAAATTTAGAGCTAGTGGCTCAAAAGGGTCAAGGTTTGGAAAAGTTGTGCCTTCTGGTAGCTCCCATACAACAAAGGCGATTAGTATCAAGATCCAGTTAAAATGGAATTCATGCCCCTGATCCTGAGCTTCTATACAGTCAATCTCCAGTTGATTCACCAGGTACTTCACCTAGTTCATTTGTAGTCCCTCTCCGCACTTTCCTGCGAGGTCAAATATGAAGCCTGATACTTGTGTTGGTCGATTCTTATGTACCATCTTCCATGCGATTAATTGGCATGCTAGGTGCACTACACCACTTTCAATAGAAGCTACCTTGTAGCCTCTCTCACCTTTCCCAACATCGCCATAGGCATCTTTTATCTTCTGCGCAAGAGCACGGTCTGCGGTCTTTCTATGATAGTATTCATGGGGATCAGGGTCCTGCATGCTAAGCCCGATGATCCTATTGATCAACACCAGATAAACAGTTATGCGATGGTCTAACCACATGTATCCTCTGTGGTAACTTACTACCAGTAACTTTACATAAGCATTCACCTCCTGGTGTCTGCCGAAGTGTTGTATTTTCATAATGTATAGCAGAGTAGACTGTGCGAGGTTCTGTTGGACAACTGAGGGTGGGGGGTGAATCAGTTGCTACCATGCTTAAACAATTATACTTATTTTAAAATCTTTGCAAAGCACTTAATGACAATAACAATAATGTAGGGAGGTAATGAATAGAACATTCGACATCAGTCACACATATGAAATATACAGAGATAGATATTTCCTAAGGAATCCCATAAAGGGTAAAAACCTCTTCTTCTTGGTATGATAAGTAATATTTATATTCTATACATTATCATACATATGAGCTCCAACTCATTGTGAGGCTACAGCCTCTTTTTCATAAGATGCAACTTGCTGAGAGCACCAACTCTTTGTTTTCTCTAGCACTTACTAGAAGGAAGCACCAACTCCCTAGTTTCTCTAGCACCCACTAGAAGGAAGCACCAACTCCATGGTTTCTCTAGCACTCACTAGAAGGAAGCAAAAACCCCCTAAGTGTTTCAACACCAACTGGATGGAAGCAAAAACTTCCAGTCACACAGGCACCAACCTGTAAAATAGAGAACAACAGTTCTCCCTTGCACCACACTACCACCCTGGTTTCTCTGGATGCAACTAGATGGAAGCTACAACTCCCTGTATTCAAGCACCCACTTGAACTTATGAGGACAACATTCCTCCCTAGCACCTCCCTATCACCCTGAAATATAAAGTTTTCTATATATAAATTTATCACAGTGATACAATATTTATCAATGGCTTATCAGTGTCTTCCTTCACCCCTTCCTTACGCTTTATGTTCTTTTGTCTTTCATGCTCTGTGTGCCATGTCCCTTCTATGCACCATTCCTCTTCTATTCATTTTAGCTGCTGCATTGTACCTCCTTATACACACCTCAATCACTCTCAATAGCCCCCAATCTCTTCTTCGTTCTGCATTTTTATTCTCTCTTTGCATCTTCTGCATCCTCTATTCACAATGCTTCTGCATGCTCTCCCTATGTCAAGTGCTTTGCTTGATCATCATTGCAACTCTTCAGCTTCTCTGGTGGTTAAACCCATGTGTCCATCATCACTAGGTGTTATTCTGAGATTCCTTATCCTTTCCAGTAGTCAAGACTCTTTGTCTTCTCTGTCAGAGTCAAGCTCATTCCCTCTGTTGCAGTTCCAAGCTCCAACGGTCTTCCATCTATCAATAGCCTCTATGAATAGTCTTCATGCCACTAGAAGATGCCTTGAGACTCTTCATCTTATCTGGCAATCACCTTGAAGTCTCTTCCAGTCCTCTGGAAGAAACCATTAGTCGTTTCCAGCAGTTACACAGTGAACCTCCAATAAAATGCATCAACAACTAAATTGCCAACCGTCCAAGAGTCATGATTTAGTTCTGCTAACTGAATCATAACTGATCAATTAACTGTGAACAGAAATAGTAGCCCTTCGATCATATTTCCAAGTATCCAACACCATTGGATTACAAGAACATGGTCTCGCATTGATTTCACCATTCTGCATTTCTGTATTACGGCATTTCGACATTCCTATGGTGAAGAGTCTCGACTCTTCATGTTGCGATCGCTGAAACTTCGAAATGGAGTTTAGCTCCACTATCTTCTTCCCCTCACGTGACCACTAGTGGTGAACACAGGCTGCGCCAAAATGTGTTTCACAATTTTGCATTTCGGCATTTCGTGATTTTGCATGTCGGGAATTCCTGTTGCGAGGAATCTCGACTCTCCAAGTCACGATATCTGAAATGGAGTTTAGTTGTTAGCACCTTCCTCCAACTCTCAATGATGTGACCACAACCTATGAGCACTCGCTAATCATTTGAGTGCTTCTCTCTTCAGATCAATGATCCACGATCCGTGGTGATCAGACGACTATCCTCCACCCTGTAACTTCAGCTTTAGGGACTTTGGGGGTGATTTAATGCTAAAAATATTGAAACTAAATTCCTAAAATGATGTCACTCGATGACGTGTTGTGATCTGTTTGTCTGCCATGTGTCACTCAGAATTGTGATTTCTAGGTTCCTGAAATGCCAAATCAACTTGACACTTGTCCTTATATGATTGTGCCACGTGTCCTTTCTGACGTAGGCTGCCACCTGTCCTCGCTGACCTGGTCTGCCACATTCACCTCCTAGGTCTGACGTCCTAGATTTGTCCTTGATCCAATGACTAGGATTATTTCGCGATTTCTCATATCGCGAGTTCGAGAGGCTAGGGAACACCATTCCTTTGATATTTGATTTCCCGATCTGCAAAACTATGTAATGGAGTCTTTGTTGATGTGCCTGTTTCGAGACTTCGGGGTTCGCTACTTCAAAGGTTAAATTTCCTTTAATCTTTGATTTCCCGGTCTGCGAAACTTCGAAATGGAGTCTTTGTTGATGTGCCTGTTTCGGGATTTTGGTGTTTCACATTTCACAACTTCGAGACTCCTGTGATGAAGAGTCTTGACTCTTGACTCCTCCAACTCCCAGTATCTGAAACTCTAAAATGGAGTCAGATCAATGGTCCACAATCTTGATGATTCGACGGTCCAGATATTTTCGTGATTTCACATATCACGAGTTCCTGCCATGAGTTGCTTCCTTGACTCCTCCAACTCCCAATATCCAAAACTCCAAAATGGAGTCAGATCAATGGTCCACAATATCCCTTTGATCAATGACTTAGATTAAGTTGTGGTTTCACATTTCTTGATTTTATCATTCTTGTCATGAGTGTTGTTGACACCTCCAACTCCTGGTATTTGGAACTTCGAAATGGAGTCAGATCAACAGTCCATGATCTCTCGTTGATCAATGACTCAGATTAAGTCATGGTTTCACATTTCATGATTTCGACACTCTTGTCATGAGTGTCCTAGACACCTCCAACTCCCGATCTCCAAAACTCTGAAATGGAGATTAAGTCGTGATTTCACATTTTGCGATTTTTTGTCATGAATTGATTCCTTGACTCTTGGAGTTTATGCTTCTGAATGGGATCCAATGATCACTTGTTGAACTTTCCATTGCCATGCCATTATCCCTGCACCATTGGTCATGATGTTTTCCATCAATGACAAACATGTATACTCTGCACTATCTCTTCTGATCTTATCGAGCTTTCTCTGTTGCGTCTTCCCAAAATACTTTTGGTTCCTACCTAGCGCATTCTTCCTGTACTTAAGCCATCATCGTTGTTGTACTTGACGTCAATGACAAGAATATGCTACCTATTAAACATGCCAACAATATCCCCCTTTGGCATTGATGGCAACAAAGGCACCTAAACTCTTTTCTCCCCCTTTGACATCAATGTCAAAGAAAACACTCTCCCCCTGAGTTGTTGTAGTATTTTTATGAGGTATCAAATATTAAACCAACACAAAATCCCCCTAATAGGATGGACTCTCTTATTTGAGGCCTACAAAATATTTGTATCTAAACCAGAGTCTTCTCCTTCTGATTCTTGGACCTGTTCATTTTCATCTTCCGCCATGTCCTCTATAGAATACTCAATATTTCTCACCTCTCTTACTGGGACTCCTTCATCAACCTTTTCTCATCATAACTGGATGACTCTCTCTGTCACTATTCTCTTTGCTTCTGACTATTTTTCCCCTTTGTTCCTAAAAGGTTAGTTTTCCTTGACAAGGTCTTTCCTCTTGTTATCTCTATAGGATGTCATGTATATCATTTTGTAAAATAAAATGTTGTTGTTGAAGATGTTGGTGTCCTACTGAAACACTGTGTAATTGTTGCTTGTACTTTTTAAATAACCCTTGGATCTCCCCATTGATTCTCATCGATCTCTATTA
>JZKD02S0323954.1:59335-69647 GCA_000966675.3 Picea glauca | reverse complement strand
CCTGCTTTTCTTTTTCACAGATGAAGGACCTGTATCAGGTTTCTTAGGAGTACTGATTTCTTCCTTGTTGTATCCAATACCATATTTGTCATTTGGTGATCTCTGACTATCCAAGAGTTTATCTAGGGTCACGGAGCTGTTTAAGAACTTGCTTTGGGTGTTTGACTTCTCAACCTTCAAAACTTCTGCTTCCAGCTTATGACATGTTTCTTCTCCTACTTCTTCCATGGGATAAATGCTAACTAAAAATTCTTTTATTCTATCTAAATATTCTTATTTACTTGCAGGGGAGGATTCAACATCAACATTCTTGTTTATCCTTATTCTTTTAGCCACCACTTGTCCTAAGTTTACAGACTTTATCTTACAGTCTTTGGAAAGGACCACCTCTTTACATCCTCTGTCACACATTTGACTTACATTGAGAAAATTATGTTTCATCCCATCTATAGGAAGACCATCCTGAGAATATCCTTTTCCATTACTTAAACTCACCATCCATTTATCCTTGTTTTTACCTTATTCATCAGTTTCAAGGATCACATTTGCTGTTTTTATTTTGCTTATAAGTGGAAGCCTATCCTTTTCTCCAGTCATGTGCTTGGAACATCTACTATCTATATTCTAGGGGTTCTTTTGTCTTTGAGATGACAACACTAATCCACACTTTTCACTTTCTTTCTTCTTCCAAACCTTGACATTTTTAGTAGAGGAATTCAAATGTGATTTATAGTTCTTTAAGCGAAAATCAATAGCTTTATGTCCATAGTTATGACAGATGTAGCATTCTGGTTCATTGATTAAAGAGTCAAAATGATTTTTATGCTTAACCTATGTCCTTTTCCCAGCCATCAAGTGATTTATAGTTTGTGATTGTTTGTTGCTTGGCTGTCTCAATCTTGTTGAAAAACTTGATTGCTCATATCTAAATCTTAAAGAATAATTTATATCTTTGTGACCAATGTTAGAATAGAAAAAACAATATCCATAGAAAAATCCTTTGTACCTGGAAGAAGATTATCTTCTTTGAGTGAGTCGATTTCTTCCATGCTGATAGATTCTATGATCTACAGTTTTGGTTCTGATACTTTTTGTTTCATTCCTTCTCGGGGGCTAATTCTCTTTCTTTGTTTCTGGAGAGTGATTGTTTTCAATGTTTCAGGATTTGACAAACTTGATAGGTTATGTATTACTTGGATGATCACTACTTGATCCTTCTTCATACCCCAAGTCAACTTTCAACTTTGGGTTTCTTTGTTGATTTAGAATGGAGGTTAATCCTTCTGAAGCTTTAATACTTGATAGAGTTTGGTGATACAATGCCTTAAACTTCTCCATCTCTTTTCTAGTTTTCACTACTTCTTCTTCTAAGGCTTCACACCTTGCTTTCTTCTCTGATAACTGTTGTTTCAGAATGTCCTCGATTTTATTTGCCTCTTCTAATTCCACTTTTAGCAGGGCAAAGTCTTCATCGGGTTTCTTGGTGCCTTTCTTGAACTATATCAACAATTGTTTTTTCTTTCTCTTCTTAAGTCCAAGTTTGTCAATCTCTTCCAAAGCACTGATCGGCTCTCTTTCCAATTCAACCACAACTTCTTCATCATTATCATCACCGCCTGTGATTTTATTATCATAATCCTCTTTGGCCATAAGAATTAAGTCGTTTACCTTATCTTCACAGGAAGAGTCACTACCGATGTCTTCTGAGGAGTCATCATTGTTTACACATAAAATTTTCTTTTTATCAAATCTTTTGGATTTGTGCTTCTCTTCAAATTTAGAGTTCTGGTTCTTCTTCTTGTGTGGGCACTTATTTGAGAAATGAACTATCTTACCACAATTGAAACATTTGAAGGGCATTTTACCTTTGTATTTTCCTGATCCATTCTTTAACCTTCTCACAAATTTTGCCTCAATATCATCTAAATCTGAATCAGTATTCTTATCTTCTTTAAAAAATGCTTCTCTAGTAAAGGATTTATCTTTGTTGATTCTCATTTCATATGCAGTGAAAGTTCCTAGGAGTTGATCAATGGATAGATTTTTAAGATCATTTAGTTCTTCTATTGCAAAGACTTTTGGATTAAATTTATCAACCAAAGATCTTAAAATATTCTGAACTAAAATTGATTCTTCAATATTCTCACCAAGACCCTTCATGGAATTCACAAGTTCTTCAACTCTTAAAAAATACTTGCTAACTATTTCATCTTCATTCATATTTAGTTGTTCAAAATTCAACCTAAATGTTTGAAGTTTGGCATCTTTTACTTTCTCATTTCCTTCATAGTTGCTAATAAGTTTATCCCAGATTTCTTTGGCAGTTTGAAGATGCATCACCTTTACAAAATCGGCTTCTACAAGTCCATTCAAGATAGCATTCATTCCCTTAGAATTAAAGATAAATTCTAACTTATCATCCTTGGAAGCTAGCACAACAGGCTTTATGTATCTAGTCTCTACTACATCCCAAACATCAGCACCTAAGGCCATTAGGTATGTTCTCATTCTAACCTTCCAGAAGGAAAAGTTTGTTCCATTGAATAGAGGGGCATTATTGGTTGAATTTCCTTCATGGCTTGACATGTTTAAGCTCTAGGATCTACCCTTAGATAAAAGGGGCCGGCTTTGATACCAATTGTTGGACAACTGAGAGGGGGGGTGAATCAATTGTTACTGTGCTTAAACAATTATTCTTATTTTAAAATCTTTGCAGAGCCCTTAATGACAATCAAAATAATGCAAAGAGGTAAGCAATAGAAAATTCAACATCGGTCACACATATGAAATATACAGAGACAGATATTTCCTGAGGAAACACATAAAGGGTAAAAACCTCTTCTTCTTGGTATGATAAGTAATCTTTACATTCTATACATTATCGTACATATGAGCTCCAAATCATTGTGAGGATACAACCTCTGTTTTGCAAGATGCAACTTGCTGAGAGAACCAACTCTCTATTTTCTCTAGCACCTACTAGAAGGAAGCACTAACTCCCTGGTTTCTCTATCACCCACTAGAAGGAAGCACCAACTCCCTGGTTTCTCTAGCACCCACTAGAAGGAAGCACCAACTCCCCGGTTTCTCTAGCAACCCACTAGAAGGAAGAAACAAGTCCCTAAGTGTTCTAGCACCAACTGGATGGAAGCATGAACATCCAGTCACACACGCACCAACCTGTAAAACAGAGAATAATAGTTCTCCCTTGCACCACCCTGCCACCCTGGTTTCTCTGGCTGCAACCAGATGGAAGCTACAACTCCCTATGTTCAAGCACCCACTTGAACCTCTGAGGAAAACAGTCCTCCCTAGCACCTCCCTACCACCCTGAAATATAAAGTTTGCTATATATAAATTTATCATAGTGATACAATATTTATCAATGGCTTACCAGTCTCATCATTTTTTTGCTACACTACTCTGCTCTACCTGGATCAATGTCTTCCTGCACCCCTTCCTTATGCTTTATGTTCTTATGCCTTTCATGCTTTGTGCACCATGCCCATTCTATGTACCAATCCTCTTCTATGCATTTCAGGTGTTTCATTCTACCTCCTTCTACACACCTGAATCACTCTCAATAGCCCCCAATCTCTTCTCTATTCTGCGTTTTTATTCTCTCTGTGCATCTTTTCCATCCTCTATTCACAATGCTTCTGCATGCTCTCCCCATGTTGAGTTCTATGCTTGATTATCATTGCAACTCTTCATATTCTCTTGTGGTTAAACCCATGCATCCATCATCATTGGGTGTTATGTCGAGATTCCTTAGCCTCTCCAACAGTCGAGAGTCTTCATATTCTCAGTCACAGTCGAGCTCATTCCCTCTGTTGCAGTTTCGGGCTCCAACGGTCTTCCATCTGTCAATAGACTCTATGAACAGTCTTCATGCCACTGGAAGATGCCTCGAGAATCTTCATATTCTCTGGTGATCACCCTGAAGTCTCTTCCAGTCCTCTGGCAGAAACCATCAGTCGTTTCTAGCAGTTACACTATGAACCTCCATGAAAACGCATCAGCAACTAAATTGCCAACCTTCCAAGAGTCATGATTCAGTTCTGCTAACTAAATCGTAAATGATCGATTAACTGTGAAGAGAAATAATAGCCCTTCGATCATATTTCCAAGTATCCAACACCGTTGGATTACAAGCATGGGGTCTTACGTTGATTTCACCATTTCACATTTCGGTATTTCGGCATTTCAGCATTCCTGTGGTGAAGAGTCTCGAATCTTCATGTTGCAATCACCAAATATCCAAAATGGAGTTTAGCTCCACTAGCTTCTTCCCCTTGCATGACCACCAGTGGTGAACATAGGCTACGCCAAAATGTGTTTCGCAATTTTTCATTTCAGCATTTCACGATTTCGCATGTTGCGAATTCCTGTTGTGAGGCATCTCGACTCTCCAAGTCACGATCTCCAAAATGGATTTTAGTTGTTAGTGCCTTCCTCTAACTCTCAACGATGTGACCACAGCCTATGACCACTCACTAATCTTTTGAGTGCTTCTCTCTTCATATCAACGGTCCATGATCTCAGGTGATCAGATGGCTATCCTCCACCCCAAAAATTCATCTTTAGGGACTTTGGGGGAGATTTGATGCTAAAACTCCCAAAACTAAATTCCTGGAATGATGTCACTCGATGACGTGTTGTGATCTGTGTGTCTGCCATGTGTCACTCAGAATTGTGATTTCCAAGTTCCTAAAATGCCAAATCAACTTGACACTTGTCCTTATATGATTCTGCCATGTGTCCTTTTTGACGTAGGCTTCCACTTGGCCTTTCTGACAAGGTCTGCCACATTCACCTTCTAGGTCTGATGACCTAGAGTTTTCCTTGATCCAACGACTAGGATTATTTCGTGATTTGGCATATCGTGAGTTCAAGAGGTTAGGGAAACTGTTTCCTTTGATCTTTGATTTCTTGGTCTGCAAAACTCTGAAATGGAGTCTTTGTTGATGTGTCTATTTTGGGATTTTGGGTTTTGCTACTTCAAAGGTTAAAGTTCCTTTGATCTTTGATTTCTCAGTCTGTGAAACTCTGAAATAAAGTCTTTCTTGATGTGCCTGTTCCAGGATTTTGGCATTTCACATTTCGTAACTTCGGGACTACTGTGATGAATATTCTCAACTCCTGACTCCTCCAACTCCTGGTATCCTAAACTATGAAATGGAGTCATATTAACGGTCCACAATCTTTATGATTCAATGGTTCATATATTTTCATCATTTCTCATATCGTGATTTCCTTCCGTGAGTTTCTTCCTTGACTCCTCCAACTCCCGGTATCCAAAACTATGAAATGGAGTTATATCAATGGTCCACAATCTCCCTTTGATCAATGACTCAGATTAAGTTGTGGTTTTGCATTTTTCTATTCCTTCATTCTTGTCATGAGTGTTCTTGATACCTCCAACTCCTAGTATTTGAAACTTCGATATGGAGTCAGATCAATGGTCCATGATATCCCTTTGATCAACGACTCATATTGAGTCAATGTTTCACATTTTTTGATTTCAACATTCTTTTCCTGAGTGTCCTAGACACCTCCAACTCCCAGTATCTCAAACTCCGAAATGGAGATTAAGTCGTGATTTCACATTTTGTGATTTTCTACCGTGAGTTGCTTGCTTGACTCCTGGATTTTACACTTCTGAATGGGATCAAACGATCACTTGTTGAACTTTCCATTTCCATGCCATTATCCCTGCACTATTGGCCATGATCTTTGCCATCAATGACAAACATGCATACTTTGCACTATATCTTCTGATCTTATCAAGCTTGCTCTCCTGCTCTTCCCAAAGTACTTATGGTGCTCTCCTGACACATTCTTCCTATACTTAAGCCATTGTCATTGTTGTACTTGCCATCAATGAAAAGAATACACTTCCTGTAAAACATGCCAACAGGTTCATCGTCCATTTTTGCGGGATGAGCTTCGAGTTCTTTCCCTTATTTCACATCAAGTACTTATACAAGGAAATCATGGTATAAACTTTACGTTTCCCTAGGTTGAAGTTTCAAAACTTCAATGTTGTAACCTTGTCTTGATCTACACGATAGATGCATACTCCCTTCGGTAAATATGTAGTTACTAGGGTATATTCAAAATCTCTAGGGACATTGTCCCTATTAATCTCACCGCTCAGAGGGGGTATGTAGGTTGGTATAATGGATGACACTAACTTTGTGTTGGCTATGTCTTCCTTATGCTTAGTTCTCCTCTTTGCATTGGCTCTAGATGTTCCAACTCGAGCAGTCGATGGGGAGGCTTGGACTCTTGTGGAAATTCTTCTTTTCGATATGACTCTCTCATTCATTAAATAGAGAAGGAATTATGTGATGGATTCCTCAAGCATGGTGAGCTCATCGGACATACGCACTCGGGAAATATAAGTGGGGTCACGATGATCTCAAAATACTACACTAGGGTTAACGATCTTCTTGCAATGATCATTGTATACAATTACGAGTTTTGTGGTCTTTGAGTTTTCAGTTGGCCAAAGTGTTCTTCGTGCATGGTGTGACAAGCTAAATAGGAAATTCATCAATGGTCTAGTTGCAATAGGTATGAATATTTCATGAACGTTGATCCATCCGTTATGACACAGTTCAATGGTCTAGTGATGATCCTTTAATTCTTTTCTGTCCATTTAGGGTGGAAGTCGAACGAGTATATCAATCCGACGACTATATTACTACGCCATCATGAAGTGCCAGATGTCGATGTTCTAATATCTCGACAAAGCTCAATTCTTGTGATTTTTCCTTCTGTGAAGTTTCTTTTGAAACCTTCTATAACTTTTCTAACTTGGCTCTATTCTTACTTAGCTTCCTAGCCTTCTTCCTAGTGAGCTTCGTCTCGGTCATCCTTTTTCCATTATGAGTCTTATCTTCTCTCGACATAGTCACTTTGTGCTACAAAGGTTCTTTCTTCAGATCCAAAGGTAATTCTCCTTCATCATATGGATTAGGTATTTTGGTATTTTGTGGTTCCTCTAATGTTCTTATATCTTCGATATCTAGGTCCCTGGTGTTCAATAACTGAGATTTGTTCTCTTGTTCTTCCATCAAGTAGGCGATCCTTCTAGTCATAAATTCCATGAGTTCTTGCTTCTTCTGTTTTGGGGCTTCCTTTTCTTCTTTTCTACGGATCTAGTCTTTTTCAATCCAGATCTTGCCTAACAAAGATGGAAATGGGGCACGGTCCTCAATAAATCTAATGACTTTGAACTCTTCCTTTGTCGAAGTTGCATGGGTACTCATAGCTATCTGGGTAATTTTTCCACATAGGGTTACCATTTTTCCTTTAAAACAACCCTATTCTTCCTAATGAAGGAACCATAGAAGGCCTTCCTAGGGTTTCCCAAGTACATTTTGGCATAATTTTCATCTATGTTCCCTCATCTAGAGAACAGGCGATGTCGAAGTCTCCTATTCTTACTTCGAATTTCTCCTTTTCTTTGAAGATATCTGACAAACTTGCATCTTTATGTTCATCCAAGGTTTCTTTCATTTTCAGTAACATAATCTCTGATTCTTTCTGGGGTTCTTCTATAATATTAGTCTCCTGAACTTTCTCCATATTCAACTTTTAAAGTCTAGTAATCATTCTAGGGAAATCTAGTACTTCATGGTCTATCACCTTACAACAGAGGCAACTAGGGTTTCTCCTAGGTCATTCCTTAGCAAGATGTCCTAGTCTTCTGCAACTGTAACAAAGAGTTAATCCTCTCTTCCTCTTCCATGATCCCCAACTTTTCTTGTACTGCGCGCTAGGATCATAATGGCTAGCCTACAAAAATTTCTTTCTAGGATCTTGCATCCATTGGTTAGTCCAAAAATTATTTCTATGCATAGGTATAACATATCTTTCATTATTCTTATTAGATCTATTCATATCAAACGTTATTTCATCTAACAATTCCCTAGTTTTCAAGATAGGACAAAATCTATCAAGCATACCTAAATCCATACTTTAGAAACAAAAATTTTCACTTCTTTTACTTCTATTGATTACAAAGCTTCCAGATCTAATAAATTTTAACTATTCTTACCTTTATCAGAGCATAGAACTTACAGATCTTACCTCTTTCTGTGGATCTGACTTAGAAACTTCCACTTTAACCTTTCTTAGAGAACAAAGCATTCGACTCTGACTTATTTTCTTCAGATGTGTCCTTCCTTCTTCAACACAAAGCTTTTCAAATCAAGTGGATCACTGTGCACTGGGGCATAGGTCCATGCACAGAGCTTTTACAATTTCAGGATGAACTTTCTGTACAAAGCTTCTTCTTCCTCAGTTCCAAGCAATCACAGTTTCAGGGTCCTGGCAACGGAACCATTTGTTGGGGCAGGGAAGAATCGAGGTTCAATGCTTCAAGAACACACCAACAAAACCCTAACTACTGACCCTTTCGGCAACACCTGCAAAGAAGATGAAGTCTCACTCGACGTAGAGGCAGGGGTGGTTGCAAGACTCAGGTGTCTGCAAACTTAGTTGGGACATAGATCTATGATTCTAACACTTAGGAAACACTTTATCATAGATCATTCATCAGTATTTAACCCTCATGGCACTTCGCAGATGGTGCATAGCACCACAAAATTCACTTAGATATAGGTTAAATTAGCACTTAGGAACAACAAAATAGGTCTAGAACTCAACACTTTCATCTATGTCATATATACATCCATACATCTAAGAAGCACAAAGCAAAGTAGATCTATATAAGTATATCATAGCAAAGCACATAGCATAATCATGTCAAATCACAACACATGGAAAGAGACAACACATTAGGTCAAGGCACCGAGCACAACACACAGGTTTATCGTGGTTCACCCTCACCCTAGGGCTATGTCCACAAAGTCTTCTTCATCTTTATTAGCTTTGGTCAATATGATTACAATACAGAGCTCAAAATTGTAATCCACATAGGACATGATATATGCACGCACCTCGCCAAATCCTTCTTCCCCGAGTAGATCTAGCACAGATCCTTCTTACAATCCGTGCACTCAACACTTACAAAACATACACTTAGCTCTACAAGTCAGTCACACAGTAAACAGAAATCCTTTTCTAGCACTTAGCTTCTCTGCCTTTCTTACATTGCCTAGATACTTATTTATACTTTACAAAATAGGCCTAAACATGGGTAAACCCATGGGCCAACATCCCATACCCATTACATTATCCCCCAAAACCCAAAAAGGACCTAAGAAAGGGGTCTAGCTTCCATGATCTCCGCTTCATGTTGTGCTCCATCTTTGACAGGTTGTCGAAGTTCCAAAAAGGGTCAAATATGACCAAGTGTTTCCTCAAACTTGGTCAAGGCCCAACAATGAGCCATAGGTGAATGTTGGGGTCATTTTCGATAGGTAGGTTGGATAAAAAATATAGAGAAGAGATGAGGTACAAATAAAAGGTGTAGGATCAAGAAGATCAAGAGGACCAAGATATAAGAGAGAGGAAAGAGAAGAATATGGGGGAGAGGAAGAAACAACTAGAGAAAAATCAGGGAAAACCATTCCATAATGAGTTCTATCCAACTCATAATGAGTTTTCACGAGTTGAGCATTGGTGGTATCCAACTTATTATGAGTTGGAAAGAAAACTTGAGAAAAAGGGACCTAAATATGTAAAATATCAACGAAGCTCAAAAGAGAGATTAGGAAAAGAGAAGGGATAGAATAGGAAGCAGAGATGAATTCTGAGTAGTTCAGGTGATTGTAGGATGTTTTCTGTAAAGAATACATGAATGTAATTAGAGGAGTGTATATTGAACATCTATTGTAGCACAAAGAAAAAAAAAACTACCATAAATATAATAAAGAATCAATTTTTTTGTGGATGTATCCTAAGAGGGGGTGAACCATGATAACTCTATGTCAAATTATGTTGTTGAATGGTTATTGATTCTTGTATTGTGTTAATTCATGTCTGTATGGTGTTATTTATCTCCTTTACTATGGATGAATGTTATCTTTACTAATATTGTTGATAGATTCATGTGTAGTAGCTTACTTGTATGTTTAAACCACTAAATGATAAGAATACAGACTGATATGCATATAGAATTAAGTAATAAGGTCGAGCTAACTAGAATTTAGTGTGTGAAAGGATCTTCTAGGTATGACATAACGTGTCTCCATTATTTTTCTCACCGCTGCATAATATTGGTTCCTGTAGTCCCCATAACGATACCTCGGGTGAGACTTCACCTACTTGCAGGTGATTGTGAAAGGGTCAGTATATGTAGGTGTTTTTTTTGACTAATTACCTTGAACCTAGGGTC
>JZKD02S0323954.1:18308-52172 GCA_000966675.3 Picea glauca | reverse complement strand
TTTAGGAGTATTATCCTTAACAATTTTCTTCACTATGCTCCAATAAATTGCTTACACTTATTTTTATAACACTTTCTAACCCCTAGGAACATTCTAGAGAAGGACTATTCTAGTAGGTAGAATCTTGTAGAAAGTCTTCTCACCTCTATTGTGTTCACAATGTTACATGGGATTTATTTACTATAATTTTCCTCCATACATAATAATACATAACCAAATTCCCATTGGGTACCTCCTTAGGTACCCCATATTGCTTCCCTAGTTCCACCGACTTAAGAAAGATTCGACCAACCAACCACCCGACTTGGTCAAATCTACCAGATATCTGATGAGTACATGGGTATATTCACAATTTGTGCATTTGATAACATGGATTCCCTAGAGCTCACATGTATCCTAGATGAGTCATTGATATCGTAAGAACATTTTTTATGGTGGTTTCTGGGTGTGGGCAATATCCACTGTACCTTTGCATTTTTTTGGATTTGAGGTCAACTTCAACATTGATCGAATAGTATCTAAAAATTTGTTGACTAGTATTATATACATACATTGCATGATAAACTACTTTGTTGGGTCGACTGGCAAAGATATCCTTTCTACTTGTGGTCGAATTCCCCATTCACTGATTTATTTACAAACTTGGTACCATGGCTCTTACCCTTCATTAATGATGGGAATGCTTGATGAATATGAAGTCTCGGTGTAGAAAATTTGTGAGAAAAAGACCAGTTCCTTGGAAGAATCCCATAAATAAATTCACATAGAGGCCATTGACGTGCAAAACGTCATTTCACAGTTAGATAATAAGAATCAATGATTGAGTAGTGAACTTGAGATAACCCATTGCCAACTGGAATATGAGGCCACACTCTTCAAAACTATCCTTTTGTAGTTGTTTAATGAGAAATCGAGGAAAGTTTCTGAACTAGAACGAGGACTAGAAAAAAAAATTCAGTATTTGGTAATGATTTTGGAAATAAAATAGATCTTTTTAATGATCTCGTGAGGGATATGAGAACCCATTCTCATACAAAATAAAATTGTCTTGAATACAAGAATTAAAGACTGGAAGAATCTAATGCCAATATAGCAAATGAAGTTGCCCATTTACATGCCTCCATCGATGAGCTTCGTGAAGAAGCTAATCCTCTTCAAGAAGATAATGCCATATTACTACATATTATGAAACCGTATTATTGCAAGTAAATGAGAAGGATGAAATTATTCAAGGCTTGAAAGACTATAAATATAACCTTGAAGATCAAGCTCACCATCTATAGAATACTGAGAAGAATGTTCAGAAGAATATTGTTGTTGTTGAGCTTCCAAGATCACCTATTCCTTCTTTGACTCTTGCTACCTTTGATTGTAGACCATTTTTTTGTGAGAACAATAATGTTTTTGAGATTCCAGGCTTCCCAATTCCTTCTCCACCCCTTGATGCTCTTTGTAAGAAATATTTTGTTGATTTATGTAGTAAGACTAATGATTTTTTTGTTTCTCCTAGCTTTGAAAAAAACAATAACCACATTGATTCTTAACTGCTCAACAAGATGGGATATACTAGAGGAGGATTTTGGAAGAATGGACAATGTATTGTTTTTCCTATTACACCTGAGATGAAGCCTCCAAGAACATGTTTTGGATATGAAAAAATTGTTTCCTCCTTGCTTATTCCTAGACGTTTTCTGACCAAGGAATTTTTATTTATTGAAGGTGGATTTCATATTGATGTTCTTGAAGACAAGCCTGTTACTGAACATATTCATGAGTTGGTTTTTCCTAACACACTAAAATCTAAGAATATTGTTGTTGATGAAATTCTTGTTGATATGTTAGGTTGTTCTACTCTTGAGAGTACACCATAACCTAATCCATATTCTTTTGATTATATAGCATAGAAATCTATTCCTTATTGTCATCCTTTCCATTGAAGAAATTTAAATCATGTTCTTAGATCTTTGTAGAAGGTATCATAAAGAAAGAATTGTGTACCAATAATTACTACCAAGATAGAATGCGGTTGCATTAATGAATGGTTGTGGGATAATCCATCCACATTCCTAAGGACTTCATATTTTTGTATATGATCAGTTGTAAAATCGTGTAGTGTTCCTATTCATTATTGATTTTTGTGCAGTGGTCGAACAAGGATTGAATCAACATGAGAGTCGACTAGAGATTGACTGGGATATTGGTAGAATTAGTTTCAACTACTTATTTTCCATCAACTAGTGCTTTGAACAAGATCTATTGTTGATACTTTGGTCACTCTATTGTGTTTAAGGGGGATATTACTTGAAGTTGTTGATGTGTAAACCCAACTGATGTGTCATCTTGTTTACTCGACTACTTTTTGCATCGACTTGGATTTGTTGAGATCGATTGAACCATGTTCAAGTGTGTTATTAGGATATGTAATATTGCTTATTGTACCCAGATATAGAGACTATTTGGATACAAATACTATCTATCTTGGTAGATACTATTGGATTGACATATATTGTTTTGGTGTTCTTCTTTTATAGTCGATTGATTGAGTGACTTATCTTGTCTTGTTATCTAGTTGACTGACCAACTAGGACATTGTCTGGAAATCATATTTTACAACCAATTTGGAATTGATGGATAACTTTTCTCCTTATTAGCGATTGATGGTGACCAAAATTATCCAAGAGTGTTGTACCATATTTGATCATCTTTTGAAGTTAGGACAAATTCAAGGGGGAAATTTGTGTAATTTGTTTTCCTCCATACTAAGTTTATAGAGGGGTAGGGGTGTTGGAACACTAGGTTCCATCATAAAACTCACCTTTCCAATTAAGGATGTTGACCATATGTTTTGGTCCAATGACCAAGTAAATTGATGGTTGACCATGTCCAGTTAGGATCCCATAACCATGTCCTATGGACAGGTGCAACCGACTCCATCTCATTACTTTTGTTTTTTTCCATGATCGGTACCTATTGTTAGATGATATTTGTAATCGATCTATAATCATCGAGAGATTTATTTCTACGATCTCATGGAGCATGCTTTCTATGCTCCAGTGCAATGACATCTTTTAGACACCACCACTGATCTGATATTCTCCATTCTCCTCTATGATTAAATTCATGTCCTAGCACATGCATCATAAATAAGGATTGCAATATAATAAATATATGAGGAAAAGTAACAAAATAAATCAATATGTCTGACTCAAAATAAAAGACAGAAGCATTAGCACTTTCTGACCCGTGTTTAATGAAATCTCCTCAAAATCAAAATTTTCTATGAAATAGGGAAAAATAATGAAGATTTGTACCACAAAATACTAAGGTACATATTTGGATTTAAATATAAGGAAGGATTAATGATCAATAAGAACCATAAATGGGAGAAAATGGAAACTCAAAATTGTGCATTTTAAAGAATTTGAAAATGGGAATCAACAAATGAATGGAAGGAATTGATTCACTTTAGAGAAGATATTCTACACTTGTGAAATATGCACAATATTATTATATTTAATTTCCTCATGGAGACGAAAGGATAAGGGGAGGCCATGTGTCACACAAATAATTCTCAAAGTGTGATTTATTACATATTGATTACAACAAACATAATAGATGTGATAGCAACTTTCACCACAAATAGTGATAAAAATTTTTTTTGGAAAACATCAAATAATTTACCAATTAGCCCATGGTTAAATTAAGAGTGTAAGGTTGGAAGGGAAATTCATAGGATATATGGGAGAAATAAAATATTACTATATATAAGTTGATTTTGAAAAAAAAAAGAGAGTAAATTGCTGATGTTAAGACAATAAGAAATGATTGGAAGGAAAATACAAGGCCTTGAGTGGAGAGAATTACAAACCACAAACTAATAGATAAAAATAAATGATCGATAATAAACATAATAGGATAAGTCTTCTTTGAAGAGGATGTGCAATAAGTATAAAGAAGATGAATTTAGGGGAAAAAATTTGATCAAACTGCTACAAGAGAATACCTAAAATGAGGAAAGTATTCCCTATATAGACACATCACAAATATACTCAATAAGAGGGTCCAACATGAGTTTCCAAAATGTTAGGAAATGAGCTAAAAAAATTTCACATTCAAAGGCGCAGACAAAAACAACCCAAGGAAATATAGAACTATCACGATCTATTTAGTGTGTTCCAACCTCACAGGATATATAATAGAGAATAAAGTGACTAGACATACATATGAAAATGATAAAAGAGGAAAATGGAAAGATGGTTCATGACTAAATAATTCCATCATCAATAATTTCCTCACAGTTTGAAACATAATAGAAAATACCCTAGACATTAAATGTGAAGAACTATGTTGTTATTTTGTTCATTTTGAAACAACATTTAACATCATCTTAAGGGCATCTCAAGGGAAAATTGTAGGAAATGTTGAAAGAAATGGGATTCCTAAATGGATGGAGGGAAAAGTACATATGACATATGAGAATATGAATGATAAAATTGTAATTGTAGAGGGTCTTTGAGGGAGCTTCAAAATTTACAATTTGATGAAACATGGTTGCCCCATCTCTCCCATAGTCCCTTGTTTGCATAGATAAAATAGACTAATAAATAAACAATTTTTTTGGGGGAGGTGTGAACATAGTTGGGATTTTCATTAAAATATTAGTGTATGAAGATAACATGACACTATTAGATAAGACACTAATAACCTTCATGATCACCTCATGTCCTTAGAGTAATTTTGTGTAGAGATTAGGATGAATGTGAACACGAAAAAATTATAGGATAATCTAAGATTATAAAAATATACAAGGGACTATCAGGAAAGTGGAAGGAATCCTTTCTGTTACTAAATAGAGGCAAGAAAACCTAAGTTTATGAATACAAAATGTTGTCCCTTTTATTTCATATGGTCATATCCCCAATACTTGTATATGGATGTGAAGTATGATGAAAAGGTATTGATCTAGGAGAATCCAGAATGCTTAAAAAATGATCATCGCAAATATTAATGAAAATGATTTCATTGCTTAGAGCTCGAAAATATATTTCCAATGACACGTATGTCGCCTCAAATGAACACCATATTAATAAGTTATGATGTTCTAAAGATCTTGGCCAGCAGAAAAAAGTAAAATAGGTCAATACATGTGGCAAGCCCATAGGCTACCACATGGCCATCCATATAACTAACAAAGCACAGGGTGATGTCATGATGAAATCAACATGTTGACGTGGTAACATGAGAGTCTTCCACGTGTCACTCAATTTTGGAATTTTTGGCCCCTAGTTGGACCAGAAAAAGGTTGCGACAGGTCCTCTGTACAATGATGTGGCATCTGTATAGTCCACGTGGAACCACTGAAAGGGTAAAATGTGGGAGGTTGTACAGTGACATAGCAGATAGGAGAAAAGTGATTGGATAGATGATGTGGCTAACATGGTTCTAACTAGATGTTGAGGTGGTAGAAACACCAGGGTTGCCACCAAAAAGAGATATTGATTTCTCTATAAATTTGATGTCGAGATATTATCTTGTATCCAAGGCTCCTTTCAAGATGAGTACACCATAGCTAAAGGAATTGCAAATGAAAATCGAAGAGCTTCTAGAGAAGGGGTATATATTCTCAAGTGTTCCACCTTGAAGTGCCCCAGTTTTATTTGTGAAAATGAAAGATGGTACACTGAGACTTTGCATTGAATTTAGGCAGTTGAACAAAGTAATAGTAAATAAAAATTATCCTTTGATAAGGATAGATGACCTATTTGATTAGTTGAGGGGCACACAAATATTTTCAAATATTGAACTTAGATATGGCTATCACCAAGTGAGAATAAAAGAGGAAGACACCAACAAGACCACCTTTAGAAAAAGGTATGGTCATTACGAGTTCACAGTGGGTCCATTTGGGTTGTTGAATGCACCAACTACCTTCATGTGTTTAATGAATGGAGTTTTCAGGGAATACTTGGATACGTTCGTCGTTGTATTTTTGGATGACATCCTTATTTACTCTAAATTTTAAGAAGAACATGAGAAACACTTGAAGATGGTGTTGTAGGTACTGCAGGAGAATCAACTTTATGAAAATATGAGAAAGTGCTCATTTTACCAAAGAAATATTCATTATTTGGGTCATATTATTTTAGAGGAAGGAATAACTATGGACCCAGTAAAGATAAACTCCATCGATGAATGGCCAACACCAATAAATGTCGCAGAAGTGAGATATTTCATGGGACTAGTATGGTACTAATTTTTTTTATTGAAGGCTTATCAAAGATTACAAATCCAATGAAATCCTTGCAAAATAAATGTGTGTTATTTGAATCGACTCCGGATTGTGAAAGGAGTTTCCAACGCTTGAAAATTTTGTTGACGAGGGCATCGATACTAAGGATTGTAGATCTATATGAAGACTTCATGGTGTACACAGATGAATGTAAAGAAGGGCTTGGGGGAGTCCTTAGTCAAAATGGCCATGTGATATGTTATGAATAAATAAAATTAAAATATCATGAGAAACTTTGTGCCACCCAAGATTTAGAATTGGCAGCTATAGGGCATGCCTCAAAGACATGGAGGAACTATCTCATGGGTAAAAGATTTGAGCTCAGAAAAAACCATGGTGGTCTCAAGTATGTATTTGGACAACTACGTTTAAATTCCAGAAAAACATAGGTGGTTAGAATTCCTCAGTGAATATGATTTTGACATAAATCACATCTCCAATGAATACTCCCTTGCACAATTATGAGTCTTGACCAGAGAGTTATGGATATTTGATATTTTTTTTCTTTTTTATGATGTAATCCCTACACATTTGTTTTTCTTTAGAGCTAAAATAGATCTTGGACCCATGATGAAGTGTCTTCTTTGGTTTACATACTTCTATAATTTCCCTTATTTGTAGGTCCGTATAATTTAGAAACCCCATGGGCTCCTTTTCTATCCTTAAAAAAAAATCATTTTTATTTTTTGGAACTAGCCCTTTTTCATCATCTCAAAACCTCATGTGACCATGGGCCATGACCAAGATCTTAACTGAAAGGTGATTTTCCAGATCTTCCAAACTTCAGGGCTCCAGAACTTCGGGCTTCAGAGGCTCTTACTACATCACGACTTATTTTTCCCAAACGCCAAACTAGAAAACTCTTACACGACACATATTTGGAGCATCGGGGCTCCATTGCTTTAGAGATTCATGAATTCAGGGCTTTGAAACTTTGATCTTTGGAAGTTCTGCCTACTCCACACATCATTCCCTCCGAACACCAAATTTGCAGACTCCTGGAGAAGCTCTCTCGAGCTTAGCACTTCAGAGGTTCCTGCATAAACATACTCCCATATCCCCGAATGTCGAATCTCCAAACTTCTTGAGTCTCATAAGAAATCACGCACCAGGGGGTGATACATGTCAAAAATATAGAAATGACATGTGACCCAATGTAAAGTGACACGTGTGAAGTTCTAATTGGCACTTAAGGTCCATGAAAATCCTGAAACAAGATGACACGTGGAAAGAATCAAGTGGGTCCATGTCACCCTAGGTGAAATCAGGAGGTTGCATCACTCCGATGCTCTATGATTTTAGAACTTTGAGCTTCAGAGGATTTCAAATAATATCACTTAAAAACTCCCAAACGTCAAACTTTCGAATAGGCCCATGTCACTCTAGGTGACCTCATCATGCCATGTCACCCCCTCAGTCTAGGACTTTGAGGAACTTCTCAACACAACACAACACATCTTCGGAACGTCGAATTCCCAAACATGTCCACATCACTCTAGGTGACATCATCATTCCGTGTCACTACAACACTCTGAGACTTTCAGAGAACATCACACCAGAGAACATCAAAACAACTGAACGTTGAACTTTTGAACACCCAAACAATGTTCTCCGGAGCTTCACAACTTTAGGGCTTCGGAACTTTGGAAAACCTCTCATATGCACACTTTAAAACTCCTAAACAATGAACTTCTAAACTCCGTATCAATTCCACATCACTCCAGGGCTCTTGGACTTCGGTGCTCTGGGAACTTTAGGCTTTGGAGGATTTCACTATTGAACACCATCCCAACCCCGAATTGTTGATCACTAAAATTATGAACACTTGCTAATATTCGGACATGTGTCCTCAAACATGAAAGGTCTAGATTGGCTTCGGACTTTGGGGAAACTCTACTCCATGCAACCCCAACCAAATTCTCCCGTAGTGTCGAATTGTTGAACGAGTTGGGGATCAAGTGGCCTTCCTTCTTGCAGAGATCTACTTTGAGACTTAGGGGCTTCGAGGATGTTTCCTCCTTTTTTTTAAAGGATTTAAAACTATCAAAGTAACGAATTCTAAAGGACTTTGAGAGGTCAACGACCATACTAGTTCTCTAGATCCGATGGCTGTGAATTATTCAGTCCCCTCCTGAACATATCTCGACCCTTCTTCTTCTCACAAAGAGATATTTCTCTTTTCTAATTTTGGAACTTACAGAAGTAGTCTGCACACTCCTCATGCCTGAAATTCGACCCATCCCAAGTCTGATTTCGCTAGAACATATATTAAATTATGAAAATTTCACCACTTTAGCCGAATTCGTCCAATTTTCCAAGAATTTAACAACACAATTTGGGGATTTTTCCCAATTCCATTCAAGTGACTCAAATCAACTTGCATGGCCCATTTAGGATCAATGATAGAAATTGTATCTCTGATACCAGATTGTAACAAACCCAACATCGAATCTATTGGGCTATGCCACATTTATTTACTTTCAGAACTTAATACATTGTAACATACCCAACCAATCATACTGGTCATGCCACTTAAAATATACAATAATTTCAATTGTATCTAGATATATTTAAACATACAATTACAATTTGCGAATACATGGATTCAAGTGGAAATAACAATAAACATATACATGTAGCATACACAGAAAATAATCATAAATATAAATACATGTATAAACACACAATTGATACTCATATTTTATTGAAGACCACCAACTACATGCAATCCTTCCACGATCCTCCCATCCTTAGACCACACTGCTCATCACTGTCATCAATGGGTCATCCCTAAGATGGGACTAAAATCCACCCGAGTAAAGGGATTCCTAGGCTAGGCTGAGACAAATGAGACAACAAGAAGTATCTTGTTCCAAGAGACAACTCAAACTAACAGAATAGAAAATCTCATTCCCCACATACCTGTCCCACACCAGGAAGTGTGACCCTTCTCTATTCAAGAGTCCTTCAGTCGCCCCACTTCCCTTCCAACATCGAATCTGCTAGGATATGCCACATTTATTTACTTGCAAGACTTAATACATTGTAACATACCCAACCACTCAGACTGGCCATGCCACTTAAAACATACAATAATTTTAGTTGTATATAGATAGTTTTAAATAGACAATTACATTCTATGAATACACAAATTCAAGTGGAAATAATAGTAAACATATACATGCAGCATACACAGGAAATACCCATAAATATAAAGACATGTATAAACAGACAACATGCAATGAAAAAACAATTGATACTCATATTTTATTGAAGACCACCAACTCTGTGCATACCTTCCACGATCCTCCTAGCCTTAGACCACACTACTCATCACTCTTCGCAGTGGGTCACCCTGAGATGGGACTAAAATCCAGCCGGGTAAAGGGATTCCTAGGCTAGGATGAGATAAATAAGACAACATGAAGTATCTTGTTCTAGGAGCCAACTCAAAACTAACATCCAAGAAACTCTCATTCCTCACATACCTATCCCACCCTAGGAAGTGTGCCCCTTCTTTGCTCAACATTCTTTCGACCACCCCGCTTCCCTTCCAGAGCTTCAACAACCGGCTGGACAAGAATTCTTAGAGCACTATAGCTGTAGTTGGGCTCCCTCAGGAAATCACTTCCCCAACAAACTCTCTCACCTGGAGAGGGTTTCTCACATGTATGATAACCCGCCTCTTCAATCCATGGGCCTAAGAACCCGTATCTTCAATATAGAGCTCAAGTCAACCAGTTACAGGTAATGGTGGAATCAACAACAACAATCAGTTAAGGCATCAATGAAAATTAGGTATGGCACAGGTGATGGTAGCAACAACATCCTTCGAGTTTGTTTTAGGAACTACCCATCATAGCTAGGTACAGGTTCTCTACTCCTCCCAGGACGATACAGGTTACTGATGGTAACAAAAACAATATGGGGTAACTTCAGGAGTATGTGCATGATGGAGGGTGCAAATGTTGGACTGCCTAGAATGATTTCGTTCAATGGATGAGTGATTGTGTGAAAGGGGATAATTCCCACATTTATGTGCACATGCCCTTGATGACACATGGCTCTGGAGGAGCTCGCTTCTCTCCACTTGGGATTCATTCTCTTTCCCATAAGAAATTGGGATAAATAATTATCCCCACTATAATATTTGGTAATAATAATATTCCCTTACAGATAATCCCTCTAGCTTATCCCACTTTCCTAGGCTCTTAGCCGCTCCCTTTCCCTTCCAAGTGGAGTTTATTCCCCCATACTCGTTTATCATGGTTGGTCTACACGCAACGATGTATTATATTAATGATATGAGTGTTTACATATATAAAATTAGTCTCACTAGGATTTAGCATCTAGGCTCTCTAGTCTAATCATCACATAAGCCTCCTAACTTATAAGCACCTGTCTCACCAACCTATAAAACATATTTACAGTTCAACTGGGGCTCGATCTTGGGATATTACAAGTCTCATGGAGTAACAATAGAGGATATGAAGGTTGTTGAGAAGGTAATTAGGAGTCTTCCTCCTAAATTTGATACACTTGTTGTGACTTTGGAAGAGAACAAAGACTTTAGTGATGTTAGCCTAGATGAACCAAAATATTCCCTCATTAACCATGAACACACATTGAATAGGTCAAATATGTCATTAAAAAATGCATTTTCCATGCAGTCATCTATAATTTGTGGAAGAGGATCCTGAAGAGATAACTCTAGAGGCAGAGGAAGAAGTTTTGTCATAGGTGGAAGCAGTAGCAGTCCTGCAAATAGTAGTGGAAGAGGACAAAATCCAAATACCAATCAGCCAAGTAATCAAAAGTTTGATATATCAAAGATTCAATTCCATTACTCTAAAAAGCATGGGAATTATTCATATGAATGTAGAAAGAGATAGTATAATTAGAACAAGCAAGGTCAATATCATTCAAATAGGAAATTACTCCCTCCATTCCTATGTTGATGGCATTCGCTAAGAAAGTGCCTATAGTCTCACTAGTTGAATGGAATGTTTCTCTAGAATGTCCATGTGGCACATGGTATCTAGATTCATGATGCAATAATCACATGACAAGAAACTTAGAATTGTTTTCTATTTTGGATAAGTAAGTCCAAACTAAATTTACACTTGGAACAAATATCCAATTCATTGTCTTAGGTAAAAGAAGTATTAACTTTTTAACTAAATGAGGAGAGAAAAAAATTATTCCTGGTGTATATTATGTTTTTGTCTTAAAACATAATTTGATGGCCACAAGACAACTGTTAGAGAAAGGATATAGAATCTATATGGAAGATAATCAATGTGTGATCATGGGTAGATATCCAAGCAATCAACTTATTGCAAGAGTTTGAATGACAAGAAAAAAAATGTTTCTATTAATATTGAAGCCACCAATGAAGAGAAACACGGTGCAATTTGTTGGTGAAGAAAACAATGTGTAGTCTCACACTACATTCAAAGCAGGAAGAGAAGAAGTAAGTGTGCATTGTTCCAAAGGTAGTGCCCACAGTTTCAAGAAATACATTGGCGTAGAGATGTAGTAGCATTCCAATATGAAGTACAAGATGATTCTGGGTTGTGGAATTTCATATTTAGACATTTAAACTTTGGATATATGAAGTTACATACAAAGGATATGGTGAAAAGTTTGTCATTAATTGAAAAACCAGAAAGAATATGTGAAGGCTGCATCTTTGGAAAGCATCATAAAGAGTCTTTTCTAGTTGGCAAATCATACAAAGAAAAAGCTCCATTGGAAATTGTACATTTATATATTTGTGGACCAATTGAAACACTATCTATAGGTGGAAACACCTACTTTCTTACATTCATTGATGATTTCTCAAGAAAAACATGGATTTATTTACTAAAACATAAATATGATGCATTGGGTTGTTTTCAGTAGTTTAAATGACTTGTGGAGAAGCATAGTGGTTATTAAATCAAGGTTCTAAGAAATGACAGAGGATGAGAATATATTTCAAGAAAGTTTCAGAAATTTTGTAAATTTCATGGCATCTACAAGCAATTCATTGTGCGGTATACACAACAGAATCGTGTTGAAGAGAGAAATAATGGAACATCGTGGAAATGGCATGCAGTATGCTGGTATCCAAACACTTGTCAAATGAGTATTGAGATGAGGAAGTAGCAACTACAATATACATCATGAACAAATGTCCCACAAAAAGTGTAAAAAACAAAGCTCCTCAAGACGATTGAATAGGAATGAAGCATGATGTGCCACACTTAAAAGTTTTTGCCTGTGTCGCATACACACATGTTCCAAACGATTTCAAAAAGAAGTTAGACAACAAACAAAAAAATGTATATTTGTTGGGTATTCTGAAGATACAAAAGCATACAAATTGTATGATCTCATTGCAAGAAACGTCATAATCAATAACGATTTTCAATTCATGGAGAATGAAGCATGGGAAGGAAGCATAGAAAGGACAAACATAATTATCAATGCTATTGAGCATGATGACACAGAGGATGTAGTGGTTCAGACACAAGTTGTAATTTAGAGTGTAGTTCCTACTAGACTTAGAACTGCGACACAAATTGTTGCACAAACTACTCTAGTGAGATATACACATGTACAATTCACACATAGAGCGCAATAAACTCCAACAAGCCATGCAAGTAGTTCTACATCTCTAGATCAAACATTAGTAGGTGTGTTACCAAGAAACATAATAAGTCTGCTCGACATCTATAACATTGACACAACAAATTCATTTTCATTTTTTTCTCTATTTTCACAAGTAGATGATCCATTAACCTTTGAAGAAGTTGTCAAAGATGATGCATGGGCACAAGCCATGGATGAATAAATTAATGCATAGAGAATAATCAAACATGGAAATTGGTAGATGTAATTGAAGACAAGGATGTGATAAGTGTTAAGTGGATTTATAAAACCAAGCAAGTTGCACATGGAAATGTGCAGAAGCACATGGCAACATCATTTGCAAGGGGTTTTATACATCAAACTGGAATTGACTTCAATGAAATATTTGTACGAGTTGCACACATGGACATAGTCAAAACTTTGTTATCCATTTATGTGCAGAACAAATGGTATGTTTATCCAATGCATGTAAAGTCACCATTCATGAATGGAAATTTAGAAGAAGAATTATATGTGGAACAACCACAAGGCTATGGGATTCTAGGACAAGAAAACAAAGTATACATATTGAATAAGGAAATGTATGGATTAAAGAAAGCTTTGAGAGCTTTGTACAGTCACATAGATTCATATCTTGCTCAGAATGGATTTCAGAGAAGTAAATGTGAGCCAACACTGTACATCTTGTCAAACAGTTTGGATGAGAAGAAAGTTAAAATATTTTTTGCATGAACAACATAAACCAACTACAGTGTTTTGTGACAATAATTCATCTAGATCATTGTTGACAGGCGAAATTGACTGTCCGTCAACTAGGAGAGTGGAACCGGTTCGGGGTTGTCTAATAACCAAAGTTGTTTGGGATAAACCACCTTGACGGGTTTAGCGGCTCTGTTAGACGATCTAAGGTCCTAAGAAAACAAAAAAGAAAACTATTCTAAACTAACTAATCTAACTAAAAATAACTATTAAAACAAACTAAAACAAAATTAACTATTCTTTATATACAATCTACTATCTAATATTATACTAACTCTAACTAATTAAATATCTAACTACTAACGGAAATAAAACTTATTCACAAAACATACAATATCTACAATTTACAGCTTTGAATGAAAACCTGAAAAAGTCATTTGCATTCTATCCTAAGACAGTGAGAGCTATGTTTTGTTGATTTTATAATTTTATGAACAAGAAATAAAACAAAAACTAACTAAACTAAATAACTAATATACTAACTTTAACTACAAATCTAAATACTGAAAAACAAATTGACCTGAAGGAATGCTCCAGGTTTGTCCTGTGTGTAATGATTGTCTTAGCTGATCGGAGGGAGGAAACCCACACTGAATTATCCAATAGCTTGTCGTAAACAACAAGCTGCAGTGCTCTTCAAATATGATTACAGGAAAAACAAGACATAAAAATTACAACAATCCTATCATTTATAAATCTTCACAGTTAGATAAACCTGTATGCAAGGATCTATACGAAATGATTCAATTAATAAAGAAGAGAAATCTTTCATTCATTAACTGAAACAAATTAATTGTTGTATTTTTAAGTAATGAAAGAAATCAGATATGGATAACACATTAATTAAATCATATCATTCTACAATAGATTATGATAGCTAAAGTAGTCTATAATCAACTGCAAACGACATGCATAAAATTGAAACAAAAAATTGATATATTGAAAGCGAAAGTTGTAGCAAGACATCAACTCTTGTCTCAGTTTGTATTAGAAATCCATAGTCTGGTTCTCCCACAGGTGAGGATGCTCCTTATTACACAAAATAATAAGTGTTTAAATACCTTCCACAGGGTAAAACATCCCTGTGGAAGTTATCAAAAATGTTTACATAAAAACTAGGAAAATATCCCAAGTTTGACTAAACTAAGAACCTAAAATAAAACTGTAGCACACAAATATCTCCTAGACTGCCATAGCATGCCCAATGCAATTCAGATGTACCTGAAAAGGGTAAAAAAATGGACAAGTTAGGAGGATATTTTGTTGATAAAAATGATAAAAATCTAATTCTATAGACTAGCTACATAATCTTGCGATTTTGTAGCTGGTCTAAATCAAACAAAGAATCAGCATTAAAATCAATTCAAATCTTTGAAAATACATTCAAACTATCAAAATATATTTGATTGCTAAAAGCCTTATTCAAATCGACACTTGTATGCAATTTTAACAATCTAAATCAAATGATAAACTAGATAGCTATATTTTGTTTAATTCGTTACCAATTCAGGCATACAAAATCTTATCGAACTGTAATGGAATTGTTTCATATCAAATTGAAATCGATACAGCTAAACAAATCATAGGCAATTGTTATGCTGCCTCATCAACATGAAACACGATCAAATCCAAACAAGATCATTTTCTCAATCTGATATAACTGTATTAAATATAAACGATCATGCTAATAGTGAATCAAATCAAAACTGGTATGTAAATTATCACATACAAAATCATAATGGGATCAATCAGTTGATAACAGGGTCTATGGGATTCACCAAATTGTTTATTATTGCCAATTGGGGCGGACGAAATCGATTGAATTTTAATAAAAATATTACTAGAATTTATTTCAAAATGAACTATTAACTAAATTTGATAGAGATAACATATGTCGATCTGGGTTTAACCAACTCGTTTTGAAAATTAAAATCAAATAGAGCAGTATCAAGTCTATTTTTGATAGGAATCCAACTCATAAAAACAATCGTACTAACTAAAGATACACAACAATCCAATCAAGACAAGAGGGAATCGAACAGTTGGAGTTTAACATAGTCATTGTGAATCAAAACCGTTCCATGATTTGGGCGTAGATATCTTTTTCACAGGCTTAAATGAGAATATCGTTTCCATACAAAACAGAGTCGTTCTTTCCAAATCGGAGTCTATCAGAGTTGTATTCCTGATTTAGAATATTACATCACATCAATTCAAACTCACGAAGTCGTTCCAAAATCACAGCATACAAACTAAATCAGAGCCGATATAATCCAACCATAACAAAATCATACCAAATCAAAACATGATCGTGCTCTAATTTTAGCATAAAAATATCCTGTACAGGTGAGATACAAAAAAAATCCAAGCGAAAGCAAACCATTGATTTCGTTAACTCACACCAAAAGTTAGACGAATCAAAACAAATGAAAACCAGTGAATTGCTAAACTGGGCACGACCAAATCATTTAACCAAATCATAACCTCATTTAATTTCAGCAAAACGAAAAACAATGTATAGGATGAACAACATAATCGTTTTCGATATGGCTATAATAGAGTCATTTCAAACAATAGATAGAGCTATTTGAAAACCAAACTCAAATCATTATATTAATCTAGCAATTCACAGAACGAAATTGATATCAAAATTCATACCTGGATGACGAGCAAATAGCTTGATCATGACATTTTGGAATTGACAACGGCTGTAGCCGATTCGACATTCCTAAATATGATGGACCCAGTGGTTTTATGCTTCCTATAATTTGCTTGAAGCTTGTCCCTTTGGCTTTTCAATACTGTAACTTGGTTTTCCTATGCTTTAATTTTGGATTAAAGTAAGGGAACGTCTATATAGTATCGTTCCAAACACACATCACATTGGTCAGATGACGATTGTCCGGGCTTCGAAAATGCAGGTGAGGGTTTGGTTAAATTGCTGAGGGTTTCGTTAGGTAGATTGATCCCAGGGTAGCTAGGATTGTTCCTTAGGCAAGGGGGTGGATTAGAAACCAAGTCATAGGGTGGCTCAAAGCACAGACCTTGGGAGTAAGGATACTCACTAGCTAGGAAGCATTCGATGTCAAAGTCAGAATATTCACTGAGGACTATGAGCTTCTTCTCAGCACTAGGTTTAGGTTCATTCCTAGCTAGTCTCGATATAAGTCGAGCATTCTTTTTACCTTTGCTCTCAACAGTAGGGTTTCCCTTGACCTTTTTTCTCATAGGATTTTTTATAGCCTCAACCTTGTCTGTTAAGACGTCGGGTAAGTCAATATCAGGGTCGACTGAGGGTTTAGGAGAGGGCAGTAGGACATGGAAGGGTACAGGTAGCTCGACCTTGGTTTCACTAACCATAGGCTTGTCAATTTGGACGGGCTATGCATCACCAAAACCATTCTGAGAGATAAAAGCTTGCCAACTATCACCGTGAATATTTAAGTGATGAACAACAATGAGTCTGATTAGGCCGTGGTGGAACAAGCTACTATCAGCCTTTTCTCGTTTAAACCTTTTTAACATTTTATAAAGGCTACGTTGGAAGTAAAAAGGCATATTCAATGGAAAACCCATAAAATTCATTAACAGTCAAAGGTGATAAAGAAAAACCAGTCCATATTAATCCTCACAGGTCACGAATTGTTTAACCACCATCAAAATATCATGCCATCTTGGTTTAAGCGTGGAAATCAACATACCTATGTCACAAGATGTAACCTTTCATGAGACGAACAACAAAGGCCATGGCACCTCTTCGACTTTAGAGTTTTTGAACCATCGTTGGCCCGTGGCCGCTAACCCTATAACAGAGCTAATGAACTCCTCATTTATCTCAACCTGAATGTCGCCTACTTTGGCCCTACACCCATCAAAAGTCAAGGCGAAGTGTTGTGCAACAAATAAATTAAAACCCTCAAACCGCTGTATAAAGGTGAGCCAACCATTGTCCTGCAAATCTTTATGGGCATTATCGAACAGTAGCAAGGCTTGACTACCGTTCGGCTCAATTCGAACCACCGGTGCCATAAGGAAGAGCACACGGTGAACGAGCCAGGGTTTGAAAGCAGCATACATAGGAACAAAACGCCCGAAGGCTTACCGAAGCTAGCAGAGGTGAAACAGGGATAGGAGCAACATTAATGACATCGTGCGAAGGTGGTGGAGCTATTAGCTGGCCATGCAGAATAGTCATTACCAATGGTACAACCGCCAATTCTTTCAACTATACAAATCACAATGCACATGTGTTATAACTATGCCATTTCAATCAATCAATTGAAACCTTTGGTAAGTGGATAAAATATGCACACAAGCAATAATTATGCCATAGTTTTAAAACCAAACATACAAATCGAAACCAATACCAAGTGTTGGACCAATGCGCCAATGCGTTTTGATAACATGGACTAGGTGTCATATTAAACGATATATATCAAGGGTTTAACAGAATCTTATATTGTCATACCAAGGACTAACAAGGTTTTGTGCGCAACAGATTAGATTTTGATCGTGTTGTCCTAGGTTTGACGTATCGTTTTCTTCTTGTTGTCTTGCTGCTGAATCAACAACTAACTTTCATAACCCTTGGCCTCTCACTATCTAAGCTGGGGTGATTTCCAGGTCATACTCCTGCAAAGAGGTGACCCAGTTAGCCCTCTTTTCACCTAGCTCCTTCTACACTAAGAGGTTCCTCACGACTGGATAGGGGACAATGAATTTCGTCCTAGACTTCAAAAGATAGGACCGGAAATGCTTGACTTCTTTGAAAATAACATAGGATTGATGATCTACCACTGGGTAATCAAGTTCAGCACCTTTGAAAGCAGAGCTCATAAAGGCAATGGGTACTTCATTGTTCTTGACATTCTTTTGGGTTAGGACGACAGCATAGGAACAGTCAGAAGCAAAAGTGTAGAGTGTAAAGTCTTGAGAAAAATCGGGGCTCATGAGAGATGGAGCGTCTATTATGGCCTTCTTTATTGCATTAAAAGCTTGATTTTCTGGGGGTCCCCAGTGATATTCCGTGTCTTTCTTAATTAGGTTCTGCAAGGGTCTCACCATTTCGGAGAAGCTGGGGAGAAATCTTCTCACAAAGTTAATATGGCCTAAGAAAGACTGGATAGATTTTTTGGATGTAGGAGGGGGAAGTTTTGTAATGACTTGAGTCCTTTCGGGGCCGATAATCATCCCTTCGCTTGACACAATAAACCCTAGGAGTTTACCCTGTTTTACTGCAAAGATGGATTTTTTAGGATTCAAGGAGATGTCGTATTTACGACATCATTGTAGAACGACTCGTAAGTGAGCTAGATGATCGTTTTTGTTTTTAGAAAATACGGTAACATCATCTAAGTAAACTATGATGGACTAATTGATTAAGCCTCGAAAAGCAATGTCCATTGCTCTTTGAAATGTGGCTCCAACATTAATCAATCCAAAGGGCACTTTTTGATAAGCATAAGTGTCCCATGGGGTACGAAAGGTAGTTTTAAGTTGGTCTGGTGGAGACATTAGGACTTGGTTGTATCCTGAGAAACCATCCAGTAAAGATAGCCCTTCGGAACCAGATACACGTTGAAGGATATGCTCCATGGGTGGGATAGGATAGATGTCTTTATCAGACTCTCTATTAAGGTTTCAAAAATCGACGCAGAGTCAGATTTCCCCACTTTTCTTCCGAACTGGGACAAGGTTAGAAACCCATTGAGTGTGCCTAATAGGAAAAATTATCTTAGCATTTAGGAGCTTATTCAATTCTTTTTGAACGGTCAGTTCGATCTTAAGGTGCATTTTCCTCAGTTTTTGTTGAAAGGGTAAGGTTTGGGGCTTCATAGGAATGACATGTTGTATGATGTTAGGGTCGAACATTTTAAGGTCGTCATACGTCCATGCAAAGACATCTTTAAATTATTTGAACAATTTAATAAATGCAACTTTTTCTTATTGAGAACATTCTACCCCTAGATTAATGCACTATGGATTGTCCCTAGTTCCTAAGTTTACCTTTTCATAAGATAACGAGGAACTATTGGTTTTACAGTTGACCGATTTTTTGAATTTATCTTGAAGATCATAAAACTTCTGTAGTCTAACTACAGATTTAGGGATTGAGTTTACCATATCCGATGAAGATTCAGGAGTTCTCAGATCTGGTATTACCGTGAAATCGTGCAAATTTTCGTCGTGTGTGTGTTCGTCTATCACCGCGCCTTGAAAGGTTTCTTCCATGTGCAGAAAGTTAATAATTTGCTGATCATCGTCAAAGACTCTCCAGTTCGTGATGTTGTCAGGAATGAATGGTCAGAACAACAGTTCGACGGAGAATGCATCTGGGGACAAACCTTCTGTAGGAAGAATTTTAGAGGCTACATTATCTAATAGATCTGCTCCAGAGTTATTCAATCTAGGAATAGAATTTATATTGAAAGAAGCAAATTTGTTCATTAAATTCCATACCTCAGATTGGTAGCTTTTGAGATGAGAAGATAGGCAGTGGATAGAATCTCTTACTTGTCTAACCACTATTTCAGAGTCACCAAATACGGTTAAATTTTGAATGTTCATATATAAATCTTTTCCGAGACCTTGTAGTAAATCCTCATATTCTGCAGTGTTGTTAGTACATTCAAATTCCAACCTACATGCAATCAATGTTTTGTTACCTGCCGAATCGATAATAATGCAGCCTGCTCCAACTCCTTCTTTGGACTTTGACCCATCAAAATACAGAGACCAAATTTGATTTCCATCGGGCACATGAGACCATTTCATGGAAGTTGTTGGCTACATATATGCTACAATCTCGGACTGTTGTTTTGGATTGGTGATAGCTAAAGCCTCAGCCATGAAATTGTCGAAAAAGGTGTCCATCCCTTGTACTTCGGGTGAATCAACAGAAGGTGTAAATGGTTTGTTGGGATTGTTCAAATCTATGACTGTGAACTTAAGGTATCTTTCACGATTTACCTTGATCTTGTTAGGCTTGTCGTTCTCTGGAAGCCATAGATGAGACCAATCTGTTGTGAAAAACCCGTGGAGCTGCTTCGACCAGTCCCTTCTTAAAAAAATACCATACGCTTTTGGAATATCCACAACAATTATATCAATGACTTGATGAACCTTGGGGTTAGACGATAATCTTATAAGCACATTTTTTAGTTCTCCTATAACTTTAACATTGGTCTGATCAAGTTGTATGATTTTTAAAGTAGATGGTTCAACTTATGCATTACTCTTATGGCATACAGACCATGGCATCACATTGGATGATGCTCCGGAGTCTACCATACAATTGTGCACGTTCCTATTAAAGATTTCAAAAGTTAACAAAAATGGAGGTACATTTTTTCGAGTACTAAGAGTAGTAGTTTGTGGATTTTTACTCGCAATTTCTAAAGCTACTTTATCTACATTATTTACATTATTTACATTACTTATAGGAAGGCTCCCTTTATCTTGAGGATCAGGATTGTTTTTAGTAGAAGTCTTCTGAGTAACTTTGTTCTATACAACCTTGTTACCACTTAAATTACCATTTTTGCCATTCTCTGAGATATTCTGTAACATTTTTTGTAGCAGAAATGGAAATTTCAATAACTCATAAACAGAAATGCTAGCTCTCAACTTTTTAAGATCTTCAACTACATCATAATCCAAGTTGGGGTTCACATTACTCTGTTTAGTCTCAGCTGATTTAGACTGCTTTGGAGGCGAAGTTGTAGTGTTTTTGGAAGAAGGTTTGTTTGTTTTCTTACTCCTGGTATTATAGGGATGTATTGTCTCAAAGTTAGCTTGAAAGATGCTATCCGAGAAGTGTCCAAAAATGTTTGGAGAAGACTCTTCTTCTTGAAATGTCTCTTGTTCAACTACCTCCTTAGGAATCTCAGGAGGCATCAAGTTATCTTGGGCTTCTAGAATTGTTTGAAGAGCGCATTGAAAACTTTCTAGATTAAGGCCTTTGGTGGTTGGATTAGGTTGGTTGGTAGGAAAAGGCTTCTGGAATGGGGTTTTGTAAGGTCCTTCTCTCGAGGAAGCTTCTTTGGTCATTAAGTCTATAACTTGATTTGACAGTTTTTGAACAACTTTAGTTGAATTTTCTAAATCAGAGCTTTCAGGTTGTGTTTTACTTTGAGTGGGTTTGGGGAGGATTTCGATTTTCTTTTTGGAAGAAGAACTAGTCTTTGTTTCGTTTCTAGTAGAGTCTTTAAGACTAAGAATATCTTTTTCAATCTGGCTAGCCTCCTCGAAGGCTTCTAACAACGTGGCATTCTTAGATCGTTTAACCCAAATAGCTATACTTTGATGCAAAGCTTTAGTGTAGTATGCTATTATAAGACTCTCGGCAGGCATGGAATCCATAGGGATTCGGTTTTTAAGTGTTAAGAATATTTGATTAAAGTCTTTAACTTTTTCTTTTGGGTTCATTCTTAAGCTAGAAAGGTCCATGACTAGGACTTCCGGAGGCTTACCGTCTTTGAACTTTTCCAAAAAGAATGACTCAAACTTTTCCCAAGACACGATGGTATGGGGTTGTTGGGAAAAGTACCATGTGGATGCATTGCCCTCGAAAGTATAGGGGAACAACATACAAACAACGTCTTCATGTTCGACATTGCGGAGTCTTATGGCTAACATAAACTTTTTAATGTGATCTTCAGTGATCTGCTTTGAGTCAGGGTCAAACTTGGGAAGCCATTTCTCTGGATGTTTAGGTAAAGGATGGTGAGCTCCAGATACAGCTACGGTATCCTCGTCGAGCCCAGGTCTAGCAGGGTTGTTCTGATTTCAATTGGTGTAGTGGGTGTGGAAGGCTGAGAAGGGGAATTGCCTTCGTCAGAGGAATCTCCTCCAGAAGTGGAAGGAGATGATGGAGGTGGTGAAGGAGGTATCCCAGATCCTCCTGCAGCAAGATTTAAGATTGGATCTGTGGGATTCATAGTGAGGTTAGTGCCTCCTAATTGTTCTCTGATATCAGAGAAATCCAAAGGTTGTCCCCACAAACAGTTTGGTTGCCTCAAACGGGCTAGGGCACTATGTGTTTTTATAAGATATTGACAGACAATATCTTGTATATCACCACCTGTAGGATTAGGGGTTGTTGGCTCAACTGGGATCTGTGGATCGTCGGTTGTTGTGGTTGTTGTTTGAAGGGGAATATTATCATTGGAATGGCTTCTAGTCACTATAGGTGAGCGATTAGGTGGAGGAGGAGTCTTGCGACCGCCTCGAGCCATTAATTAAGTTTAGGCCCTCCTTCTAGCACCATTTGTTGACGGGCGAAATTGATCGTCCATCAATTGGAAGAGTGGAACCGGTTCAAGGTTGTTTAATAAACCAAGCCATTTGGGGTGAACCACCCTGACGGGTTTAGTGGCTTCATTAGCCAATCTAATGTTCTAAGAAAATAAAAACGAAAACTACTCTAAACTAACTAATCTAACTAAAAATAACTATTAAAACAAACTAGAACAAAATTAATTATTCTATATATACAATTGATTATCTAATACTATACTAACTCTAACTAATTAAATATCTAACTACTAACGAAAATAAAACTTATTCACAAAATGTACAATATCTACAATTTATAGATTTGAATGAAAACCTGAAAAAGTCATTTGCATTCTGTCCTAAGATAGTGAGAGCTATTTTTTGTTGATTTTATAATTTTATGAACAAGAAATTAAACAAAAACTAACTAAAATAAACAACTAATATACTAACTTTAACTACAAATCTAAATATTGAAAAACAAACTGACCTGAAGGAACGCTCTAGGTTCGTCCTGTGTGTAATGATTGTCTTAGATGATCGGAGGGAGGAAACCTGCACCGTATTATCCAGGAGCTTGTTGTAAACAACAAGTTGCAGTTCTCTTCAAATATGATTACAGGACAAACAAGACATAAAAATTACAACAATTTTATGATTTATAAATATTCACAGTTAGATAAACATGTATGCAAAGATCTTTATGAAATGATTCAATTAATAAAGAAGAGAAATCTGTCATTCATTAACTAAAACAAAGTAATTGTTGTATTTTTAAGTAATGAAAGAAATCAGATATGGATAACACATTAATTAAATCATATCATTCTGCAATAGATTATGATAGCTAAAGTAGTCTATAATCAACTGCAAATGACATGCATAAACTTGAAACAAAAGATTGATATATTGAAAGTGAAAGTTGTAGCAAGACATCAACTCTTGTCTCTGTTTCTATTAGAAATCCATAGCCTGGTTCTCCCACAAGTGAGGATGCTCCTTATTACAAAAATAATAAGTATTTAAAGACATTCCACAGGGTAAAACATCCCTGTGGAAGTTATGAAAACTGTTTACATAAAATCTGGGAAAATATCCCAAGTCTGACTAAACTAAGAACCTAAAATAAAATTGTATCACACAAATATGTCCTAGACTGCCATAGCATGCCCAATGCAATTCAGATGTACCTGAAAAGGGTCAAAAATGACAAGTTAGGAGGATATTTTGTTGATAAAAATGATAAAAATCTAATTCTATAGACTAGCTACAGAATCTTGTGATTTTGTAGCTCGTCTAAATCAGACACAGAATGAGCATGAAAATCAATTCAAATATTTGAAAATACATTCAAACTATCAGAAGATATTTGATTGCTAAAAGCCTTATTCAAATCGACACTTGTATGCAATTTGAACAAACTAAATCAAACGATAAACTAGATAGCTATACTTTGTTTAATTCGTTACCAATTCAGGCATACACAATCGTATCAGAAAGTAATGGAATCATTTCATATCAAATTGAAATCAATACAATTAAACAAATCATAGGCAATCGTTATGTTGCCTCATCAACAAGAAACATGATCGAATCCAAACAAGATCATTTTCTCAAACTGATATAACTGTATTAAATATAAATGATGATGCTAATAGCGAATCAAATCAAAACTGGTATGTAAATTATCGCATACAAAATCATAATGGGATCAATCAGTTGATAACAAGGTCTGTGGGATTCACCAAATCGTTTATTATTGACAATTGGGGCGGACAAAATCGATTGACTTTTAATAAAAATATTACTAGAATTTATTTCAAAACGAACTATTAACTGAATTTGACACCTATAACATATGTCGATCTGGGTTTAACCAACTCATTTTGAAAATTGAAATCAAACACAGCAGTATCATGTCTATTTTTTATACGAATCCAACTCATAAAAACAATCGTACTAACCGAAGATACACAACAATCCAATCAAGATAAGAGCAAATCGAATAGTTGGAGTTTAACATAGTCGTTGTGAATCAAAACCATTCCATGATTCAGACGTAGATATATTTTGCACAGGCTTAAATGAGAATATCGTTTCCATACAAAATAGAGTCGTTCTTTACAAATCGGATTCGATCAGAGTTGTATTCCTGATTTAGAAGATTACATCACATCAATTAAAACTCATGAAGTCGTTCCAAAATCACAGCAAACAAACTAAATCAGAGCCGATATAATCCAACCATAATGAAATCATACCAAATCAAAACATGATCGTGCTCTAATTTTATCATGAAAATCTCCTGTACAGGTCAGATACAAACAAAATCCAAGCGAAAGCAAACCATTGATTTCGTTAACTCACACCAAAAGTCAGACGAATCAAAAAAAATGAAAACCAATCAATTGCTAAACTGGGCACGACCAAATCATTTAACCAAATCATAACCTCATTTAATTTTAGCAAAACGAAAACAATGTACAGGATGAACAACATAACCGTTTTTTATATGGCTATAATAGAGTCATTTCGAACAATAGATAGAGCTATTTGAAAACCAAACTCAAATCATTATATTAATCTAGCAATTCAAAGAACATAATTGATATCAAAATTCATACCTGGATGACGAGCAAACAACTTGATCATGACATTTTGGAATTGACAACGGCTGTAGCCGATTCGACATTCCTAAATACGATGGACCCAATGGTTTTTTGCTTCCTATTATTTGCTTGAAGCTTGTCCCTTTGGCTTGTCAATACTATAACTTGGTTTTCCAATGCTTTGATTTTGGATTGAAGTAAGGGAACGTCTATATAATATCGTTCCAACCACACATCACATTGGTCAGATGACGACTGTCCGGGCTTCGAAAATGCAGGTGAGGGTTTTGTTAAATTGCCGATGGTTTCATTAGGTAGCTTTATCCCAGGGTAGCTAGGATTGTTCCTTAGGAAAGGGGGTAGATTAGAAACGAAGTCATAGGGTGGCTCGAAGCACAGACCTTGGGAGTAAGGATACTCACTAGCTAGGAAGCGTTCGATGTCAGAGTCAGAATCTTCACTGAGGAATATGGGCTTTTTCTCAGCACTAGGTTTAGGTTTATTCCTATCTAGTCTCGATATAAGTCGAGCATTCTTTTTACCTTTTCCGTCAACAGTAGGGTTTCCCTTGACCTTTTTGCTCACAGGCTTTTCTATAGCCTCAACCTTGTCTTTTAAGACGTCGAGTAAGTCAATATCAGGGTCGACCAAGGGTTTAGTAGAGGGCAGTAGGACATGGAAGGGCACGGGTGGCTCAACCTTGGTTTCACTAACCACATGCTTGTCAATTTGGACAGGCTCTGCATCAACAAAACCATTCCGACAGATAAAATCTTTCCAGCTATCACCATGAAGATTTAAGTGATGAACAACGATGAGTCTGATTAGGCCATGGTGGAACAAGCTACTATCATCCTTTTCTCGTTTAAACCTTTTTAACATTTTATAAAGGCTACGCTAGAAGTAAAAAGGCATATTCAATGGAAAACCCATAAAATTCATTAACAGTCAAAGGTGATAAAGAAAAACTAGTCCATATCGACACTCACAGGTCATGAATTGTTTAACCACCATCAAAATATCATGCCATCTTGGTTTAGGCATGGAAATCGACATACCTCTGTCACAAGATGTAACCTTTCATGAGACGAATAGCAAAGGCCATGGCACCTCTTCAACTTTAGATTTTTTGAACCATCACTGGCCCGTGGCTGCTAACCTTGTAGCAGAACTAATGAACTCCTCATTCAACTCAAGCTGAATGTCGCCTACTTTGGCCCTACACCCATCAAAAGTTAGGGTGAAGTGTTGTGAAACAAATAGATTAAAACCCTCAAACTGTTGTATAAAGGTGAGCCAGCCATTATCCTGCAAATCTTTACGGGCATTGTCGAATAGTAGCAAGGCTTGACTACCGTTCGACTCAATTTTCACCATCGGTGCCATAAGGAAGAGCACACGGTGAATGAGCCAGGGTTTGAAAGCAGCATACAGAGGAACAAAACATTCAAAGGATTACCGAAGCTAGCAGAGGTGAAACATGGATAGGAGCAACATTAATGACATCGTGCGAAGGTGGTGGAGCTATTATCTGGCCATGCAAAATAGTAATTACCAATGGTACAACCGCCGACGCTTTCAACTATACAAATCACAATGCACATGTGTTATAAATATGGAATTCCAATCAATCAATTGAAACCTTTGGTAAGTGGATAAACCATGCGACCAAGCAATAGTTATTCCATAGTTTTAAAACCAAACATACAAATCGAAACCAATACCAAGTGTTGGACTAATGCGCCAATGCGTTTTGATAACATGGACTAGGTGTCATATTAAATGATATATATCAAGGGTTTAACGATAACACCTATGTATTTTTATGAAACCAATGATCAGGTAGATCAAATCAAAGAACATATAAATCCAATTACCAATGCATCACAACCTCAATTACTCATGAAACGAAATTACATAATCAATCAAAGAATGTCCAATGAGTACAGATCAAAAAGTTTTGCCAACTGCATAGTGATAAGTAAAATGTAAACGCAATGGGCATATTGACAAGAAGGATAATGACAATTCAATAATGATTTTAATGCGACTTCGAAAGACCATGTTTTCACCCTTACAGTCGTGAAAATAAAAAACGAAGGTAAGTGTGCAAAAGGCGCAAAGAATAAAAGTGTCGTTTATTTGAGAATTGCGATGAAAAATTAATGTTTGCAAAACATTGGTGTAGGCAGCTTATAAGACAGTGAAAAAATGTGAATTGGCTGCCAACAATCATGTTGTCCAAGAATCATGTGTTTCATCCCCAGATGGGGTGCCATGTGGAGAAGGTGGGGCATCTGGAGATGCGCAAGGAGGGGCCATTTATGGTGGCCAACCGTCCTCACACCATCTCCATTTATGAGGGCTCTCACTTCAGTCGGCCTCCATCTATTGACGGGGCCTCTCATGCGCGAGAGCAGGCCGGCTAGCCAGAGCATTAAGCTCTCAACCTTAATGGCCGCAGTCACCATTTGTGCTATTATCCACCTTTTCAGAACCCTTTAGATGCATTCGTAGATCACAAAGATGAGAAAGAATAAGAGAGACGGAGAAATCCTGGCTCTGGTCTTCATTTTCATTATGCCGTGAGCCAGAGGAAGACCCCGCAGAGGAGCAGGATGGTACGCGGATGACTCCAGGAGGAATAGACACAAGTGGTTTGAATGGGCTCTAGTTTTGGATAAGAGGAAGAGACGCAGGGAGACCACAACAATAGACTCGCCCCCCAAAACATATGCCGAGAAAATTCCGACCATGGAACTCCCCCATGACTTCTCTGAAAGTCGAATGTTTACAGTTCCATACAATTGGAATCCCCCAGCGTGCATTGAGGCAGAATCACCACCACACCGCTCGCGAGAGGCACACAGTCCCAGTGACGCTCCCACTGAGGAATTCGCCACCTACCTAGTAGAGGAAGAGCTACCGGAAGGCAACAACGACTCGCAGTCATAGAGAAAGCCGCATGTCCACCAGGATATGGATGCTAAACAAAATTCGCTAGCCCTACCACAACTCTTTCACCTGGAGCACCTGAACTTGATCTTCGAGGTCTGCAGTATGGTGGACAACCAAATCTTCAGGGCTGTCCGCGTTAGCCAACGCTTGGACATGTTGTATGCAACTTACTCTAGTGCCACTCCATAGTGACAATGCCCCACCTACGCTCAGGTCTATGCCATTCCTATCAGCAGTGACAAGGCGATGGACGACTGCGAGGACTCTGGTGAATAGGTTCTTCTGTTCAACATTGTCTCCAACCCTCTTTCTTTTGATGTTTATCAGAGCTGTAGCTCTTTTAGTTAATAGCCCTGTTAGCGTTAGCATATGCCTTACTAAACTGCTGCTAAAAATGGACATGCACCCTGGTTTCCTTCGTGCAGGGTGGGGAAATGAGTTTTTTGAATTTGCATGCTATTTTGGATAGGACAACTGTCTCAGTTTCCTGCACAGGCGGGACAATTGTCACCTACATGTCATGCTGTATTTTCTTTTTGAAGTTTTAATATAACAGGATTCGCCTTTTTACTTAAAAAAAAAATAGAATCATGTGTTTCATAAGAAAACCAAGCATATTTATACACGGTATCATTTTATGAGAGAATTAGTGAATAAACAAGAAATTTGTTTAGAATTTTGCAGGTCTAAAGAAAAAGTCACAAATATATTTACAAAATCTTTGGCAAAAGATGCATTTCATAAAATGCGCAGTTGTTTAGGAGTCAACACAGTCGCAAATATTTGAAAGTACATGTCAATTTAAATCTTTGATGTAAATATTGTATTTTATAAACTCGCCTACTTATAATTAAGGGGAGTATTGGAGATATTAATTTCAAGTCATGAGCTTTACGTTTACACTGAATCTGTCTGCCACGAAAAGCATAGATGTTTAGTTTGTTAGAGACGACAAGGAGGAGTGTTAGCATAAGCGATATTTAATGATCCGATCTTTATCTTTCTCAAGCTTTGTTATGCAAATAAGAGTCACTGGAAATTTATTATCGTCTTAATTGTTTGAGTTAGTTTTACTTCTACATTAAGTCTCAGTTTTATCTATATATGTCTGAGTATGTAGGTAGTCAACACAAGCACACAGATAGAATGTTAGTTGATAGTAAGAAGCAACAACAACTCTGAAAGTAGTCAGAGAAGTCTGAGAGCAAAATCTCTGTGTATATTCGTTTTTTTAATGAAACTCTACATAAGTTGTTCAAGTCAAAGCTTGACATAGTTTTGTATTCTATAATATCCCACAACACCCAAGTTCATAATATATTTTGTGTGTTGATGTATTTCTGAATTTATGTTATAAAATTTTTTTCTCTCTCTTTATACTCAAAATTAAATTCATAATTTATGTGCTAAGAGTAGCATAGTGTTAATAAATCATTCTATGAAGTGTTATCATCACAACACATAGTCGTTTGAGCAGTGTAACTACGCCCTAAGTAGTAAGAGTGAATTCCATTTTGCGATCTTTGCAAGTTTGACTATGAGTTGTGGAGAATTTTTACATTTTTTTTATTAAAGATTATAAAAATTAAAGTAATATAACGTAAAAATGTAGCTATTAATGTTAAAAGACTTTTGAATATATGTTTATTTTGTTAATTGAATCCATTATTTATATGGGTTCAAAACATTTTCACAAATTTCTATTTCAATATCTAAATGAGAAGCATTAAAATAAGAATTAAATTAATGAAAATTTTCTATTTTATGATCTAGTATGTTTTTTTAATAAAATAAAATAAAATTTTAATATATTTATTTTCGAAAATTCCATTATATTTATTTACTTTTCAATAGTATCCACAATAAACCTAGAATTTTCAGGTGACGACATGACTTCATATACAAGTTCTCTGTATAGTAAACCCTCGAATTTTCGGTAACATGACTTCATATACAACTTCGGTGTAAACCTAGAATTTTTCAGGTGACGACATGACTTCATATACAAGTTCTGTTCTGTGTATAATAAACCCTAGAATTTTCAGGTGACAACATGAGTTCATATACAACTTCGGTGTATTTTAAATCATGTAAGTTTAAAATCTCTAATGGTAAAATTAATTTCAGCGCCCTCACCAAGTATTGCTGCAACCTGACTCGGGGAATGGCGTCAGGAGTTCTGGTTCTTTACATTGCATACGCGTTTATGGTTGGGACATGCAGAAATCGCACATATAACCATATCGCTAGTAATTATCAAGGGATTTGAAGGGAAATTCAACCAATAGGCTTCGAATTTCAATATTTGAATTGAGAAGCGAATTTTCACGAGCCCGGACGTTCCCGGCTAGGTTTTGTTCGATGTTGGCCAAAATTAATACGTTGTAAAATCGAATTAGACATATACAGTTTTCTTGATTGGAGATTGGACTATTTGCAGGGCGCTCTCATTTTTCAAAGGAATTGAGGCATTAAGTTTCATTGAAAAGTGGAGAATGGTTCTTCACGCTTCCTTGAAACTGATTTGGTGATTTTTATTTCCACTACATGGAATAAATAAATGGTAACTTCTTTCGATTTCAAAGCAAAATGATTTATGTAACGTTAAAGACGGATATTATGGAGAACAAAATATTCCGTTTCCAGGAGTAAACCCCAAGGATATGTAGGCAGGCGAATTTTGGCTGGCTATTTTAATGGGTTCGTTTTAGTCCACACAGTGGCTATTTTAAATGGAGGTAGGCGAATTTTGGCTGGCTATTTTTATTTTAATTGGTTCGTTTTAGTCCACACAGTGGCTATTTTAAATGGAGGCAGGCGAATTTTTGCTGGCTATTTTAATGAGTTCGTTTTAGTCCACACAATGGCTATTTTAAAGGGTTCGTAGAAATATGGAAAACACATACCGGGGTCCAGATGTCACATACTCTTTGCTACGTTCAGCACATTTTCAGTCCTAGATGTCCGGCCAAGACAACCAGGTGAAATGGTCGTCTCTCCGATGACCGAACTTGGAAAATGCCACGAAGCCCAGTAGCCCTCTATTTCTCTTTCTCCGCCATTCTCTTTTCCTGATTTTAGGTCTGCAATGCGGAGAATCTGTTAAAATTATGATAGACAAATAACGAGGCAACAGAGACACAAACAATAAGGTAGAAACTCTTAATTTTGAAAACTAGCAGCTAAATATATATTTATTTTATTTGCAAAAACCAGGTTGGTTGAAGCACTTTACAATGAAGATCTTTTTAAGCCTTAACTAAATTTTATACCATAAAATATTATGGTTAATACTATGAGATACTCAATACCATTAACTCTTAAAACATTATTGGTAAATGTCAATTAGGTTTAACTCTATCTAGCTGTGGAGAGGAATGATTGTGATACTCCCACCCAGATTTAGTTCTGTAAGTGATATGTTGAGTTCTGTAAAAAAAAATATTGACAAATCTGCTCATACAATGATATCTTAAGACAGACCCAAGATTAATGTAAAAATAGAGAAATTAAATTGTTGATAAATATCTCAATGATTATCTCAAGGTTATCTTAACTACTCTAAGACGAGTCAAGATTAAGCCAAGAGAATTGAGCAATTAAATTGCTGGTACACCATCAATGACTAATTAAGAATTATCTTAACTACATTAAGACCCAATCAAGAATAACCCAAAAACAATTAAATTGTTGATAAATCCATTAATAACTAACTCAAGGTTATGTTAACTACTCTAAAACCCAGTCAAAATAAAAACCCAAAAAAATTGAGCAATTAAATTGCTAATAAATCTATCAATAACTAACTCGAAGTTATCTCAACAACTTTAAAACTGAGTCATTATTAACCCAAGTGAATCAAACGATTAATTAAATTACTATTAATTTCATCAATACCTAAGTAACCCAACATAACTGAGCAATTAAACCTTTGACTACATGAACACGACACTACACATAGATTTAGTCAATGTTACAAAAATTACATGCCAAAGTGCAAAAAGAGTCACTGATACAACTCCTTGTGACGAGAACTTTGCCCATAAAACTCGCTCCGAAAAATGAGGATCAGCCTAAATTAGTAAACCTAAGTCTCAGCCTAAATTAGTAAACCTAACTCAACGCCCCAGAGATCTAAGCTTCACATATCAATAATGCGTGACAGCCACGTGGTAGAATATTTGTTTGTGCACAGGTGTCCTGGTGCAGTGTTTCTTAACGAGTGTCCAGGTGCAGTGTTTTATAAGCCAAAAGCCCTATATTGTCTTTACCCTGCAACATTCTGTGTTGTAATGTATTATTGTAGATCTATCTATAAATATCGTGCAGTGCTGAAAGGATTTTGGGTGTGAAGTGTGGTCCGGGAGCAATGTCAAGCTCAGGAAGCACCCATTTATCGGTATGGAAGTCTTCAGTGCCCTATCAGTTGGCTGGAATGGGTGCGATGCTGGTTTTTATAGCCCTAGCTCTGATTATTCTGGCACGGTCATGCTTCAAGGACTGCAGTACTGACTATTCTGAACATCAAGAAAATAACAGATTGACTGGCCATCACAATCTTGAACATGGGAATGGTGGGAAGAATGAGATGACGGAGGATATGTCAAATCTTTCCGATGATAAATACGAAACGAGAGTGCTTGTGATTATGGCGGGGGATGAGAAGCCGAGCTTTATTGCTAAGCGGACTATGGCTGTCGATGAAGGTTAAAATCCCCGTGAACACGGAGACGGCGCTGAGCTTAGACAGAGAGGGGAGATGCGGAATATTGTAAGTTCGAAGATAGATCTGAGGAATATTATAAGTTAGAAGATAGATCTGTTAGATAGGGTGAATTTCATCAGTCATCAACTTTTTCTTATAGGGAAGTTGCAAGTCTCATTTCGATATATGAGAATTAAATATTGATGTGCAATATTTTATGGAAACATGAGGGAGAGAATCCGGCGGTAGTTGCAGCTAAGAGAATATCACTGCCCTTCGGCGTGAAATCTTGTTATTCGATTTTGTAATGATTGTATCAAGCGATTGTTCTCGATTATTTTCCATTCCGATTAACAGATTTATATCTGTGTAAATTCGATTTTGCATTGAATTGTATGAAGGGATTGTTCTGTCAATTGTTTTCAAATTGGATTACCCGACTTATATCTTGTAAATTAAGCTACCAAGAGAATTGAAAGGCCGCGTTCATGTGTCGTCAGTCCATTCGAAACTTCTCCTGATTACTGACTAGATGTAAATGCTCCCGATCGACTGAAAGAAATTTAAATCAAACACAAAACAAACAGGTGAATTTCAAGTGCTTTGTTTTATAAGTGTTATTTGAATGTTGC
>JZKD02S0323932.1:0-19465 GCA_000966675.3 Picea glauca | reverse complement strand
ATTCATGAAAGCTTCGAATCGAGCTAATACATGTGGATGATTCAGTCCTGACAGTGATGTTTTTATTTCTTGAAACAAATTTTATGGACTTTTTGGGATTTCTTCAATAGTGTGCATAGTGGAGCAAGTTGGCTCAGATCCTGTGGGTTTAGCTTCCTGTGAAGAAATCAAGGGTTTTTACTCTCCTTGAAATATATTCGATAGACTGTTTCGTCTATGCTTTTGAAAGTTGAGGAAACCAGGCTATTGGTTGGGGGGCAGAGTCTGGAATCTCCTTTGAACTCCCTCATAATATCTAACTCCCCTGATCATCTCATCATAAGGAGAATTCTCATGGATGTATCGCTTCATGTTAAATTGAGCCAAATGATTTTCCACTATCTTATGTGGATCATGCTTCTTGAATTCAATGTCAACTAATTTGACATATTCCAAGGTTGCGGCCTCAAATTTAGAATGACTAAAATCTAATAATGTGAACATACCAGCTTGAATGTGAAAAGTTGGCCAAACCTTTTTCTGAGATGCTTTCAACTCCTTATTGATACCTCCTGCTATTGTTTGGTATGCCACTTCTCTACATACCATCCTGTCAAGTAAAAACCATGGGAGGGAATGAGGAGGAACAAAACAAGCAAATACTCTAATGTAGGAGAAATTCTCCTCGATGAACCAGTCTAAAAGTTTGCCTAAATTCCCAATAATCGTTTTTGAAATCCTGGGTGGCGGGTGGCCATAGATAGCTATGTGAATAGGTACCACTACGTTGTGACAGATTTCGTAAAATAAATCTTTGGCATTTTCTTCCCATAGTTTGGAGTGGTAGAAATGTATTGGCTCATAATTGGTCAGGGTGCAACTCCAGTTCATCAATGGGAATGGGGTCATGAAACAAATGACATCCATAATATATGTTGACATGTAAAAGGAGAGGGTTTCCCCTTTGATTTTGACGATTGATACTCAACAATTTCCTTGGCTAAATTATTAGATAGCATTTTATCCCAATTGAAGGTTTAACCATCGACTACTTCATTCATTATGGCTACCCACTCAACTAAGAAATGTGTAGGGTTATTATTTCCAAACAGACGACATGGAATCATGGCTATATATAACATATGAGCATCTAAGGACATTGTGGCATACATACCATGAGCGTCAGCCCTGAATTTTTCCGGATGCCTCCACAAAGTCTTGATTATATCATGACCATTTCTATCGTATTGAGTGCATTATCTTCTCTCAAAATCTAGAGGAAATGTTGCATTGTAAGTATAATTAGGGGTAGGGGAAATATTGTACATTACTTGTAGATTGTTTGGTTAGAAAGAGCCGACGACAGTCTATTGGTAACTGATGATGCTTCTAGTTCGGATGTCGACATGTTCCAAAGCCCAACTTATCATATCATTGTAGGGTATAATTCTGGGCCGTGCATCAATCTTATGCAGTTATGAATGTGCTACAAATATAAGCTTGGTTGATAAGGACTCATCATAGTTCTTTGCAGAGACATTTGGACAGTTAATAATTTCATGCTCTAAGATATCGAAAACCTACTTCCAAGACTTAATGACGTATGTAACTCACAGAGTTGTGTCTGATATAACATCTGCATTTGGATTGGAATCATCTCTTGATGTGTCAAGATTCTTTGCAGCTTTTCGTGGTGCCATAATATTCAAGGAAATGGAATTAGCCTACTTGTAACAAGAGAAGTCTGTAAGCTCTACACTGAATTAAAAAAACTACTAATTGTAAATGGTAAAATAATTTTGAAATTCAAAGTGCTTTTTTCAAAAAAATCTATCGATCTTCGTATAGATTTACCAATGAAGAATTTATTAAAAACTTGATGGAATTTATTACCTTGTTATTCATAATCTTTATTAACTTTAATATATCATAAATGTAATTAATACTTCACCGGTTTGGATTTCGGAAATTTTGGATGTGATAGTATGGAAATATCCTGAAGTCTGAACTGCAGAGTGGTTAATTAATACTTAATCATGATTAAGTTATTAAATGTTTTTATTAAACCTTTAAAAGACGTTTTACTTTTGTAATTACTTTGGTGCTTCAATACTTCGAGGGTTGTGAACTCAGTCTTTGTTAAACATCCCACAGGGAAATCTTCCGTAGTGACATGGTAGAGATGACATCATTCTTGATGACGTGTCAAGAAAGGAGAAGTGCCACGTGTCACTTGAAAGCATGTGAATCATCCGACGTAAATGTAAAAAATAAGTGGCATGTGTCAACCCAAGAAAATACTTTAAAAGACACATGTCCCATGATGTGTCCGTAAGTACTTTAGGAATTATCATGAGTGACTATCTTCGGGACTTCGGAGTTTCATGGTTTTTGTTGTTTATATTTTTTGAAAAACCTGAAGTGTGAAGAGACCATTAAAGAATTTATTTTAAAACTCAGGTGGATTCTAAACTTCGAAGATCATTAGGACCATTTGTTCAAGTTAGTGTAACTCATCGATGATAGATATTGTAAGTACCTTATGGATAAATAACAACCAATAGATTTATTTTAAATTTAAAAGACAACTTTTTAAGTTTTTTCTTTTTGGGTAAAATTTTTTATTTCTAAGAGGAAAAATATAAAGTTCAAAAGCTCAAAATTATATGTGTTCTAAAAATTGGATAGGCCGATGTTAATAGAAACACAAATCATCATGCATATCACTAGGTTACCATCAACAGGGGAAGATCCATTGCCATTATTCATCGAAAAATATAAGGAGAAGGTCATGGTGGAGAAGATGAAGGATAAGTATGACACACATAGAGGAGAAAAAGGTTTGGATGTTGTAAGTATTAATGATGCTACTATCAGGTTCATGATGCAAGTGGTGGCATGCAATTTTTTGAGGAAATGTCGCAAAGATAAAGTACCATCAAGTGTAATAGAAACAATTGAGAAGTGTGTCACATGAGTACACATGAGCTGGGAGACATTCCTAGTAAACTAGTTCTTGATGGATTACAGGGAGGCAAAAGATAAAGTAACATAATTCCATTATGCATGGTTATTTATATTTATTGCATTAGTCGCTTGGAGGGAGTCAAAAGACACTCAATTTCTGGGAGTTGCGAAGAAACCATGTTTAGCAGCAAGATATGTGAACTTGTGGCATACTGCACACAAGGAAAGACAATTGGATAATAACATCACTTTCAATGCTTAGAAGGAGATAATTTGATAGGTCATTCAAGATACACCATGCATACTACCACAGGTAGTGGAAGAATACAAGGATATTGTGCATTTTAAAGAAGGAAGACATCATATGTATATTCAAGTGAAGAGGGACTCGTATCAACAATGGATGATGACCGAATACAGGGTGACAGGAGATGATATTGGATATATTATAGAATACTGGGAGTAAGAATGGAAGACCCCAGTACTAGAAACATAATAGCTAGAAACACAACCACTAGAGAATGATCTAGAGGAAGAATAAAAAGAACAAGAAGGACAAAGAAATGGCACAAGAGACACACAGAAAACAACACCACGCCCTGGAGAGAAGAGGAAAGAACATGATAGGAGGAAATCAATACACCAATGCAAGAAGAGAAAATAATTCAAGGAAGTGGACCCCCAGGAACTAGAAAAATTTGTCCTAGAGAAAATAGGAGATCGATTAAAGGAAGTGATAGACGAAGTGTTTCAGCGTGCAATGCAGAAATGAAAGGGGATACACATGTATGTGTAGGAGTATATAGCTTCATTGCGTCAACTTTTGGAAGAAACCACGATATTACTAGAGCAAAGGAAAGAGGAAGAATATATGGAGAGTACAATTAAGAATATAGAAGCAATACTGATGACCTCCCACCCACCAGAAGTATCAACAAAGTGTTGAATGATAAAGATATCACTAGGGGATATAGTGTTCCACTCGACATAGATGTAGGAGAAAGAACAAGAATTGATCCATATTGACTTAGAATTTTCATAGTTGTCAATGAATATATTATAGGGTTTGCAGACAAGTGTTAAGTAGGAGAAAAATTTACTCGCAGATTCGACGACGATGGAGTTGACCAAAGTGACAAATGATAAGGTAGAACAATAGATAGAATACAACAAAGCTATGATGGAGTGGGATGAGGTTGAACACAAAATATAAATACTACAAAAATAAATCCATAAGGTTTATAGCGACATTTTGGAGGTCCCGATAGAAGTATATGCTCCTTTAGAAGAACAAGTGTCGAATATTAGCGAATCCATTTAGGGATTCCACATGAAGATAATAGACCTATAAGTGTGCACTACGCCAAGCACTCCACCTGAGGAAAGGGAGCAGGGGTAGAAGACAATGAAAACAACAGTGGAAAGCATTAAGAGTTTGGAAGAGGAGTGTTCCAAGTTATATGATGAAAACAAACAAGTATGGACTCAACTAATAGAAGATGCATAGTTGCAAGGAATAGAGAATAAGTTGAAGGTTGTGCTAGACAAGGCAAAAAAGTTTAAAGAGAATATAATCACTCTTCCAACAATAGAAAATATAGCTACAATAATGGAGAGTAGGAATATGTACATAGACATAAATCAAATGAGAGCAGAACAACATGATCACACACAAAAGATTGAGACACTACAAGAGGAAGTGTTATGGGTAACACAAGAACTTGCAACTATATAAGGCATAGAGAAGCAGGAAATGCAAGAGAGTGTAGATAAGCTAAAGAACCACATTACTACAAGACAACAAAGGGAATTTTGTAGCAAGAAACACAAGTAAAGGAAAATGTCACGACTGCAAGAGAAAAGTTTCAGAAGTTCATGGCGACATGGAAGAATGATTGAAGTGGCTCAGGATGAGCCACATGTGAGTGTTGAGTGTTGGGGGGCCTTTGGAGTAGGAAATTTTGGGACTAGTTTAAGAATTACGTAGGAGAAAACTCTGGGAAAAGTCATATAAGGAGAAATGCACATAGAAGAAAAGAAAACAATTAGTGCATTTTCAGTAGTCAGTGCACGAAAGGTGGAAAAAAATTAGAATTTAGTTAGGCCTTTTGGTCCATTTTGTAATGGGATAAGGCCTAATAAAAATGTATAAATATGTAAAGGGTTTTTAGGTAGAAGAGAAGGGGCGAGTGTGAATGATTTAAGTGTGCATTGCATGCACAAACGACAAGGGAATTTTTGGGGTAGAACTGAGATATCATGTATGAGCATGGTGTGCACCTTTTGTAAGAGATGATGTTGAATGATAATATACGAATCATTCCATTGTAGACGTAGCCAATATTGGGTGAACGACGTTAAAATATGGTGTCTTTGTGTTATGTTGTAATGTAGTTGTTTGTTGTTCTATTTATTGCCTTAATGTATGCTGGTTAATCTTAATCTATGATATGTTTTTATGGTTATGCACACCTAAAGAACGGTATAATTCATGAACGTTAAGTATAATGGTTAGAATGAATTCCCCCCTTCCCTTCATGACTGAAGAAACCTCGTTCCTACAGCCTCCATATATACCTTGGGTGAGACTTCACCTGCTTGTGAGTGATGATGAAAGGGTCTGTATATTAAGAGTTTTTTTGGTGAATTAATGTTGAACCCCGGGTCTTCCCACTATGCACCAACAAGGATATAAATGTCAATGTTTCATCAAAACTTTCACAAGAGATATAGCTAAAGCAAGTACAAACAAATATTATAAAGAAAGGAAGAGAGATTCAATATGGAAGAATGATAAAATATATTCACACTGCTCCAATGAGCTGATGATTGATACATAGATGATGATCAATATGATACAATGGATGGGTGGAATAAACTCATATATAGGACATAACATTATATAATCGTAGAATTCATGCATGCATAATAGCATAATAGTGATGATCTAAAATATAAATTCTAAAATAGAACTAGTAAGTTAACTTCCACTGAACTAGTGTGCCAAAAATAGAAATTTCTCCAACACCCCCCCTGAACATCACTATGGAGTAAAAAATGAGTCCCGACTACTAGAACATATTAGGTACTCATGTACAATGCAACTAATGAACACTGAAAAAATGAGGAAAGAGGGAAAACCATGCGAGAACAAAACACCCGCTTAAAAGACAATGCATCAAAAGAAGAAAAGGAAGTTGCTAAGAAACTACGTTCTTCACTCCAAGACGATCCTGAAAAGCGTGGAAATTTTTATCACCGAAAGTATTCATGAATATGTAGAAAACTTTATGGATCTGACAAATTCCTTTGGAAACATGTCTAGACTTATACCTCTTGATCCTGTGGACCCATCTGCACCTGAAAATATTCCTTTCTGGTGGAAGTGGAACCAAATCCCAAGTATGATTATTTAGGAGTGAGTCATACTCCTTCTGCATGGCTACTTGCCGTAATGGATTTCCCACAACCTCACTGTAGATTCATGGATCAGAATATTGAACCATATAGCAATGCATGGGCATCGTAGGTTCATAAGATGAAGGTACATGAGAAGGATCCTCATGATGAGATTGAGTCCTCCTCGAATCCAATGGATTCCCTGCAAGAACACCTGCTGCATGAAGTGTGAATTGTTCCCTCTTGGGCATCTGTTGAAGCTTCGATGTTGGCTTCTTATCTGATTGTACTACCTTCTTATTTCCATGTACATAATGTGAGTGTATGGAATCATCTTTGATTTATGTAACTGATGGAAGCATAAGAGTATATGCATGTTGCACTAGATGTGAATGCAAAGTAATCTCCTTATGTGTAAGTAGAAAAGAGGAGTCATCATCAGAAAACTTAGTGAATTTATACAACCTTGACTTGTGATCCACCTCACCAATTGCAATGATGGAATTTTCATCCATGTCAATTACTGAAACTAAATCTATTGTAAATTGAACCTTTTTACCTTTTTGAGTGATTTGATAAACTGAGAGCATATTTATAGAAAGATTTGGAACATGTAAAACATTCTCTTCAACTTTCATTATGGAGTTCCACTCTCCCCTCTCCTACTACTACTACTGGAGTATCATCCCCCATGAGAATAGGGGGTCTTGAGCATGGCCTCAAAGAAGAGAAAACTTCCTCTTTTGCTTCCATATGATGGGATGCACCAGAATCTATAATCCATGAATCAGATGAGGAATTAATTGCAACAAGAGCATGATGATTACCTTTCTTAGGAGAAGGATCTTCTTCCTTCTTCTTCTTGACTCCCTATGGAATGAAGTTTCCAAGTTTGTTCCACTAAAGTGCCTGTGCCATAAGATTGATCTATTTCTTCATGCATGTGGATTCTTCATGATTTGGTTTACTGCAATAAGTGCACTGATTTCCCTTATTCTTCTTCTTGGAATCTGAAGAGTCTTTGGAACCTAAAGAATCATTAAAGGGTTTGGAATATCCCTCCTTCTCGTTATGTTTTCCCTTCCCTTTTTGTTTGGATGATCCTTTTCCATCATGCATGGTGAGTGCATGTGCTTTGGGATCCTTGATTAGGCCCATATGAATGAGTTTTTTCTACTCATGTGTGAGAGAATCAATGAATTTATCAATGGTAGGCACATTACAATTTGTTCCCATGAGATACCTTCCTGAATGGAACGTGGAAACATAGACAACATATGTTGATCATATCTTGGCCAAGATTGTTAGAATAAGTTGGTCCACTTTTTTAGAATTATCAATACTACAAGTTGCTAAGATAAATATAAAATATTTAAACTTAGTAAATAAATCTTGTATATTATCAAAACTTTTAGGATCCAAAGTATTCAACTCTACCTAAAGCATATGACCTCTCATCTCATCCTGCCTTCCAAAAAAACTTTCCAAGGTGGTCCAGATCTCATTTGGAGTCTTGAATACAACAACATGAAACCATAGATCAATTGAAATCAATTCAATAATAATTCCTATGGATTCATCATTTCGGTTCTCCCATCTCATCTTCTCAATTGCTGATGTAGGTTTTGTTTATGTCCCCATCATCAAGTTGTATAGTCCTTTCCTTCTAAGTTGGAATTCTGCCTTGGGATTCCAATAAAAATAATTGTATTGTGTGAGGATTTCAACCAACTTTGACTCTAGAATATGTGTCGTATCCATCTCTCCCACTGTGCCTGAGAACCCTTAAAAATTTTCTCTCAATCTGCAAGTGAAAAACTAAGAAATCACTGCAGAAAGGGCACTTTAAGTGAAAATTCATATTAGTTTTAGCAGACGATCTTGTGACTTACTTTCTAAGCAAACAATGAGGAATTTCTCCAAACGGTTGAAAACCCACTTGTAGAATGGGTCGATTTACTTCTTGAGTGTGTTGTTTCCTCAAAAGGGTAATATTTTTGTAGAAATCACTATAGAAAGGTACGAACATAGATTCGTATCAGTTTTAGGAGATGATCTTCCGACTTCCTTTCTAAGTAAACGGTGAATAGTTTCTCCAAACAATTGAAAACCCACTTGCAAAATGGGTCAATTTACTTCCCTCAAAGTAAGTTTCATCATAAATTTAATATTTTAGGAGAAATCACCATCGAAAGGTATGACCACAGATTTTTCTCGCCGAAACTCTGATTTTCCTTATTCTTTGGCTTGTCTGACGTGCTCCAAGTAGTGTAGCTCTGATACCATGTCATTTTTTCATCGAAACCTGCACATGAGATCTAGCTAAAGAAAGTACAAACAAATCTTATCAAGAAATGAAAAGAGATTCAATATGGAAGAATGAGAAAATATATTCACACTACTCCAATGAGTTGACGATTGATACATAGATGATGATCAATATGATACAATGAATGAGTATAATATACTCATATATAGGACATAACATTCTATAATAGCATAATTCATTCATGCATAATAGCATAATAATGATGATCTAAAATAGAAAGTCTAAAATAGAACTAGTTAGTTAACTCCCACTGAACTAGTGTGCCGAAAATAGAAATTTCTCCAACAATAAATACAAAATGTTTTAGCAATTCAAATCCAGAAATCATGTTTCCATGAACAAAAAGATGCATCAATTAATTGATCAAGTTGGGAGTTTCAAATCATAGTAAAACAACATGATTTTTCCTTCAGTCATCTTCATTTCCCTCAGTCACCTTCATTTCATAATATTTTAGTGTTCTTCTTTTGACCACCCCACAATAACTATCATGTTTTGATCCTTTAGACATACTGGTCTTAAACATGTTTCCTTTCATTCCAAACACTAGTCCTTCTTATTAGATCTTAGGCATGTCAATAGACACATTGTACATAAGTGCAACATCAAAATTTATATATATACATACTTGACTTCCCTCAAATTGATTTGAATTTATAATATTGAATACAATTGTTCAAGATAAAACTAAAACAAATGAAATGGTCCAGCTTCTAAATATAACTAATTATGCAAAAAGAGATTGGTAAACTCTAGAATTTACTATATGTTTCAATAATATTATTAAAATTGGCCCATGAAGATAAAGTTTCCAGCCGAAAACAACTCTGAACAAATCCACTTGGTTTTTCTTACTCTATCTCTTCAGTTCTATTGTGACAATTAATATGCACTTGAAAATCTGTTTGTGCATTCATAACACATTCAATTCAATTCTCCATACATTCAAGAAATAATTGTGTAAGGTTAATCAAAATTCTATCCTTTCACTCAGACCCACTAGATTTGAATTTACATCCCATACAAATATGGTTTTAGGTAACCACCCAAAACACAATGAAATACTTGTATTGGGATTGTTGTTTTTCTAAATGGACCACAAAAAGGGATGCAAAACATTTTTTTATGCAAGAAATACAGTGTAATGTTGGACACCAATAAAAAATTGAACGTAACACTTGCAAATGTCCTTTTAAAACTTACACATTTTAATCGATAAGTTTCCTTTTTACTGGACATAGTTAGTAATAAAATCAACAATCAATCTATAGCTATTTGGTTGGAGCAACCAACTAGAAATCCAAGACACTTGATCAAAGTGTTATGGACCTAATTCCACATTCCAATTCAATGGAAACTAAATTGTAACATGTCATTTTTACAACAACAATAAATAATTTAAACTCAATGATTAAACGAAGGAAAATTTGGGTTGTAATAGTCACCCATAAATACAATAAACTAGCCACTCATAAATAATAATTAAGGAAATCTAAATGAGGGTTACCTCTATTCCATTGTTATAACTTGACATGTATTTTGGCCCTACTTACACCACTATTTATTTGATGGAAAAACCATACATCAAATCTATTCTGAAAATAACTCCATAAAACAAATTTGGCTTCTATCAACACATTAAAACAACTATTTTTCTTGCTGACAGATTAGTCAAAAAAAATATTCTACCAAAAAACTTATTTCAGAATTTTAGAGAAGGAAGTCAAATCAAAACACAATTTCTTTGTTTTTGCAATTTTTCCAACATTTGTGAAGGAACTACAATCTTCCTGTGGCTCACAATTTTACTGCAATTCGGGTTTGAATCTTAGCCTACGAGTTTATATCTACCTCCATGGATTATTTGTATCTTAAAGGGGCATAGTTCTAAACTGACCCGTACATTTTTATGTAACTTATCACATATGTCTGGCTGGGCTCTAATCCAACCACCTTTGTAAGAACATGAAAAACGAGCATACATCTAAATTATACTAGAATATGAGCATGCCAAAAGCACATCCCTTGATGGAAAAAATACTCATATATCCAAAAAACTTCAACATGCAAATTCATACCAAAAGAAAGGGAAATAAATAAACAAACACAACCATGGACAAACCCAACAATAAATATATTACATTCTACATTTTCTCAAAAGAATACAAATTAATCTTCTTTGAAAAGAAGCATCCATTCAAAATAACATACCAAAGACAATTTATCTTCATAGCTTATTTCACCTACCACTTCTATGCCACTCAGAACAATACTTGATGACATTAACATCTCACCAAATTCCATGGCATTGATTCCAATAATGATGGCACCTTGGCATAAATACAAGAATACCATCTTACAGAAAATATTGTCTATTATAAATCTCAGTAATTTTTTTCAAGCAAAGTATTTAAGGAATATTAGAGACAAATCAAATTTTAGGACACTAAAATGACTTTTCTTCTTCTTTCTCATGTGTAGAATTACACCATTATACCTCAAAGAAGTCCAACTATTAAAAACCAAAAAAACAATCAAAGGCATGTTGGTACTAATATCAACTAGGAATTATAGCTATGAGAAAGTTATCAAGACCACAACAACTTAAACTGGTTTGTTTTCTGTTGAGCTACCTAAGTTCTTCCTCTTCACCAATCAATTATATAGGCCAACATTGCAAGTCCAAGGCCCTAGTGTTGAAAAAAATCTCTGATACCATATGTAAGCTCCCACCTTACTTACCAACAACACATAAGTTAGGACCGCAATAAGTATAATAATGTTTTTTAAAGCAAATCCAAATTAATTCATTTGTCATGTAATTATAACCATGTTTATAACTATGTAGCTATGCTCATAATCACACTCTTGTAAACATTTTCTAAATATGTTCTAAGTGATCATGAACACATTGTTTCCTAAAATCATGCACATGTTATTTTGCATCCTTTAACTTTAATTCAAAATATTCATACAAATGTATTTTAACCTCATCATAAAAATACATGGACTTTTGAAATCAAGTGTAGAGCTCAAACTTGTAAATCTACAAAAAAGAGGTACATAATCAAATCATATATGCATGCAAGCTACAACCGTGATTTCCACTAAGACATATGGACATTCTTTTATATGCAAAAAAAATATTAAAAACCATAACATACTTTAATTAACTCCTCACTTGCATACAAACTTCAATCATTGAGGTGTTTAACAAAACACCTCATATGAAAACAAACCTACAACCATATTGGTGCAAGAGCACATTTGGACCTAAACAAACCACATCAACAAAAAAAATAATCATTTTCAAGCTTAGTAAATTGAAGGGTGAAATACATGCTACCACTTCCATTGTTGTAACACAAGCATGGAGACTCATGTTGTTGCAACGCTTGTTGCTACAACATCACTTCTACAACATCCAGTGCAGCAACATGCAGTGCTACAACACTTGTTGTTGCAACATCCATGTTGTAAATATGATTGCTGCAACACCGGTGTTGTAACACATGTTGGTCCAACACCCATGTTGAACTTACGATATCCAAAAAAAATGGAAAGAGAAAAAGAAAACAAGAAGGAATTTCACAGATGAATAGCAGAAAAGGGAAATATATAATAGAGGTAACAATGAATAACTGACATATTTCCTTAACCAACAATTATACAAATTTCACAGGGTTTATGCAACTTTAGTAAATCACCCATATTTATGATTTAGCTTTTGAAAACAAGATTTGTGAACCCAAATTGGGGGAGACATGCCCTTTCGACATGGATGCCCCCTATCATTTCGATAAAATAAACAAAAATATTCCAAAATTGGATTTATTTAAATCCAAATAAATTAACTTCATAAAATATGTTTGCATATCTAATCTAAAATAAAGTACACGCAGTGACACCTAAGCCACCAACGAAATTCAATGAAGAAATCTATAGAATGAGGAGAATAAATAGAAGAAATAAAAGGGAATGATTTGCAGCTTCACCACATATTATTTTTCTTAAGCCATGCATAATATTTATTCCATAATGTAATACAACATTCTAGATCCGTTAAATGTTATATAGCACAACCTCTGTCCAAAACTCAATAATTAACCCATATGTTAACATTTTCAGCTAGCAATCTTGATGTAATTAGAAATCATTTCAATTTATAAAATAACATAAAATATCAAAGTAAAACAACTCAAATTTTATCTGAAACTTACTAATCAATTCTTTGCGGAAGCTCCAACCTAAAATCAATTGATTTTCCCACCATAACAACTGCATAGAAATTATGTAGTACTCCACTTTCCAACTTAATAGACCAACCAACTCATCACCCAAATAGACCAACCGGCTCACCACCCAACCATATCTAGGGAGAATGTCTTCTCCACCTAGAAATCCCAAGATGTAAGAGCTCACAACTAGTTCCCAGATGCAACAATATAGAGATAATAAACTTTAAGTAAGAGTGACTGGGGAATAATACAATCCACTCTTCCTTCCAACACCACTCAAGCCATAATCAACCAGGCTAAGCTAATTTAGTGTTTCCAATTTTTTTTTGGAAACATATTGTTACTTATGTAGGTCCCCCCCCCTCATACCATGAGGGTCATTCTACATTTATAATCCTTGAGAGAGGTGACACCTTTCCCTCTCATGCAAAATTATATATTTAATTCTTTTTTAAAAAATTATAATATTATGTATTATTCACCAACCCCTATGAGGTGGAATTCCCACATTTTTATTATTTAATTAATTAATTATTTAAATTATTAAGCATTGCCCCCATGTGTCACTTCTATATTTTTTTTATTATTTTTTCTTTTTAAATCAATTTATTCACCTTTTTATTTAAATAAATATTAAATTTAAGAGCCCCTCAAAAGTGGGTAAATTGGAATTAAATTAATTAAAGGTTTAATTCTAGGTCGACTTACCTAGTTGATGTATTCCCTTGAGTGGTGATGTTCTACTAGAGAATAGGGATTTTTCACCCTTGTGGCATGCCTCTCCAGACTTATTTGGACTCCATGTCCTTTCCTTATACCTAGGACTCCATGCACTAGTAGATTCAGGTTTTCACACCCTAATCTATTCCATAGATCCAAGGCTTCACGCCTTGTCTTCCAAATATTTAGGACTCCACACCCTAATATTTATTTTATCATAGATCCAAGATTATACTCCTTGATCTTCCAAATATTTAGAACTCTGAGCCCTAATATTTTTCTTTTAATGATAGATCCAAGACTCTGCGCCTTGATATTCCATGCATTTAGGAATCAGTTCCATAAACTCCATGGTTTCTCATCTATTCTACCTGAAACTCCATGTTTCCCATAAGGCACCAAATGTGATATCATATTCATTTGATGATCTTGTTGGTAAGGTCTTGTTTCCCCAGATATGCACACATCATAATTGCATAGATTAAGATAATCAATTTAAAATTCATAATGAAATAACTTAATCACATTTTACCCAAATATGTACATGAATTACACAACCATTTGAATTCCATAACCATTTGACATCCATAGTCATTTGATATACACAACCATTTCTAATCTGGTCAAATCCTATCATCCATGCCGGCAAGTGACTAAGTGCCCTGCCATATCTGATTCATTACAAGGTTAATCATCATAATAAAAAATATTATGTTTTCTTAACTGGATCATAATGATCAACTATTTGTTTGACACAACAATTATCAAGATCATAATGAATCACATGTTCCACAAAACAATGATCAGGACCATAACCAACCATTTTTTCCACACAACATACATAAGCATAGATGCAATCATGTATATAATATGTGCATATATATCAGTATTCATAAGTCAAGTGACCCAACCAATTTCATATCATATAAGTCCGACATACATAATCAATCAACAACCACCCTCATTGGGTGTTACAAAACTATACTAGCCTGATGGGACACTACATATCCACACTTTTGTACCTCTCATTGGTAGTGAAAATAGATTCCTAAATGTGAAACATGGTTTCATAAGGAAATACATTATCTCTATGATTGATGGATAACACTAGAACAGGGGCACTAGCTAGGTTTTTATCCATTACCACACCTTTATTGGACTTTTAATTGACAAAATCTAGGTTGAACTCCTATCGGAAGAGGATCCACCAATTGTCATATTGGAAAAGGTTGGCTTTAATGAGGAGATACTAGAGGGGGCTATGTTGAATAATCATGTATGTTGTCCAATTGAGCATGTAATGTCGAATCTTCTTGGTAGCAAAGAAGGTGTAGACACTATTTTTCAATTTTCATATACTTGATCTCATAGAGGAGGAGGGTATGACCTATGTAATAAATTATGGCACATTCAATTATATTTGTTTTTCTTTTTGGGAAAGTATCCCTTTTGTAAGGGTTTAATTTATTGAGGTGTATAACATGAGTAGACTATCTTCAGAAGAGGGTATGAGAGTGGGAGGAGAGACCAACATCTCTTTCATATATTTGAAGCATTGTCTAGTTTCATATGTCCAAGTGAGCATAGAGTCCTTCTTGAGTAGAGTGTTTAGAGAATGGGAATGATGGATGAAAGTTAGAAAGGAAATGTTGGATTCCCTTGTTATGCTCCAAGAAGGATAATATCTTGGTAATTGTATGAGGTGAGACATATCATGGATGGTGCAAGTATTCTCGAGGTCGATGTTTTTACCCCTACAAGAGATGATGACACTAAGGATCTTACCAACATCAACACCAAAGATGAATTTTTCAATTTGATCTTGATGCATAACTTATGGGGGAATTTTAAGATTGTGTGGAGGTCATTGACATGCTAATTATTTATTTTTGTAGCTTTAGGAGGTATTCCCACAAGAGGCCAAGGTGTCAGGCATGTGGGAATATTCGTTGGAACCAGCTTGGCCTTTTGGTTTTGTGAACACTCCTTTTTATTTGAGAGGGGGATTTATGGGTTTGGTGATGGGATTTGTGGGCTTGTGTTAGGGATTCACACTCACAAGGAAATAAAAATTTGATGTTGACTTGTGGAGGGGCTTCTATGGTGACCCCCAAGGATTGTATATAAAGGAGAGGTGTCATTGTGACATCTCATTGTATCATCATAGAGTAATGTAGTTAGCATAATTGAGTCTGCACTTGTGCAAGGAGGCTTGGCAATTTCAACAAAGGGAAATTCTTCTAGGGTGGAAAATATGGCCTAAGGTTGAGGACTCTCTATTTCTATTCTTGGCAGGGAAAGGGACACCTCACACATGGGAGAGAGAGATAGCCTCAAAAGGAATATATTGTATGAAGTGCAGCGAGACGTATGAAGTGTCCATACATTTTTTCTCATGTATGTGGGTTGAAATGGGAACAATTGATAGAAATAATAAAAATAATGATAAATCAAAAAAATCAACAAAATCAAGAACATGGAAACATGGCGAAAAAGGAACACACTAAATTCAAATAATATGTACATCAGTGTTACATTTATAGTACATCTTAAGATAACAACCTTACAACTGTATCATAACTAAATGGTTGTTAAGGTCTATTTAGGAAATTAACATTATTTCTAACAAAAACCCTCTTAATATTAAGTCCATACAAATGTATCATCTCAACAACAAGGACTAGTGCAAAATATGATAAGTTATCCAAGTCTTCAATCTATAACTCATGGTATGAAACCTCACGAGTGTCAATGAATATCCTCCTGAAAAACTCGACAAATGTGGATGTTGAAAACTGAATCTAAAAAACTCATTGTGCATCAAATGATCTATATATCCTCTGAATGGTCACTGAAGTGAACCCAAACAAAAGAGAGCGAATTCTAATGAGAAGTGAATTAGCTGCAAGTCTAACACATCCCATATCTTGAAAAACCCTGGTAATCCACTTTTCCAAGAGTAAAGAGAAAAATAATTATATGTCTTCTGCAAGGTCAAAAGACCATCCCTGAGAAGTTCAAATACTATGAAGCTCTTACATATCAACACATAAAAAAACTGTCAAAAATCCTCCTGACAAAAAAAAGTGTCGAAGAACATCCAAAACCTGTATATGAAAATCATGTAGCCAAAAAACCTCTGAGTAGTAAACCAGGTAAATTGTTGGTACTGCTCCAAATCCTGAACCCAAATGTCCATCAAACTTGTTGGACAATCCATCAAATTCCAAAAGGTGGAATCATCAATCTCCTGAAAAATACTTACCAATCAAAGAATCTGTATGAGTGATATGTGCTAACATCATCAAATCTATCAACCAATTAGGAAACAAACATCATGTCCTGAAACAATCCTTGACCATCCATCATACTAAAATCATAAATTCATCTGCAATCCCGAATCATGAATTCATAATCAATCATCAAAAACTACAATCCAGTAACTTAGACTTCGAAAATTGAAGTCTAACATATCAATATTTCCCCCCTATAGACTGAAAAGTGAGAAGTAAAGATAATGAGATATACCCCCATGAAAGTGGAAAAGGGTAATAATATCATCTTTGAGTGGAGTATGGAGACTCAATATTCAACTCAGAAGACTACATCAAGCATGCCCTGATCATGCCCTATATCATCTAATCCTAAAAAACATTCATGTTCGTCAACTGTAGAAATATCTCCAATCAAGTATGGTTGTACATGTGAAAAAATGCGTCGATAAGATTGTTCCAATAACTTAGCTTCGAAAATACAACACCAAGTCCCTGACCATTCAAAATTTACACATTTCCTCTGAATCATTAATTACATCTAACACCTTCTAAGACATGGTTTTTCTTCCCACAACACATGGGTGGAGATCAAAAAAATTTAACTCAACATAGCCAACTTGGTAACAATGTCGATATAGTACAAGTTCTTTGTTGAACTGAGCATCATCAACCAACAAATCCTCAATACATGTATTATCATCAATATCCTCAACATCTGTATTAACATTTGGATCAACATTTTTCACATATTCCTTATCAAGTTCTTCCTTCCTATCAACATTAACCAAAAAACCTCCACTCACAAATTTAATTCGTTTACAATAATTAGGAATATGAAAAAGGTTATCATGATCCTTTTCATATTCTAGGCCATATCTATTTCTTTTAAAATTTAATTCTTCCCATGGTCTAACAAATTTATCTATATTTTCAACCTAATCCTTATCCTAAACCTTSAATTTATCCACTTTGTTTTCAATGTCATCAGTCAAGGCTACACTGACTTCATCAAAGGAAAAAGACTRCAAMTCACAATCAACAAGCAMAAGTTTATTTTTTTGCTCCTTKATTTTTTTTTCTTGTTCCTTGGTGTCATCATTAAATGACATCAACTGCCCAACCAATTTTATTTTWTWTTKTTTTTWAAGTAGATGCACCTTTTGTGCAGTATGTGAAAACAAGTAAGAACATTAGTGAGTGTTCATTTTTTCATAGGAATTSTAGATTATGGAGTCTTTCTAAGGAATGTGTGAAACATATTAAACATTTTTTCAATTCCTTCCATTTTTAAGTGATTCAAATATGCCTAATGTGAAAAATATAAGGCCTCATTAAGAACACAATGTAAACCAATCCACACACACAGAAAGATCCTAAAACCCCCTTATTCAATTTTGGGTGGGTCTAGGACACAAACTAATATTCTTTACCCCTTATAACTTCCAAAAAACCCTTATAACACTTTTACAAAAACGTCTTCCAATACAAAAAAAAAAAATGATAAACCCTTTTAACTCCAATTACAATTTTGCAAATGTTCTTATAAATCGAAACAATAATACAATCCTTAGAACTCCTTTTACAAGATGATGCACATATAACATCATTTGAAAACTTTCAAAAACCCCTTATAACAATGTTCAATTAAAAACAAATAAATGATATAAATCCTTATAACTCCCTTACAAACTTAATATAACCCCTTTATAAATCCATATACATAATTTTACAATCTTAAGGAACTTAAAAAAACTATCTTATATCTCCTTTATAAAAAAAATTTAAACCCTATAGATGTTTGAAAATTTTGAGCAATGAGACAAACTACACTCCATAGTGCTATATTCATTTCTAAAGAAGAATTCCATACAAATTCGTGGATAAGTTAGGTATGATAACCAAACAAAAATGGTACAAACCCTTTGGAACTGATGCTCCTTAAAAACACCTTCAACATCAACAAATGAATACTATCAAGACATCATACTTGGAATGATTCAACACTAACAAAATAAACGCACCTCCAACATCCTAATCAATATCGTTTTGGAAACATGAAACAAAATAGAAATGAAGGAATGATTGTGCTCATAGGCAAGAAACCACAAAATAGAAATGCGGGAATGATTGTGCTCATGGGAAAGAAACCAGATCAGTGAAAAAAAGAATCATTATATCATGGCACCTCCAAGGGTAAGGATAATAGCTCCATGTGTTGTGATGATGACCATCAAAAGGAAAATCATTGTTATTTCTGAGGAGAAGGAGAAATTGCAAAAGCATGGCCTTCTAATGTAGGCAAGGTTCCTGTTTTCTAGGGTTTCAATAATTAAATTGTAGAAATATCTCCGATCAAGTATGGTTGTACATGTGAAAAAATGCGTCGATAAGATCGTTCCAATAACTTAGCTTTGAAAATACAACACCAAGTCCCTGACCATTGAAAATTTACACATTTCCTCTGAATCATTAATTACATCTAACACCTTCTAAGACATGGTTTTTCTTCCCACAACACATGGGTGGAGATCAAAAAAATTTAACTCAACATAGCCAAC
>JZKD02S0323921.1:0-19466 GCA_000966675.3 Picea glauca | reverse complement strand
TATATATATATATATATATATATATATATATATATATATATATATATATATATAACATTTGTGAGGCTTATTGTTAAGTATGAGGAAGATGTGGATTTCGTTCCGTACTAAACATGGAGTTGACACATGGCATCTTTGTGACAGCAAGATGGTTGAAGATTGAAAGCACTTTCTTTTAGAGTGCTCCGTGTATACCCAAATTAAATCCCAATTTCATAATATTTGTCACAATACCGACCTTCCTAATCTTCTAAGTCATCAAAACTTTAGTGATATGGAACACTTATGTTAACGATTTTCAAGCATTAGAATAACATTTTAAAGAAATCCAAGTAATCTCTTACTTTTCTTAAGGTCCGATAGATCACTTTTGGTCTCAGTGGACGTTAACCATCATCATCATCATCATCCACACACACACACATAATATGTTATTGTCGCTCCTAACTTTCTCTTTCCTGAAAATTTGGGTGAAACTTCTAAACATCACACATACTTTCCCACATTCCATCTCATAATTATTATGCAGGCAAGAATATTCACTATATCCACACTCAACTACAATGTAAACACACACAAAAATAATATTATATGTATTTAGAGTCAACTTTTAGATTAATAAACCTTTTAATGCAAGTAATACATTAAAAACCATCTCTATCTCACAACTATTACACATAAAATTATAAAAAAACCGTTGATATAAAATAAAACCGTTGTAAAAACATCTTATTATAATCAGATAAAATGTAACATCACACACATATATAACAAATCAAAACTCACCTACAAAACAGATTTTCAAACCCACTTTTAATGAAAAAAAAAGACATTAACACATCAATGAGGATTTTGTAGGAAAAACCAACTTCCAAATTGACCATTAAAAATTGTAAACCACACCGATTTCTTGAACCCTTTGCCACCTCAAACCCACCTTTAATGAAAAAAAATAGACATTAACACATCAATGAGGATTTTCTAGGAAAAACCAACTTCCAAATTGACTATTAAAAAGTGTAAACCAAGCTAACTCCTTGAGACCTTTACCACCTCATAATTAAAAAATCCAGTGAAATCTCTACTATGAAATTCAAACCCACCTTTAATTAAAAAAAAAGACATTAACACATGAGAATATATATATATATATATATATATATATATATATATATATCGCTCCCATCTTGTTGTTTCCTGGAAATTTGGGAGAAACTTCTAAACATTACACATAAGATTACGATTTATATCGCTCCCATCTTGTTGTTTCTTGGAAATTTGGGAGAAGCTTCTAAACATTACACAAGATTACGGTTTATATTATTTTCTAGTTTTGGAATTGTTCATATATATATATATATATTATTACACTCCCAACTTTCTCTTTCCTAGAAATTTGGGTGAAGCTTCTGGGTTGCTATTTATTAAGTATTTAAGATTTATGGTTTATGTTCTTTTCTAGTTATCATCATCATCATCATCATCATCATCATCATCATCATCATCATCATATATATATATATATAACATTTGTGAGGCTTATTGTTAAGTATGAGGGAGATGTGGATTTCCTTCCGTACTAAACATGGAGTTGACACATGACATCTTTGTGACAGCAAGAGGGTTGAAGATTGAAAGCACTTTCTTTTAGAGTGCTCCGCGTATACCCAAATTAAGTCCCAATTTCATAATATTTGTCACAATACCGACCTTCCTAATCTTCTAAGTCATCAAAACTTTAGTGATCTGGAACACTTATGTTAACGATTTTCAAGCATCAGAATAATATTTTAAAGAAATCCAAGTAATCTCTTACTTTTCTTAAGGTCCGATAGATCACTTTTGGTCTCAGTGGACATTAACCATCATCATCATCATCATCATCATCCACACACACACATAATATGTTATTGTCGCTCCTAACTTTCTCTTTCCTTAAAATTTGGGTGAAGCTTCTAAACATCACACATACTCGTACCTGCATTTCAAACTTTCTCACATTTCATCTCATAATTATTATGCATGCAAGAATATTCACTATATCCACACTCAACTACAATGTCAACACACACAAAATTAATATTATATGTATTTAGAGTCAACTTCTAGGTTAATAAACCTTTTAATGCAAGTAATACATTAAAAACCATCTCTATCTCACAACTATTACACATATAAAATTATAAAAAAAACATTGATATAAAATAAAACCAATGTAAAAACATCTTATGAGAAAATGTAACATCACACACATATATAACAAATCAAAACTCACCTACAAAACAGAAATTCAAACCCACCTTTAATGAAAAAAAAAGACATTAATACATCAATGAGAATTTTGTAGGAAAAACCAACTTCCAAATTGACCATTAAAAATTGTGAACCACGCCAACTTTTTAAACCCTTTGCCACCTCAAACCCACCTTTAATATAAAAAAATAGACATTAACACATCAATGAGGATTTTGTAGGAAAAACCAACTTCCAAATTGACCATTAAAGAGTGTAAACCAAGCTAACTCCTTGAGACCTTTACCACCTCATAATTAAAAAATCCAGAAATCTCTAAAATTCAAACCCACCTTTAATTAAAAAAAAAAAGACATTAACACATGAGAATATCCACCTTTAATGAAAAAAAAGACATTAACACATCAATGAGATTTTATAGGAAACACCAACTTCCAAATTGACCATTAAAAAATATAAACAACGCCAGCTCTTTAAGCCCTAAGCCCTTGACACCTTGAGAATAAAAAAATCCAATAAAATCTCCACTATGAAACTCAAACCCACCTTTAATGAAAAAAAATACATTAACACATCAAAACCAACTTCCAAATTGACCATTAAAAAGTGTAAACAACACCAACTACTTGAACCCTTTGCCACGTCAGAATAAAAAAATCCAGCTCCTTGAGCCCTTTGCCACCTCAGAATTAAAAAATCCAGTGAAATCTCCACTTTATATAACTAAATATAGTGGCCACGTAAGCCCAAAAAATCTCAGAGGCAACACGAAGCCACAAACAACTGCCACTTCCAGAAAAAAGAAGAGCTTAGCTTAATACAAGACACGAGGTTAATTATATTAATAGGATTAATTAGGGTAATTAATTTCTATTTCCCGCCCTCCTTTTATTCACCGTTCCGGCCTTCGAAGAACAGATGGAGAATTTGCACTCTCCCTGATTTTATTGCGAAAACTGTGAACAAAGCAAAGAATCCGACGCGTCCAGAGATCGACTGCCCGTAACAACTCAGAATTCGCTCTTCCAATCACAAACGGGATTCGGGCGAGGCTGAGAAAAAAAAAGAGAAAAAAAAAGCCTTAAAACCGGTGCCGAGATCGGCAGTCCGGACCATCGTTGGATCAGTTATTCGCATGCGGGTCTGAATTTTGTTTCCATTCTACAAATGGGTTTTTCGTTTCACGCTCCCTCGCACATTACAATCGGTCGTATTCTCCGTTCTTCAATTCTCTAGCCCTGCGGCATATAACATTTAGTATATAAACATATATCTATATATATCTATATACTCTCTGTATATATTTTATCTAAGATCGTGTATAATGGCGATGGATTCTTCATTGAAGGCTTCGGCTCGTTCGAGCCACAGGAAGGGCGGGGGGCTTTTGAAGAACCAGCTCGAGCTCGTGAAGAGGAAGGACTGTGATAGATATGAAATTGCGCCGATTCCCGAAACTCAGTCGTTCGAGAAGGGGTTTTATCTTTTTATCAGGGCGTGCCAGCTCCTGGCACAAAAGAATGACGGGGTCACGTTGGTGGGATTGGCCGGGCCATCTGGTGCGGGGAAAACGGTTTTCTCTGAGAAGGTCTTGAATTTCATGCCGAGCATCATTGCTATTTCCATGGATAATTATAACGATTCCAGCCGAGTCATCGATGGAAACTATGACGGTGAGTCTGCCAAGATCCAATTTGTTTTTATGATAATGGTTTCATGTTTCATAATGTCTGTATGATTGATTTAATGGCATTTGGTAATGGGATGTGAGATTTTCAGGGCTTTCACTTTATATTTTGTCGTTTAATCTGATGGAAAGTTCTTCTCAGTGATTTTTGTTTCTTAACATTTCTCTGAAAGATGCCCTTCTCAAGTATTTGTTAATGGAACTCTGGAAGGTGGGCGCGTTGCTGTTTATTTATTTATTGTTATTGTATAATAAAATGTTCACTCAGGGGAAGGTTTGTTGTATCGGTATAGTAGGCTAGTTGATAGTTCTGTTTTATGATTGTGATGATGCTGAGCTCTGATATTCACTTTGATAGTTTATCTGGGTGCTAATACACATGGTAGTGTACGAGTTGTTGGGCAGGTTCTTGAGAATATTATAGGCAATTTAATTGACATGATAAGCAATGATCAGCAGTAGTTTTCAAACCCATGAAATAAAGGGTTTGAAAAATTGGGTTAATATGGGTCAATAAACTGATTTTTTACGGTCTATTGCAAGACATCTTGGCATATGATTCGGAGCTTTCTAAAGTACCAATATCAACAACACATTTGTTAAGCTGATGGGTGTTTTTTTTGAAAAATAATGAGCTCAATTTCTCTTCTAATATATGCTTTTGTCCAATTTTATGTACTTAAATCGTTGTGTGAGTACGCGGGACTCAATTATAACAGTTATATGATATTCAAGTCCTTAGATGTATCAATCCTTTGTAATTCAGATATTCAAAAGTCATGGCTGTCTCTGTACCTCATAGGAATACTGATGTATCTTTGAGGCTGCTGTTGCTTGCAATGCAGGCCTGAAGATATGACTGTGTACTTTCTCTAATTTAAGTTTATAGTTTGTTCACTTCCCAAAAGAATTTTTTTATACTTCATTGAGGTCTGGTCTATTATACTGTAATAGTAGTCTGATTCAGTTTATCCTTTTAGTTTTAATGTCTGTATTGAGATTTTATAACTGTTTACTAAATTTATCGATTTACAATATAATTTGAGAGACATATTTTGCATCCATATAGTGTATACAGCTATATAGAACTATATATGTCTTATGTCCTCTGTTTTTGATGAAATCCCATAGATCCTGTTTGGTTTTTGAGGAAAAGATAAAAGTTCATCTTATTTCAATATAGCGTCTCCACCTACCTTCTGTAATTCATCACGTTCTGGTCTACTTGAGAGTAATAAAAGTCTAACTCTACCCAAGGTTTCTGAATTGATATTTTATAGTCTAGGATATGTGTGATTAACTTAGCTAGATTATTTGAATTTTCTATATTGCACCATTTTGTACCGAGGTATTGTAATTTATTCTCTTTGTAATTATTTCTCTGCTGTACTGAGTTTTTGCCAGTAAGATCATAAACGTTCTTTTTGTTTTCAGGCCTTATGAGATAGATATTTTTTATCAACTAAAGGTCATCATCAACTTCTGGTCTGAGATGGTTGTATAGCTAGGGTTTTTGGATCAAGGCTTTATAGTACAGGATCTATGCTATTATTGAATTCGATGTGTTGAATATTGGTCTTAATTGGTTTTCTTTTTATTTGGCCAGGGATAATTCTTATTGGGAATTAGTAATTTTTATTAGCCCCAAAGTATAAACTACAGAAATTTGGTGAAAGTTCACCAAAAATTTATAATTTTGTAATTTCACCAGCATAGATCCATCTTAACCTCAGATCTATTATGCACCAAGAGGGACAAAAGATGGAGGTTGAGATGGATCTATGCTGGTTTATTTTATTATTATGGTTGGCATTTTTTATATCACTTCTTTTATACTCTTTTTTATTACTATACATTACGGAACTTAACTTTTCTTTCATTTAGTTGATTAACATTATGGTTATGTTACACATCTCATCAGTAGCTTTGCTGTAGAATGCACCTCTCTTCTCTTTGTACAATTATATTCTTGTAGAAAACAATTGCCTCTTCTAAAAACAGATTGATCTTATTCTGCAGAAAGTGGGGCTAATTTTATTTCGACGAAAAAATGTCATAATTTTATTCAAAGGTAGAATCGAAATTACACTCTTCAGGTGCCAGAGCACTATACCCATAGAATAGAGTCTAGACTCTGGACCAAAAAATCTAGTTTTATAACCAGAGAACCTGACCACATATAGGCCAAGTATTGAGATTCAAAAACCATTTAGTGAAAAACATGATTGTCTCTAAACTGCTTGAAATAGACATCAAAACACAGTCCAAGTACGAACAAAAAACAGGAGGGAAAACACAGTTTTTATGGTGCTCCATAATGATAACAGGTACCAGGTAGACCCAGCCACATAAATTATAAGTGAATTAAACAGAATAGGATCTCTGAACCAAAGAACCTGTAGATGGGCATAAAAAGAAACACCATCAGAATCTGCCATGAGAAGAGGACTGTGCACCCTTGTTAATTTCTTCAACCACCCGACAGCCCGCCTCAACTTGAAGCCCCTCCTTTGAAAGCTTATTACCATCTCTTAATTTAACTCCCTAAATATATGCATGTAAGCAATCACATTCAGCTGATCCTTCAAGGCAATTAAAGTATAGTTATGCAACTGGCAACTCCCATTCATCCAATTTATTACGAAAGAAGAATCACCATACAACTGAAGAGCAGTACATAGTTTAAAACTAGGAAGATAAAACATCAGTTTCAATGCCAATAACTCAGCTAAATTGTTTGTCCGTGACCAAAATGCTGCTAGAACTTGTCAAAGCTATCAGAATGATTTTGGGCCCATGATGTTCTATAATGAAATCATTCTTCAGAATGACAAGTTCATCTTGTTATATCTAGACATAAAAATAGTGAATATTGAGTTTAAAATAACTATTCAAATAAGATTTAATAATGACTATTTGCTTAAGATTTATTCTTCTTGAAAATAATCCTTTAGTGCTATCCTATCCTGCAATATTCTCATGAAGGGGAATGAACTCTAAGGGCACTGGGTGCTTACATTTGATCCTTAGTTTCGTTTTTCTAAAGGGCTGAGTGAGGTCTGTCTTTGATAGAGGAATGACCAAGAAGGTGCTTTGTTATTCATCTGTTCCTTCTGGGGATTTTTTGCATATCCCGAAGAGAAGATGTAGTGATAGGGTATTGATTTGCCAAAACAGGTAATAAGAGGAAAGAGGCAATAGATGATTAATGTAGATCCAGCTTAACCTCGGATCAATTAAGTGCAAGAGAGATCAAAACCTCAAGTTGCAAACCTAGATGTGTTTGTCTGTGGTCTCTTGCATGGATACATATATGGATATGGTGTTTGGAATGGATATGGCAAATTTTTAGAAAATGAGGATATGATATGATTAGGATACAACAAATATAGACATGCATGCATGCATACATATGCAAAAGAACCATGCGACATAAATTTTAACATAGATTTTTTTGGATACCATTCATGAATTTCAAATTTAGAAATAGAAGCCAAAAAGGGTTATCATCAAGAGAAAAGCCCAAGCCATCTATTTGTAACTTGATTTGTAAGAAGTTAGAGTTAGCACTTTTTTTAAAATTTTGTTTTAGTGACCAAAATGTTGGCTGAAACAGCTGATATGCTGGGCTGAAATGGCTGATTGTTTTAAAAAATTTGAAATGTCGCTGAAACATTTCAGCCTCGTTTTAAAGGCATGTTTCATATGATCATCCATTTCAAAGTGAAGAAATGCATTTCCAGCACCTGGGGGGTGGTGTTTCCGGTAATATTGTATATTAGTCATATATTTTTTAATGTCATCATTCCAACATATATAAGTTTTTTCCGAGGAAAACACTTCGGGATCCCCTCTCTTCCCTGGAATATCTGGATGGAAGGCGGCTCATCTGCCAGCCACAACAGCAGCTGGTAACCCCGAGGGACTGGACCAGATTTGAACCTGTGACCTATGACCTCCCTGTCAGCAACATGCCTTTAGTGGATGGCTCAACCAGTTGAGCTAACCCTTGGGGTTATCATCAGGCCAACACACACACGTGTTATACAAAGACACATAAACACAAAGTACCCAACATATCCTCTATCTGGGCTTGAGTGCTCCTTTATCTCTGTGCAAAAATGTTCTAGCAGAATGCTTCTCAAGTGCCTTATAGTATGAGTTCTAGGAGATTGCTGCCCGAGTCTCTTGTAAGAATTTCTGTCCCTTCCCTGTATGTGTTTGATGGTATGAGTTGTTGCTGCTCCATGACTGATTATAACTTTTAACAGTTCTAACTATTTTTCATGGTGTTCCAATGTATTACTTTCTTTTTCCCATTGTTTTACCTTCCCATATCTTCTCTGAAATTCACTGAAAAATGTGGCCAAGAAATGTTTATTCCTTTGAATAAAATAACAATTAGTCAAATAACTGTCTTCCATAATTTATGTATCAATATTTTGTTCTTGTAAATAAAATGAAAAGAAGTCTAGCAACTAGCTTGCCACCACTTATGTATCCCTTCTCTCTATATTGTTATTTAATCTTATCTCGTCATGAGTTTTTAGATATATTTGTGGGTGAAGCTGAAATGTTCAGAGTATGGCTTCTCTACAGTTATCTGCAGAGTGTGATGTAGTTTCACTTATTATGTTCACACTGTCAAGCCTTTTCACAAATCTTTCTATGGCAGATCCCAGGTTGACAGACTATGATACTCTTCTTCAAAACATTCATGATTTAAAAGCTGGAAAAGCTGTGAAGGTTCCCATTTATGATTTTAAGCTCAGTAGTCGCACTGGATACAGGTCTGTCTTTTGGTCTGCAGAAAACATTTGGAGATTGCCTATTTTATGTAATTATACTCACCATAGATGTAGCTGTTGTTGAAATTTCTAGAACTGTGTATAGTATATACCTCTCATGAGAGAATTTGTAAGAGTCTGTTTGTCTAACTTATATTCTCAATAATTTTCCAGAGATGTCGATGTTCCATCATCTAGGATTGTTATCATTGAGGGTATCTATGCTTTGAGTGAAAGGTTACGCCCGCTATTGGATCTCAGGGTCTCTGTCACCGGAGGTGTTCACTTTGATCTTGTCAAGAGGGTTCTGAGGGATATCAATCGTTCTGGCCAGGCACCTGAGGATATTATTCATCAAATATCAGAAACAGTACGTGGCTTTATTCTGATTTTTGACTGAAACGAAAAGTAATTTTATGCAATACAATTTATTCTTCAGCCAAAAGGCCTAAAAACCAAGCTCAAAACTTTTCTTCTCAAAATTCATCTCTATTCAATGAATGTGCCTGATGAAAACTTGCTGTAATGCACTCCCATTTTGTTTATACATATACGATTCAGTATGGGTGTATTAAAAAAGGCTACCACTTGCCTTTCTTTCAATCAGATTTTGAGCTTCATATATTGCATCTAATTGTAAGTCTGCATCTTTTACTTGCAGGACCTGCTTTCTCTTACACACATGGGGACATATAACCTATTGCTTCTTATTTTAAGATTCACTATACCACTTTATGTGGCTTTCTTGTTGCTGGAGATTGTAACATATTGATAACTTAGTCAGGTCCTGTTTTGTCTGAATCTTTTTTATTGTTTTTTTGTGTACAAGGGGTGCTTGTACGGTTGTACCTCGGGCAATAGAAGTTTGCTTAAGACATAATCGTGGTTAACTAACAAATAAACATTATTCTCGGTGCCCTTGTTACTTTTTACAATATATTTCACTGTTCAGTTACAAGAAGTTTGAAAGCTGAGACATTGCTAGGAGAAGTTTGGGAGTAAGGTGACAAAACTCTTTAACTTTGTAAGTATAAAAATTTCCTAAATGGTGATAATGAATTTGTTTTGAGGGATGAACCATGGACCTCTTAGTCAGTTTTGATGCCATTCTTTGTCCATAGATGCAAGCTTATTCGTGCTTCCAGTGTATCCAATCTATGGTGGGGAGCACTCACAAATATATCCACAAATTAACTCAAAGATGTGCAGAAACTGACTGTCAGCAACTCAGATTGTTCAGTTTTCTGGATATTTATTAAAAAAATATAGACTAATATGCAAGTAAATGAAATTAATGGCATACAAACAGTGTTGGTGGATTTCAGTTACTATAAAGTTCAGGGTCTGGTCTAATATTTAATATGGAAGGTTACCTTGCATCCTTAAATTGAATCTTTTCCAGCAGAATTGCAAAACTTCTAACCATGTAGTATTGTTTCTATCTAGGGTCTATGTGGTCTCTCTGAATGTAAAGAGAAGAAGTTGCAAACATTTGTTGCAGTTAATTGTTGGGCAGAGTATATTTAAGCAGGATTTAGATAGGTTGTTGATAATGAATAAGAGCCTTTTAGAGTTGCTGGCAAGCTGGTATGACTACAACAAATAGTGGTACTTAAGGTCAAAGCCTGTGGATACCATCTTAAGTGGCAGGAGTCTTCATAGTATCATCCTTTTCCTTAAAGATTCTCACCTCTGCCACGAGATAGCCTCTGCCCTTGTAATGTCTATGTTAGAAGTCAGCAATGATTGTAGAATAATTTGATCTCGTGACATCTTTTTCCTTATATGTAGTAACTCTTTGGCAAAAGGAGGAATTTTCTTGTACTTCATGCAAAATCAGGTGCAAATTCTTCATTAAAGTGCCCCCTGAAAGGTGTTAATTTGCAAACCACATGATCCCTATCAATTGATTGAGCTAACCCTTGGGGCTTTATCATAAGTTATTTTTACTTGGACACAATGATATTCTAAAAGCAATTTGTGGTCTAGCTTTTTCTTTCCATCCTTTCCAGTCTCTGTTTGGTTTGCATGTTGCCAGTGTTGTTTGTGCTTATTTTAAGAGCTGCATTGCCTGTTATGTCTATTAATGTCTCCCTTTTCGTTTAGTGGCAAATGAAAAACATAATATTCTGTTATTGAAATAAATGTGAAAATGGACTGTGCAGGTTTATCCTATGTATAAGGCTTTCATTGAACCTGACCTGGAGACTGCGCATATTAAAATTGTGAATAAATTCAATCCTTTTTCTGGATTTCAAACACCACATTACATTTTAAAGGTACTGCAAGAATCAAAACATTTTAACATGAAATTCCATTTTACTAAATGTATCATGACCTAAGAAATTGGAAGGCTTGATTTGCTAAGTTTGTGAGCTTAGTTTACTATCATCTTTTAACTTATTTATATTTTCCCATAATCTCCTCTGCTGTTGTTTGCAGTCTACTCGTATTGTGACAGTGGACCAAATTAAGGAAGTATTATCCCCAGATCATACAGAGAAAACTGAAGAAACTTATGACATCTATCTTTTGCCCCCTGGGGAAGATCCTGAGACATGTCAATCTTACCTGAGGATGCGGAATAGGGATGGCAAGTACAGTCTTATGTTTGAGGTGATTATGATTGTATATTAATATTATGCATAAGTTGATGTATTAGCATCTCCCTTCTATTTCGTTACACAGTAACGAGGTGCAATTAGTCTTTGGCAATGAAAATTGCTGTTTGAAGTCAAGAAAGAGTGACAAGGAAGAAGTGCAATCCACCTAATTATATAATGATTTTTTTATGTGTACGGTAGTTATTTTAGGGTAGCTACTCGAAGTAATCTAAATCCATAAAATGACATGATTTGACTGTAATTGCAGGAATGGGTTACAGACAATCCATTTATCATATCTCCAAGAATTACATTTGAAGTTAGTGTCCGTCTGCTTGGAGGTTTGATGGCTCTAGGGTACACAATAACAACCATATTGAAGCGTACAAGCTGTGTATTTTCAGATGATGGGTTGATTGTGAAACTTGACAAACTTGAACAATTGCATAGAAAATACATGCAGGTACTCAACACATGGTAAAACTCTTCCAGTTGAATGGACCAACTTGCAACCCATTTATTCCGTGATAAGTTTGTTATGCGAACATTGATTTTTTTCCATGTACATCATTAGGTGCAAGGTAATGACAGGAATCGAGTTGCAGAGGTTGCCAGTAAATTGGGCCTTGATGGTTCTTACATACCACACTCCTATATTGAACAGATCCAATTAGAAAAGCTAACAGCTGAAGTTATGGTATGAATTCAATAAGGCTGGCTGCTATTAGAGTTTGAGACTCACTCAAACCTTTATTTATGTTGCCCCTTGTGTATTTTGACAGGCATTGCCAGATGACTTGAAGTCCAAGTTGATAAGTGATCCTCTTGCTGCAAGTCCCATGCCATCATTTTCCTGGATATCTCAGGCAAAGCCTGCAGTAAGGAATCAATATAGCAGAAGGTACTAGTAATATGCACAAGTTTTGATGACATTCATCTTATCTTTCTTGTAATGTAATAGAAGTTTTAAACTTTAAACATCTTGATTCCCCAAACCAGTTTGTCTAGTCACAAATAGTTGTACACATTAAATTCATTTGAGTAAATCTTATAAAGAATTCTCTATAGAAGTATTATTCTGTGCGTATTTACTGAATGCTGAGGATGATAGGCCTACAAAAGTTCTCATCCCAGCATTCTTCTCTCAGGATAAGAATGCTTATAAAGGATAATCACACTGCACATATTATTTGTGTAGAAATAGGAACCAAAGCTGCGTCACATATCTCTACCCTCCTAGAGAGGAAGCAAGATTTTTGTGGTTAAAAAGATTTAATTTTTATTCTGTTTTCTTTCTCTAATGCTAAGAGTCCACAAAAAAACTGTTTCTCGTCATCTATGAATCTAGGCATATTAACAAATAGTACTGTAGATGAAGGTAAAGGTGTGAGTGGGTGTCTGCTATATTGGAACACATTTTTTGTTATCAGTATTGCACTTTTTATTTGATCCAAATTTGAGATAAATGTTGAGTTTCATTTATGATACATTGATGATCCAGGATTTAATGTGGACATGAACATTACACATGATTGCATCAAATAGAGAAAATTCATCGGACATGCACATGGGATTTTGATGTATTGCTTATGGAATTTATTTGAAAACACAGTTCTCTTCAGATATTAATAATTTGATAGCGGATTATTTCCATTCTGTTTGATTTATTCTAGAATCTACTTCCAAATATATTACAATATTTGTGAGACATGTTATCATCCTACAAATACACCTACTGTACTAACCAATAAGCTGTTTGTTGATCAAATTGAGGCTGTTATACTTCCATTTTTGAACTTACTTACGTGGAGTAGAGAGTATTATCTGAGAGTAAAAGTCCGCAGGCAACTCATGGAACTCACAAACAGAAGGTTGGATATGGAAGTGTCACTAGGAAAATGATGGGAAGTGTGGTTTTGCAGCATTCCTGTACTTGAAAGGGAACTAACGACTACTACAACTATGGAAATAACCAAAATAAAAAACAAAAAAAAGAAGCCAAATGCAAGGAAAAGAGGGGGGCACCTGCATTACCCAGAGGTGGATTGCCGCTGCAAATCTGAGTAATGAAGGAAGACAACTCCAATAAACACCAATAATCGGGTTGATTGTCTTGATAAAATAACAAGAGATACATCTAAGTCATGAGAGGGGGAAAAACTGTTATTTGCACCAATAAACAGTCGAAAACCCTTACTTAAAGCTTAAGTTACTATTAAGAATGATTGGGCCTTATTACATAAAAGTGAGGTTTTACAAATATTGGATTACGATATTATAAATACATAGTATATGAACATTTTAACAAGATCATGATCCATATATTCAAAGAGTTCATGTACATAGAATCTAATATGGTAATACCCAATAAGAATGTTGTGGTTAGGTACACAACAGGAGGCTACTTAGTCACTGTGTTTGGTGAATTTCAAGCTTGAAATTCAAAATTTGCTGAACTTCAACCAAATTCAAACTTCAAGCCAAACTTGAAGCTGAATTTTAAGCCGAACTTGAAGCCAAACTTCTAGGCAAACTTATTCGAATTTTATTGAATTTATTCGAATTCAATTTTCGAAAGGAAAAAACAAAAAACCCTATTTTATGAAACATAACCTTAACCCCCGATTTTTTTAACAAGATAGTCTTTTTGAAACATATGTTTAATGTTGGCATGCAATTTTCTTTTTTATCATATATGTTTAATGAGCACATGTAATTTGAAAATTTTGAATTATATAGTTTCTTGAACCTAGTGCTGAATTTTATTACATATTTTTGTACTTGCGAATTTTTGTTGAATTTCATGGTTGCTGAACTCTAACATGAGGTCGAACTAGGTGACTAAGAACAGACTCACTCCAAGTCTGAGGAATCAACCGAGTCCTTGGAAGGCACATCTATGATCTAGGTATATATGAAATCTATACAAAATGCCTAGAATGCATGGTATAGTATTCCCAGAGATTCCATTGTAAGTATTAAGGATTGAAAATTTTAGGACACGGTGAAAACTCACGTGAAGAGTCCAGCCTAAAAGGTTGGTTGTGCGCACAATTATCAATTTCCCTTATTCAATCTAGTTGCTAACACCTTCTGTCAGGTTTCATCATTGAAGAACTTGGTTCAAATGTATTCAAACAATTAGGTAGGTTTTTTTTTCATGGGGATAACTTGGAAGTTAGGCTGGAGGCTTGTCTAATGGTAATATAAAAGGAATTTTCTGTACAATTGCTTTTTCTGATTTTGAGCTGGCAAGATTATGTTCAATTTGAAAGGGGATAATGAAAATTGCAATCCAGTGGCTGTTTCCTAAAGGATCTTTTTAATCAAGGGTTGTTATTTTAGACTTTTAGTGTGAGCATCTTTTGAGACTTGGTTGATAGTTTATACAATACCTCTAATATTTGATGCCCATTATTTTACAGCTGGAGCAGACATACCAGCAATGATATTGGCGAAAGGTACACAAGCGTCTTTCTCTGCTTGAATACTTTCTGTTTTTTTTTCATTCATTTGTAGGCTGTCTCTGGATTAATGAAATTGAAGGTTTCTTTCAAGCTAACAGAGCATGTATTAATCACTTGAACAGTGGGACATTTGATCAACAAGAATTTTTAAAGACACAAAGGAATTCTATAACTGCCCCATTGCTATGGGGCAATGGAAATAGCAAAAGATATGATGACAGGACACTGGACTCTCCACATGGATCTCAAGATCAGGTATTGGATTGCCAGTATTGAAGCCAGCTGTTTTTATTAATTTTACCAAGAAGTCCTTTCTATTTAGCCAATAAAAAAATGCAGTATTCTAGCATACTAAACAGATATCCTGTTTTCCAGGGCCATTCTCGCCTTTCAGATCAAATGACTGGTCTGAGTGAGAGGTTGGAGGAACTCCTGTCTCGTATTTTAGAGCTAGAAAATAAGCTCTCCGAGTCTGGTAGTCAGGGGCATCTTCCTCGACAGGGTTCAGCTGTTGGTTCTTTTGGGAATAATCCGAGTGGTGTGTACTTGAATGGAATTGCCAATGGATTTGGACCATCTCCTCCAATGGCTGCTTCAAATACTCCAGGAACAATGTTAGATCCTAGCATAATTGAGGAGGTATAGCTTGCTGAAATCTGAAGTTGTGTTCCATAATTGACTATTATTATCTAGTCAAATTGTTATATAAGCAACTGTAAAAATTTTCAAGCCATTTGAAATTGGCCTATATTTGTTTTATTGTTTGCAGGTGAAGGTTCTTGGTCGAGGGCAGAGGCATTTAACAAAACAGTTAGATGTACTGAGTAATCTTCTACGTGAAAACATTTCTCATACAAGCCAGCATAAGATAAACAGAAGATGGACATGCGAAGGATTTTTAGGAAGCACAAGAACAAGTGATTCTGGGCTTGCCATTGCAGCTTCTCTTGTCGTTTTAGGAGTTGGAAGTGTGGTTGGCATGCTTGTACTACGGACATGGAGGACATCATAACTGAGTCACTATGTCTGAAAAGGATCAATCAATTCAAAGCATACTTCCCATTCAAATCGATGCATGCCGATTTTCGCTTTTAAATTCTGTTGTATCTCTCCCCTTTTTGAGGAAAGCAAGAAGATCAATAAAATGATTACAGATTTACATTGCCCCTTGGGAGGACTCCTTTTACCATAAACACTACTCTAAAATAAACTTTTTCGCTCGTCTTAAACCTGCATTTGCAATCCTAAGCTTTAGACACTACCCAAAATGAACTCCAAAATAAACTTTTTCGCTTGTCTTAAACCTGCATTTGCAATCCTAAGCTTTAGACACCACCCAAAATGAACTGTAGAGCCTAGCAACCCCCCAAATTATACTAGTAAAATACTAATCCTTAGGTGCTAGTAAAATACTAATCGTTAGATGCTTGTGCCCCAGGGCTCTGGTGGTCCAGTTAGGCAAAGTCTCCAGGTATGGTTGTGCAGCTTGAGTGGGTTGAGTGGTCAAGAACATGTGTTTTCTCCCTATGGCCGTACAGCTTGAGTGAGTCTAATAGTCAAGAACATGTATTTTCTCCCTGGACATCACAGGTTCAAAACCAACATCCCTATGGCCATACAGCTTGAGTGAGTCTAATAGTCAAGAACATGTATTTTCTCCCTTGTGCAGCTTGAGTGGGTTGAGTGGTCAAGAACATGTGTTTTCTCCCTATGGCCGTACAGCTTGAGTGAGTCTAATAGTCAAGAACATGTATTTTCTCCCTGGACATCACAGGTTCAAAACCAACATCCCTATGGCCATACAGCTTGAGTGAGTCTAATAGTCAAGAACATGTATTTTCTCCCTGGACATCACAGTTTCAAAACCAACAGGGGTTAGAAGCTGTACATGTTCAATATATGGCCTGCTGTGTACATGTTCAATATTTGGCCTGCTGTGTACATGCTTAATATTTGGCCTATTGTAATGAGACTCGAGACTCGAAGGGTAGACTACCTCTAACATAGAAGCTCACTCTAACGGGCTTTGGGACATCTCGACCCTTGCATCACACGTTTCTACTATAGTACTGACGTGCAAGCTATCAGTGCTGGCTACACACCATTTAAATTAAAAAAGTCTCTAGATATGGACTGCATCATTGATAATTTAAGTATATTCATATTCTGCAACGATTGCATCCCTATCTAATGGTTTGGCGTCTTGTTAAATGGCAACAACACCATCATTATTATGATAATAATTTAATTAAAATGATATTAGTCCTCGTGGAAAAGCTAAAAGCATGATAGAGCTTTAACCTACCTTTGTAGTTAATAGTGACTATACACTTGATCCTTAATAAGTGGCACCTACATAAATATATATGTAATCCTCATTGCTCCTTTTTGCTGTTAGTCTAATTAGTAGTTGCCAATTTGTAACCATCAGCCAACAATTTGAGACAATTGCCGGCATTATATACTTGTGCCACTTTGGCACGATCCTCGCTTCTGACTTTCACTACCACGGCATATCTTCCATGCCTCTAGCCATGTTGTTGTTCACCGTCGTCCGATTTTTACAGAATCTTAATTTAAGCACACAGGTTTTTATCAAAGGCTACTTTGTTTAAGGAAAAAATGGATAGGACTATTCTCTCAAAATTGTTATATTGAGGACAGATGATTTTAATGGAAAAATGATGAAAAACATAATTATTACATACAGTGAGAAAATCTAGATGTATTTTATGTGCATTCCATGTATATAACACCGACGTAAATCCAATATAAATAATCACTATAATGTATAGATAATGATTCCAAGGTAGATTTATAATGTATAGATAATGATTCCAAGGTAGATTTTGTTGATGTATTTCTTTAAGATATTGTCTAAATTAGATTAGGGCTTAAATCTAATGCTATATATATTAGTTAATTCTACTATATATGGTTCGAAAAGTTCAATATTGTGTAATAATAAATGTTTCTAGACTTGGGCATGTAGCAAATAGTTTTAATCACTTTAGCATGCTCCAATTCATATTCTTTCATCCTTTTTCTTAAAGCAAATGATAACCCATTACATTTTTAAATCATTTTAGCATGCCCCAAATTAGATTACGGCTTAAATCTAATTCTATATATATTAGTTACTTGGTTTGAAAAGTTCAATATTGTGTAATAACAAATGTTGCTAGACTTGGGCATGTAGTAAATAGTTTTAATCACTTTAGCATGCCCCAAATCATATTCTTCCATCCTTTTTCTTAAAGCAAATGATAACCCATTATATATTTTTAATCACTTTAGCATGCCCCAAATCATATTTTCCCGTTCTTTTTCTTAAAACAAATGACAACCCATTACATTTTAGAGAAGGGCGATTCCAACCAAAAACATTGTTGGAAGTTGGATCTCAAGGAAATAATGAAGATAACATAACACATATACAATTTGTATGGTGTATAACTTTTTCACTCCAAGGTAGACTTTGTAGGGGAACTTAATCAATTGTTTCTTGGATGACATTCCTAGGAAACACGTCGATGTAGAATAGTATGGTTCACTAGGTGGTTTCGAACCAACCACTTGTTGATATGTATCTAGGAAAATTTCCAAAAACATTAGCAACAAACGATTGAGCTAACCTCTTAGACTTTCTATAGTGTAGAATTATGTATTCATCAACAAGAAACTAGTAAAATGCTCAACAACATTGGTGACAATTGGTTGAGCTACCCTCTTAGACTTTATATAAGTATAACTAAAAGTTAGTTGCATTCAACTAGTAAATATATTAACACACTAAACCATGACATATATCAAAAGTTTCATTGATAAAGAAAAATATTTATAAAAAACAAAGTTAAGGCTAAAGTTTTAACTAACAAAACATAGAATATATATAAGTGCTTTTTGATTGTAATAGATTTATTATTGTCAAAAAAAAAAATATTAAATGAAATAATTTGATTTAAATAATTTCAATAGGTTTTGTTAACTAGTTATTTCATGGTTGTTAGCCTATGGTTTACGTTACTAATCACTAAGTTGTCAAGTAGCTTTTAATTGTATTATTTATTTAAGATAATAGTGATTTATTTTCAAATGATGATTGAGTTAGTTAGATTTGCTTAGCCTAATCAATATGCAAGGTTTTAGGATCTAGAGTATATCTCTTTATGAGGTAGCATCATCTATTGTACTATATATTTGTAGTATTGGAGTGAATACAATTGAGTTGGATTAAACCTTTTTTTATCATTTTTTTTCTTCTATATTTTATCATGGTATTGGATATTCGACAAGTAGGATATTCAAACACAGTAACCACTCACACAATCGGATCAAAGATCAACACAACAATGTTTTTAAGTGGTTAAAACTCTCGAAGAGGGAAACAATCCACGACCCTAGCCAACGTGGCCACTTGAGGAAATATATTAATGCAAAAGAAAAATATTTGACAAGAGAGTTTCTCACAATCGATCATCAACAAATGACCCTCCACGCTCTTTAAATAGAGATCATGGACCAGTAAAGTGCTAAGCCATAAATCAATGTAGTCGTTAAAGGAGAATAATAGCCATCAGATCACTCTATGTCTAGAACATATTGTGAATGTTGGATTACATAACTACAAGTGCATACTAAAGAAACACACTTTTAGCTAAAGACACAT
>JZKD02S0323910.1:8750-19466 GCA_000966675.3 Picea glauca | reverse complement strand
AAGAAAAATAATCAACAATTTTGTAGCTATAAGTGGCCCTATCTTGAGGGTTATGAGTATTATGCCTTAGATGATATTTTGGTACTTTGGGAGTAGGATGACCACTAGGATGCACAATCATTAAACACATGCTAGGGATATAGGGTGACATTTGACATGGTCAGATTGAAAATGGGAGGAATATTAGAGTAATGATTGTGATTTTGTATATGAATGTAAGTGGAATTCATGAATATTCTATGAAGATCGATATGTGAAGGTTGATATTGACCTAAGGTTGGGTATTATTCTATGGGTTGGAAGGAATTTCCATTTTCCTAGTAGTTATCAACAACTCTTTCTTAAGGGAAGGGTTTGTTTAGTACTATTGGTTTTGGGTTTGAGGGAAATTCCATTGGGGAGGTGTTATGGATTGGGGGGAAAGGGGAATCTGGTTAGACATAGATTCATTCATCCATTTGAAATACACAATTTGGGGAAATGGTAGTTATAGTGGCCATACTCCCCACATAATCCACACGAAAAGTGTGTATGAATATTGTTGTTTATCCCCTATTTATGCTAATTGTTATTGTTATTAGAAACATTTTGATTATGGTTTATACCATTAGTATTGCTCATGGAATTGGTGTTTTGGTTATAGTGGCTTCCACTATTCACAGTTCCCTGTTTACTTGTTCTTCCCTTTCTTTACCACATTTTTCTAGAGTGGTGGGATAAAACAAGTTCAATTGCGCAAATTCTTGAATTTACTGAGTTGGTGAAGTTTGAAAAAATTAAACAATAGCATGTTGTTGAACCCGTGCGGTTGTAGCACTAGCTTATGTTGGACTGGGGAATGCGTAGTATGTTTTATTCTAGGGTGGGTTATGTTGACGGATGTTTATGACACAGAATCAACGAGAAGGGAAGATCTAGTCTCAGGTTGTCTATATAACCAAATTCGTTTGGAATAATTTACCCTAATGGGATTTATGGCTCTGTTAGCCAACTAAGATTCTAAATTAACTAAATATATAATCCTATCAGTTAAAACACCAATATGACTACTTAGCTAATAGTACTACTATATACAATAGATATATAGAGATACAAGGTTTAAATAAAGCCTTGTGAAAATGATGGTTTAAATTGATGAATCAATGTTTAAATAAGATGCAAAACTAAAAGAAATCATTCTATAACTATAAATGGAAAATAACAACAAATGAATGAACAAGATTTCAAAAATGACGTAATTGTTATTCATTCGTAAAATAAATAAATCAAATGAAATAAAGCTAACTAACCTAATGTTGATCAACTATGAATAAAAATTACTAGGCTATATTTGTCTTTCCACGTAATGTAAGCTCCACTTAACTTGTTGCAAAGCATAAATCTATGGCAAGAAGAAAGAACACTATTTCCTGAAGAATCTCGAACTAGTCAAGGATATTTATACAAACAAAAATTATTTTGTTTTAGATAGTTTTTGATGTATATTACAAAACCATTAGGATCGATCTATTCCATGGTAACGTTGAGTTCCATTCTACCAAGAACCCCGATCAACTTAGTCCTCAATCATTCAAATACTCATAGACCATACTACACGAAGAATTGACTAATGAACATTTTTAGAACCTTTTAGTATTTTGTTGACATGTTCTAGAAACATGCATCTATTATTTCCATTAATTGTATATCAATGTTATCTTCAAGTCAATTAATCATAGTTTAGTAAATCTATCACTTCCATATTAGGTCGGTTCTCTCCTAGTGGAACTTACAAACAAAACTTAGTACTTAGTCGGACTCTGACCTAATTGACTATTTGACTTCTTACACGATTCCTTATGATTCCTAGGAAATGTTTATTTTGTGTACTCAAATTCCTTTGATATCATGATTGATTTCCACATATTTGTGTTTCCATCATGCACCAGTGGACAAAATATACTTGTATATCAAAATTTACAAAGACATATTTCAATAAAGATTAGTAATTGATAATGAAAATTGTTTTACAAAATAAATGACTTCTCAAAATATAAGTCAAAGGGTAAGTCAAGTAATAAGTTGTGACTTTTAATTGGATATGTTAATTGGGTCTAGCTCAAGTGTGAGAGAGGACAATTTCATATCTACTCCACCTAGGACCAATCTGCAGTTTTGACATGTTTTATTTTCATGAGAAGACTATTGATGAGAACTCTTCAATAGTTAATTTTTTAGTGGGGATGGAAAGGTAACACAAATCTCATTCTAGCACATATTTGTGTGTGTAACCTCTAACCAAAATTTTGGTTGGTAAGCTACCAAAAGTACTCAATTGTTAACCTAGTGGAAATCTGTTGGTAACCAAGAGAGAATCTATTTATCTCTCTCTCTCTCTTTCTATACCCCCAACTTTGTCTAGTCACCACTCTTTCTCTCTAGAGGAAAACCATGATAGTTTGTTCATTGTTCTATGATTTTTCTTTCATTTTGAAGTAATTATTTCGTTAGTTAATTCTTAAAATACATACATTTTATAAGTTTCACCTCTCCATATAAATTTCAAGAATCCATTTTGAATATTTTTGACACAAGAACATAGTTGCATTAACCATTCAACACATAATAACATATCCAATCCATTGACTAGTAAGGCATAAAGTTCCATAAAGTTCCATTTGAAGCACAAAATCCTCTTTCAGGACTTAGGCTATTATCGAACTCCTTCTGCACTCCTTGCAGATTTCTGTGGAGAGTCTTCTGGAACTTTGCTCGGCTTGAAAACCTTCAAGGTTCACCACTCCTCTGTGAAATTTATCTTTCCCTCCTGGCAGTTTAATGCTCTTCTTCTTAATCTTGTAAGATGGAATTACACTCTCCTGGGTGCACTCCTTGCATCTGGATAAGCCCTCCTAAGGATTCCAAGACTTCCAACTATGTTATCCTTGTGAATGCTCACACTAAATGGATTCCCTCCTAGAAGAGTGTTTCAGAGTGTTCAATAACTCTAGACTATATCTTCCCTTACACAATATTTCTTTCCAAGGTACTTAACCACCTTGAAAGTTTCTCTCGAGTCTATGAATTAACCTGGTGTGCCCTCTTGGGATCTTCTCTTTCAAATCCACTGAGTTCAGACACACACTCCTTGCATTGACTCATAATGTTTCCTTGATCTGTCGCACTCTCCTTGCACTTAGCCTGGAGAACTAGACCTAACTCAACACACTCATAGATATAAAACTGTATCTCTATCCCTCTAGATGATTTATAACATTCCTCTAAAATTCAAATACATGTAAACAACATTCATATCACAACATCCATTACACAGAAATTGGAAACAAAAAAATCTATCATTTTCTATTAATGGTGGAATGCCAAATTACAATAGTGGAGTCCAAGCTACAACTGAGTCTCGGATCTCTGTGCTTATCTCTTGGCTAACTCTATATTCACTAACCCCTACAAACCTTACAATCCAACCTCTACTTTGCAACAATACAAATATTTATACAATATGGGCTCAACGAGCTTCCCTTGCAAGCTAAACTAGTGGTGTCAAATCACCATTCAAAATGCGTGTCTAATGGAAAAATTACAATGATGGAACTCTGCTCCAAATCATATGTAGAGAACTCTTGACATCAAGCACTTAAAGGAGAACTTATCTCCAGCTTCTGCAAAGGCACAACTTGTCTCTTCCAGCTTATCATCATTAATGCCAGGATCACATTTTTTATTCTCGAGGCAAGATGAGAGGGGGACGCCTCGCCCTTCCTTGAATGTGCACCATACATGCTAATTGACTAACGCGTGATGAGGTGGAGTGATTCTCTTGCATTATACTCCATAGATACAACAATCTTGATCTCATGCTCATGAGCTTTCCAGCATGGTTGAAATCCTCCTTGATCCAAAACTTTCTCTTGGAGTTGTCTCTCGGCTCCTTTTCTTCACTGCTTCTGCTCCTGCATCATCCCCACTGCTCATGAAGGTTTCCATCTGTCCAACTTCTTTGTGTTGACTTCTTCCTCTTCCTACCCCAAAATCAAATTTCTTATCTCCTCCACCACCTCATCCAACTACTCCATCGGTTGGCTCTCTTTTTGCAGACTAGCTTGTTTCATTTCTTCCTTTTCCATGGGTAAATAATATTCATCTCCCAAGTTTTTTTCTTCATCTCTTGTGGCCTTAACTCACAACTCAGCTACAGTATCCACTCATGAAGTATCCTCATCACTGGGATTCTTCTCATCTATTACTTCTGACAAATTGAATCCTGACAGTTCTTTGGTTGGATCCTTTCCAGCTACCTCCAGCTATAACTCGTGCTGGTATGGTCCTCCATCTACTTCCAACTTAGCATGTTGGATGTGCATGATTTTCACTATCAACCTTATTTCTAGGGTTCTCAATTCTTCACACAGATCAGTAATGTCTATGTTGTCTGCTTCCTCTACTGTTGCACACTTTTGTGCTACAGTCATCTCCAGTTCAACTTCCTGGATGAAAATCTTGAGCAATTCTGTTGAATTCTCTTCTCCTTCTGTTGGGAAAGATACCAGTATTTATTCCTTCTCCTTCATGACAACCTCAACCTGCTGTCCTTCTATTGCATCTGCATCATCTGTACTAGCCTCTCCTCGGTCAGTTGGTAGGAATATCTCGACTCCTCCAATGATTAGAACGGTCCTCTAATCCTTCTCTTTGATGGTGGAAGTTTTCAGCGTCTCATCATCTTCATTAACATAGTTTAGAGTTCCGCATAAATCTCCATCTAAGTGAGGTATTTATTTTTCCTTCTTCTCATTTTTCAACATCCACTAACATGAACTCTCGACTGAGCTCATTTCTCCTCCCTTTCCCACTTGGAAATATGGGATATCCCCTATTCCCACCTAGAAGTTTGTGAGATCCATCAATCCCTTCTCATTTCCCACCTGGAAACATATGGGACCTTTTCCATATCTCTTTCCCTCATCACTAATATTTTCATCATGCCTCAACCAACTTTTTAACCCCTATTGCTACCCTTTAACCAACAACTTTCGAATAGGTCATTTAGTTGTCCTCTTCAAAGTTTATTCGTACCTCCGATGTACCTTTTCTTCCTATTGCATATTGAATGATAGTTTCTCCATCTCTGTCCATATTTCACTGAGCTCCTTGTCCATCTCCTCCCTACTCCTCTATGAATGGAATCATCCTTGACCACATTCATAACTTCCAACGACCATCTTGCTTCATCTACAGCGCACCCAAGTGTTTATCATCTACTGCACACCTTGAAACTGCTTCAACAAAGTACTACACATTGTCTTCCTTCCTTACATAAATCAATTATGCATTAGATCTAACATATCTATCTCCTTTATCTACGATTTGCATACAAAATTATCTCTCTGATACCACTTGGTGTCAAACTCCCCTCCTCTCCTTCGGGGATGAATCGACCTCCCAGTCTAGGATTGTTCAAGTCATCGACTGAATGGTTCATCGAGCTCCTGATGGAATCAATTTAACTTGACATAGACCCTTTTCTTTCTTGATGTAGGTTGTGTGGCACTCGCAGACCCTCTCCTCAATGCTCTTCAACTCTTAACACCAACAGACGCCACCTCCCTGTGCTATAATTTCTCCTTGATGTGACCACGAACTATGACCATGGGCCGACACCCTTTCGACTCCTCGTTCTTCGAAAATTTCGTGAACTGCTTGTTCTGTTTTTCCTGTTTCTCAAATCAACGAATTCTCCAGGACCAAATCTACGGTCTACATTCTCCTTATGATCGGTGGTTGAGATCAAATCACTATTTCTAACTTCCCATATATTATACTTTCTCAACTCTACTTATCCCAATTGGAAAACCAACGAAATGTCGATCCAACTCCATGTGTCCCCCCAATGGACATCCAAGATTACTTCGACACTCAACTCTTTGGATATCCTCCTCTTAAATTTTCTCCAAAAGGTTACTCCTCCGAAAACATAGATATTTTCCACGTACCCTTCCATATCTAAGGGCCTAGATTCACTCACTCTTCGCGACTTCGCGAAGATCCTTTTTTTCTCTCGACAAACCTTCTAAAGTTCTTTCTTTTGAACCTCTCGATATTCTACCACCTATATCATCCGACGATGGACTGATTCACTATCTTCTGGACTTCGAAATTCCTCAACTCCTTTTCACTCTTAGCACAAATTCATATTTTGAGACTTAGGCTATTCTCGAACTCTTTCTGCACTCCTTGCAGAGTGTTGCACAGAATCTTCTATGACTTTTCTTAGCTTGAAAACCTTTAAGGTTCATCGCTCCTTTGTGAACTTTCTCTTGCCCTCCTTGAAGTTTACCACTATTCCTGCTGAGCTTGTAATATGGACTTACAGTCTCCTAGGCAGAGTCCTTGTGTCCGAATTAGCTTTTTGATGGATCCTCCCTCGACCTATATGATCATCTTAAGGCATATCCTTTCCTTTGTTGATGCACTCTTGAAAAGCCTTCCTTCCTCAGAATGTTCAACAATTTTAGGATTCTCTTAAGGATTCAAACACTTACAACTGTGTTTTCCTTGTGTACGCTCACACTAACTCAATTCCCTCCTGGAAGAGTGTTTCATAGTGTTCAGTAACTCTGGAGTGTATCTTCCCTTACAAAGTCTTTATTTCCAGGGTACTTAACCACCTTGAAATTTCCTGTGAATTAACCTGGTGTACCCTCCTAGAATCTTCTCTTCTGACTCCACCAAGTTCAGACATGCACTCCTGGCATCGGCTCACAAAGTTTCCTTTCTCTGTTGCACACTCCTTGCACTTATCCTAGAGAACCAGACCTAATTCAACACACTCATAGATAGAAAACTATATCTCTATCCCTACAGATGATTTCTAACATTCATCTACAATTCAAATGCATGTAAACGAAATTCATATCTCAAAATCCATTACACAGAATTTGGAAACAGGAAATACTATCATGTTATATTAATGGTGGAATTCCAAATTACAATAGTGGAGTCCTAACTACAACTGAGTCTTGACTCTCTGTGTTTCTCTCCTGGCTAACTCTATCTTTTCTAACCCCTAAAACCCTTACAATAAAACCTCTACTTTGAAACAATACAAATATTTATGAAAAAGGGGCTCGACAAACTTCCATCGCAAGATAAACTATTCATGCCAAATTACCATTGAAAATGCCTATCTAATGGGAAAATTACAATGATGGAAATCTGCTCCAAATCGGATGCAGATCTCTCCTATCATCGACCACCTGATGGAGACCTTATCTCCAGCTTGTGCAAAGGAAAATCTTGGTTCTTCCATCTTGTCATCATTAATTCTTGGATCATACTTTTGATTCTCTAGGAAAAATGAGAGGGAGGCGCCTCTCCCTTACTTGAATGTGCATTATGTATTCTAATTGACTAGCATGTGCTAAGGTGGAGCGATGTTCTTGCATCACCAAATGAGGTTGTTTAAAGTTATTGAAGTTGTTATTGTCGAGGCTTCTGAATATTATTGCAGTTCTATGAGCCCATGTACATACCATTTGAATGAATATAACAAAAAAGCATTGATCCAAAATGATGGGTATTGTTGTTACTATGTCTATCTTTATGAATGGTAGGATTTTTTTTCAATTTTGTTCTCTGTTATTACTTGTTCTTTTGTTATGAATGCATTACATGGTTGAATTTATGAATCTGTGAGGCTTATATAAGTTTCAATTGTTTCTCTTCTATGAGCTCATGCAAGGAGTGCATAGTATCTGCAAGGCATGTATTGACAGAGTCTAGTTTGAATCAGAAGCTCAAGAGAGACACCATGAAGCTTTATTTGCAAGGAGTGCATAGTGTGTGGAAGGCGTGCATTGAGAAATTCTAGTTTGACTCATTAGCTCAGATGAGATACCGTGAAGTGTCATTTGCAAAGGGGTGTAGAGGACCACACAAGGCGTGTGTAGGTAAAAACACAATCAACGTCATATTGGTAAGGAGGAACACTTGAGTCATGTCAGAAATGTTGCAAGGAGTAAACAGTCACCCATAAATGCGTTAAGTTGAAAGAAACCAATTGCATGGTGTTCACAAGGTCAAACTTTGGCTAAATGTCAAAGAAGTCATCTTGAGGGGTGCAAGGAGTGTGTAAGAAGAAACATTCTTAGAAGCTTAACTTTTCTAGGAGGAACAAGCTTAGAAGAGGTAGTGGATGGAAATTCTTCAGTAGGGAGGATCCGACTAAAAATTTCCCAACAAATGAGAAAGATCCATTTGAAGGAATTAGGATCTTTCCAGACCATGGGATTTGGGAAAGTTCCATGGAGGATAGTCTTAGAGTCCTTCGTAACTTCGTGTGTTCATAGGTTTGGAAGTATTTGAGCGGGATCGTCGAAGTGCTGAAGAAGGAAAAATAAATATAGACCATTGGATCCATAAAGGAAATGTTCCATAGATCCATGTGTTTCAGAAGAAGAGTTCTTTGGAGGAAAGCGAGAGTGGAGGAACAAAAAGCACTGAAGCCAAACTTTCAGAGTCAATCATGGTCGTCGATCTGAGAAGGAAATGTGTCATTAGATTGTGGAATACAGAAGCATGTACTTCATAAAAGAGAGGATTCAATAGGAACCATTAATAAACAGGGGGACACGTGGAGAGTGGAGATTTATTCTGGAAAGTTGACACTAAGGGAGAAAGAGAAGTAGAGGAGCATTGACTGGAATTCGTTCAAAGTAGGAACAAAGTACACATTTCAAATGTTGATCACTGTGAGCACATGGCGCTCAATATGTATCTTCTGTTACAAGTCACTTTGGGGAAAAAGAGGTTGTAACACTCAGAAATCCCAAAGCCGGAGTCCCCAAGCGAATCACATTTGCTGGCTGTTAGAGAAGCGCGGGCCATAAATTTCTTTCCGGGTCATTTCTCCAGTCTAAAGTTTGAACGACAAAAAGTTAGTTGCACTCAAAATAGCCGAAGACTAAACTTGTGAAGGGGAGAAGTTTGAGGTTATAGACCATGCACATAAGGAAGAATGGCCTAGAACAAGAGCTAGATCTCACCACTCAGAGTTACCAGAAGCCCAAGAAAGAGAGCGTGCATGGGGGAATCAAGCCTACATTGGTAAGCATAAAGGGTCTATGTGAATCAAATTATGGGTCAAACATTAGCCCAAAGAGTTGATTTGACTAAGTAAATTGAATATCCTTGACCGGGAGGTCGCGCAACCCTGAGGAGAGAGGGGGGTCTACATCAAGAAGTTGGATAATTGGGTCAAACATATTGAAATGTATTGTGGGGTACAAAAAATCATACAATACACTTCAAGGATATAGTTGGCTACTCTTTGCATGAGCAACACAACCTTGATATGGTTAAAGAGTCAAGCACAAGGTGTTCTTATTCAACATGGTAAAATTATATATTCATGGAATGTTTGTTGCTTCATTGAGAAATAAATTTTATCCATTAGCTTATATGAAAACATCAATGACTGTTTGGAAACATATGAGGCAAGGAAAAGGGAAAAAATTTCAAGATTATACATAGGAATTCAAGAGGAAGGAATTATATTTGAGAATTCCATTACATACTCTTGTGACTCGTCTAAATTCCATTGGTGGTATGCACTCATATTTTTGCGATACCATATTGATGTTTAATCCTAATAATATTGAATAAGTATCAATACAAGCTACTGCAACAATGAATTCTGGAGTTTATGAATTTAAGGGAATTATTAGCTTGATCAACAATGTTGTTTCAATTTTCATTATGGTTGTTATGAGTCAAGTGCTCGTTATCCAAGAAGGAAAGATGGATGATACTGGACATGTGAGGCAGAAGCATTCTCACTTCATTTCTTAATAATCCATAGTTTTGGATCTCGAAAATTTATTCAGTGGGAAGGTGTGATATAGGAGGATCTAGGAATGCTCACAGAGATACAGGAGGATCTGAAACACTCATAGAGGACAAGAAGGACCTATAAATGTTGAAAATTTTACTTTCTCAAATGATTTTTAAAACCAATTCAATGTGTATATCTTGTCATCATCTTTCCGACGATGAAAATTTCACCTCAAATGGAGCTTGTATGCAAATGTTATGGATGGTCAAAGTTCAGGTCAAAGATGGGAAAGTCAAAGGTCAAATTCAAAGGTTGATTTTAGCATGACAGACGATGAAGTTGGTAGGGGACATGGTACATGAATGTACAATTTATTGGGTAGATAAGTTGGTAGCTGGAAGGGTAGATCGTACATCTAAATGGTCGAATTAAATGTTGACAAGTGGCATAAGAGAGCCAATAAGAGGTTGCCATGTAAAATCACCAAAACACCCAACATGTTCTTTTATAATATTGTTTCTTGATGACCAATGAGTGTTTTAAAATACTGCCACAATTATTAATTCTATTATGGATGTGTTATGAACTCTTACTACTCATTAACTTCCCTTTTAAACTCTCTTTGGTTACAGGTGAAAAACCAAGGCCTTCATATTCAATCCCCATTCTTGTCAATCAAACTCATTGATGTGGTTACCCATATTATTCAAGTGTAAGGGTTGACAAATCATTGTTACATCATTTGTTTATGTTTTATGTTATAAACTTGTTAATTTCAACGAGACAATCCTTCTAGGACATTCCTCTCAACTCCTTTTTCCTTTAAGTATAATTCTTAATAACAACCCTTATCTTAGATCCTTATTTATGTGATCTAGGGTTGGGTT
>JZKD02S0323899.1:2748-15315 GCA_000966675.3 Picea glauca | reverse complement strand
TATACCTAATCAATGGCATTGAAATGGAAAGTGTTGTATCTAGGAGGCATATGTTTTTCTTTGTGATGTGTATGAACACTCTTGAAAGACATGTTTGATAAAAGGCACATTCAAAAGGTTGCATAGTTCAAGGGTATGTATTAAATGAATCTTTTTCTTCCTATGCAATTTCTTGGAAAATATTATGAAAATGGACCACAGTTGTGGGATGGAGAACATGAATATGATATTATAGATAGAGAAAAACACAATTAAATGGTGTTGAGTAGAAGTTACCAAATTCATGATCTTTGTGGTCATTTTTACATTTTTGTACTCTAAAAAAATATTATTTTAAAATCTATACACTAACATTTAGAGATCTTAATATGTGTTGACTTTTGAATAGGTGTCAATGAATGTGTTTTGCTTAACAAGTGAACGTTCTATACCACATGGATTATATGAATAAATGGAATTATTTGTATAATATAAAAAGTGAAGGAGTGTTAGAAATGAGGAGACAATTAGGAGATTGAACCCACATAGTACTCCACTTCCCATTGATCTAAATGGGGAATGGGGAATGGGGAAAATATTATTTCACACTAGAATGGCTTAGCGAACAAATTCAAAATCAAAACATAGAAAAATATGAGATCAACATTTATAGAGGATGTGAAAGAAACAAGTATGTTTGGAATTCTTAGAAAATATTCTTTCAATAAATTACTAACACCATTAATGTTAAGCCCTAGACAAAGCCCCGTGTTATGTATAAAATCTCTTATCAAGCCCTAGATATTGAATTATTACATTTCTAGTGTTATATTTGTATGTCAGCTAGAATTCTTCATTGCACTCTTTCATTTCAATTGCACCCTTTGTCTCCTATATATATACCAAGGAGACCTAGTCTTAGGATCATCTTATCTCATCTCATACTGTATTCTAAATTGGATATATTGTAAAATGAGGTTTCATGTTGGCACCAAAAGTTTTGGGTTAATCTCGCATGCACGCCCATTCCATTGTTGTGTGCGTCTAAGCTAATACGTGGAGAATGAAAAGAAGTGTGCACTAGACCATGTTTTGAGATTGCGTGCCAAGTACGTGGTCTATCAAATGCATGGTGGTCCAAGTTTTGATGTGCACCATAAATCAAGAAGACACACGCTAGAATTAAGAAAGGAATCATCAAGAAATCTTCCCGAATGATTACTGCCAACAACACAAGGGAACATGGAGTTGAAAAAAGATGAGGTGGAGAGGTAGTTAATATTGACCTGATTCCAGAAGGCTACATGGATTGCAAACATGTGCCAGAAGTGTGCGAGGCAGTTTTTCAGTAGAGCAAGTGGAGCAGAATTGAAAGAGACAAAGCTCCCGAGAAGATAAAGATATAAAAAGATGCAGTGACATAAAACATAGAGTTATACATTCACTTGGAGGATTCATTAAGTTGTTGTTTTTTGTGTGTCGACCTCACTCTGAGCCTTTGTAGTATTGTGATGTTGTAATGCTTCTGAATATCAGCCTGATTCTGTCATATGTATGAGGTCTAAAAGGATGTGCATGACGCAATATGTTGTAATTCCGAGGAATTATTTAAAGAGGACAATAGATTCTTTTGTTGTTGAATATAGTTTGCTTAATGTATGTTTGTGTTGAATGGAATGGAAGGAGTAATAAAGATGCAACGATTATAATATATCATGTGTCACTCATGTGTTATTTGGATATGTGCGTGTATTGTTTTACATATTGATAATAGTAAGTTGTCGTTAATGGAGTGAATGTATGCTATCTTGAATGGATCCCTATGTATTTATCCCTTCATCCCTGTTACAAGACTAGATGGTCTTTTGGATCCTCATTGCATCTTGGGTGAGACCTTCTTTGGCCTTGGCTGAAGATTGACATGTCGATGCTTTAAGGCTTTTACTGGTCAACTCTGGATGAACCCTAAGTCTAAACTCCCCAGTGTTAAGATGTACGTGCACAAGAGTGAAACGACCCAACATTTCCCCCTCGAAGTGGACTATATTCATTGGTTTTTTGTCATATTAAGGTGTTGGATAATAACATTTAGTATTAGAGCAACGATCCTAAGGTTTTTCTTCTCAACAAAATTCTTCTTATCATTTTCATTATAATTTTTTTCTGGGCCAATTTAGATAGGGAAACTTGGAGGTTATTTATAGGAAATATCAAGGTATATGTGGTAAAAAATTCATCTTATGGGTTGTTATACTTTCGGAGATACACCTTGTGGAAGATGTGATTTTTTACTATTTCTAATACTAGTCTCAAATAGGTGTTCCAGGTAAAATCATCACATCTTCTTCAATCAGAATCCAAATTTAGTGAGACCAATTGCATTTGAAAGAGGATAGTTTGAAGTATTTCTGGTACAATTTTTAGAATCAAGTATCAAACATTGGACACATGACATTCTGTACAATTTCTCTCTCTGGAACAGTCTAAATATAATCAAGGTTTGGGAAAGTTACCATAACTTTCACTTGGAACATCACATTTTGGTCAGACCTATGGCACTGCAGAGAAGACATATCAGATTACTACAGGCTAAAATTTTAGACTCAATAGGGCCGAAATTTCAGAAATACATCAGAAGGAAGGTCGACTATGACGACAGACTCCAAATTAAGGGTTTGAAATGTATGTAACTTACAATTGGCATAAATTTTTACTGGAAGATTTGTTTTTGGTGATTCAAAATTTGTGATAAAGACATACTAGAGTAGTATTATTATTTTTATTCCACATGGCTCCAGAAAATATGTTAACACCAATTAAACCTCCATAAGTCTCATCTATAACTTAGGAAGAAAATGAGGACATACATAGCATGCTATCCAAATTGGAGGAACAACTTAATGGTTTGAGTGCTAGGTCAATAACAAGGGATGAGTTGGTAGACTCACAAAGAAAAAATCAAGAAATGGATAAGAAGATGGATGAAATGGAAAATAAGATGAAAAATAAGATGGATAAAAATAAATAAGAAATACAAAATTCCATGAAGGAAATGCAAAATTATATGTCTTCCATGATCTTCCAATATCTATATGAGAGAATCCCTAAAGGAGTTAGTGGAGTTAATTATGGTGGGGGGCCTAAATTCAACTTTCCCAAGATTGAATTAAAGAAGTTTGATGGAGCAAAGGTCTTTACCTGGGTGAGCCAAATAGAGCAATATTTTGAATTGCATAATATTATGGATGATAAGAAAAGGATTCACATACAAACTTTGAACTTTGAGATAAAACCATATCAATGGTATCAATGGGTGGTTAAAAGGAAGCCCCCTTCTTATCATTATACTCGGGGTTTATTTATAGGGGACTTAGAAGCACAATAAGGGAAAGTTTTGGAACATGACTACTTTAGTCAATTGACAAGAATCAAGCATGTAGGTGATATTGAAGATTATAATTCAGAATTTGAGGTATTGGCCACAAGGGTGGATGACATAAGTGATGAAAATTTGTTGGAAGCTTACTGGGTGGATTAAAACATGAGATTTTCTTAAGACATCCTACAAATATCATGTAAGTTATGCAATATGCTCGTCACATTCAAGCCAAGAATAAATCTACTCACAAGTATACCATTGGAATATATACATGAAGTAAAGATAGTTTTGGGGTTCATAAGACAATCATACCTCAATGATAAGGTTGGAACCTCAATAAATGGATGAAAGAAGAGAAAAGGGACTATATTTCAATTGTGACAACAAATACAGTAAGGGGCATAAATGCGGTGAGAAGAAATTATTCTACATAGACTGTGAAGAGGAAGAAGATCGAGAATTGGAATCGCCACAAGATCCAGATCTAGAAGAGACCACTCCAATAATATGTTGTCATGCATTGGCCAAAATCAGTAGTCCACAAACCCTAAAGATACAAGGATACTGTTACACATTATTTTGTTCACCTCAGTGATCACCTGACAACATGTGTGCATGTTCCCTAAAAAATATTAAAAGAGACTTTATCCATGGGAAAAATGATTTACTTTCCTCTGTCGAAAACCATATGAAGGAAGGTCGTCGCACCCTACTAAATACATAGGGTACGGCGATGCCTGATCGTCGTATCCTGAACTATACCTAGACTGTGATGTCATCACATGATGCTAAGTATGTAGGGTGTGACGATGATTAAAGCTTGGGAAAAGTCAAATTTCACGAAAGTTCTAGAAGGGGATCTTCTAGAAGATGAGTTGGCCTCCGATCGGTTTGGATCTTACTCGCTTATCTGATTTGGTGGGATCATCCTATTCTCCTCATCCATCTCTCTTTCACACTATATAAAGAGGGATCTCTCATGGGAAAGGCGAAGGTTGAATAGGCTAAGATTTGTATGGAGATTTCTACTTCAGATTATGCTTGAGAGCTTCACTTTAGTTCATCAAGTCAGATTGCAGATCTTCTTCATTCAAGGCATTGGAGCAAAGGTGTGTGTGTTGGAGCAAAGAGCCATCGAAAGGGGACCTTACAACATCAAGGCATGGGTTGTATTCTCTACTTTCTATTCACTTAATACAATAATGCATTTCTTCCCTATATAAGCATCTCGTCTTCTATTGTATAATTCCTTGATCATATACATAGACTTCATTAGAATACATAGATCTTTGTTCCTCTTCTTTGTTGGTTTGTGACTCTTGGACAAGCTTGCTATTTTTCAAACTCAAAGAAGGACCTACAAAGATGACACTAGCAAGGACAAGTGTCATTTAAAAGGTACGTCTCTTGTAACTCATTAAACTAGTTTATATGATGATGAAGTTTAAGGCGAAGTGTGCATTCTGTTTTGTTTTGTTCTAGTTTCCAGTGGGATCTAGGGACACCTGTTTGTGTCCACACTTACCGATTAATCCGATAACAGATACATCAAAAAGAGAAAGGTAACAATATTGATTGATTCTATTAGTACCCATAATTTCATCAATTACAAATTAGCAAAAGATCTCAATTGATTTGTATATACAAGATTGGAGTTTCAAGTAATTATTGCAGATGGAGGTACCATAAATTATTCTGGGAAATGCCGTCGTATTAAGCTCAACACAAGGGAGTTATTTTTTGTATAGTCCCATGATTGACATCTAAATGGGTGGTGTTGATGTTGTATTAGGGGTCATGTTAGTCCCTAAACCCGCATAACTTCCTTATGCTCCTAAACCTATCCTATCCATTCATAATTATTCTCCTAAACCTATCCTATCCATTCATAATTATTCTCCTAAACCTAAATTTCCTTGATTTTCTTCACATTTTATCATTACTAGTTATCCTTCGTGTGATTATCTTTTCTTGAAATTGGTTTCATTTTCTTCTTATAAGGTATGAATAGAAATCATTGCATGGGTAAAAGATGTGTCACATCAGATTTGTTTGATTTACATCTCCAATTAAAGGCATTTTCCCAAGGTTTAAAGGATAACTGGTTCACTGCAAAAATGATGCCATTCTTGCAGCACACATAAATCATCATTACCCAAGCGGTTTCAGTTGTCAGATTATGATCCAATCCATTCAATGTCATCATTTGGGGAAAATTTAACGGTTTCATGTCTCACATCAGTGGCCTTGTTGTTGTTTAGGAAGTTGGAAATCCATTTGACTATTGTGATTTGGTTACTACAATCAACCACAAGAGTTTGAAGGGTTCAAGAGCATAAATGATCTTCTAAAAAGGGACATCCAGAGGGTGGCCCTATGATTATGAGGATAGAGAAAACTTTTTTTTGTTCCCATCTCTTCAAGGAGGATCACACAACCACCAAATTGCAACATTGGTTGTGGCTCTTAATTAGATTATGACTCCTTATTATAAAGCCTATGCCAAGCAGATAAAGGCAAATGTGGTTGTTGTTAGTAACTACTAAATGAACAAGGGATACATGATTGTTACAAGTGGAAAAGAAAAAAACACTTAGTTCTATGGGATCTTCGTCCACTTGGGTTGATTGGAAATAAGGTGGAGAAAGTGTGTGATCTATGTAACATAACAATAAATAAGAATGCAGTTTATGGTGACAACAATGCTCTGTCCCCTGATGGTGTTCACATTGGTATCCCTGAAATGACCTCCACAGGTCTGAAGGAAGATGATCTTGAACATATTGGATAGTTCATCCACCAGTCTATTAACATCACTTTGTTAATCTAGAAGAAACTTATAACTTTGTCAGGGATGTGAGAAATAACACTTTTGTATCTTCCTGCCTTGTACTTTGTGTGTTCAAAATTAACATTTTTTGAATTTAAGCTATGTCAAACCCGAAGTTTAGAGATGGCTTATCTTGTCATCACCTCCAATGGCTTTGGGTTCTTAATATTGTTGGAAACAAAGGTTTGGAAATTGTATCTTTGAACTACAAGTAACAAAACAACGCCCATATCAATCAATAACAACCACAAATCATTATCAATGAGCTCATCTTTGAAAGGGAATTTCCATATTTTTCTTAATTCTATACAACAATTACAATGCTTGATCACAAAATCATTAAATAGAAGCTCATGACATGTGCAATTATCAGTTCCCATCATTATTCCAAGAAGAGAATTTCAGTATCCATTTCCAATCAAACTGTATAGAATCTTTCAAAATCATTAAAATCCACTTCCAGAATGGGTCCATTTACCTTGATCTCGGATGATTTTCAAAAGTTCTCAACGGTTTTGGAGAAATCTGCGTCCGATCATAATGGATTTTTCTAGAATATTATTGCAATTGATTTTCACACGTCCAATCATCACTCATAAAGTCAAACCAACTCCAAGTGGTAGAACACCTGGCAACAAAGATCAACATTTCAAGAAGAACAATCATCATAGATCCAACAGATCTTCATTTCTAGTAGGTGGCAGAGCATATGGCAGAGTATCCTTTGGTCATCGATCAATACTTGGCAGCTACATAATTTCAAGAGGATGATGCTCATATGTTTGGGCGAATTCTGGAAATTCAAAGGGAGATTCGATCCACTAGTTTTGGGATTGGAATTGATATATTTTTTTCTATATATTGTAAAACAAATGGTGGAGTAAAGAAGGAGGCTTCCTCTTAGAGGAAAGCATAGGGGGAGAGAAGACCTGAGAGGGTTCAATTTTTTGGAGGAGTTGAGAGAAGACATTGGTCTGATACTTGTAAGAGCATAAAGCCTGTAATATTTTACACTCAAATGAATCAAACACTTTGGTTGGTTAGACTGTTTTAACTCTGATTTTATCTTTTCGATCTTATTTGAGTACAATTGAAATTCATGCAAAGAATTCTTTCTCTTTGTTTCAACTATAATTCTAGTGATTTACTTACTGATACATTACTTGTTTCAAAGATTTGTATTTAGATACATGTTTCAAGTTTGAATTATTATTTTAAACCCATAAATCTTCCTTTTGCAAGCAAACATATTGTTAGCTTGCATTGTGTCTTGAATTTCTTCTATTATGCCTATTTATCTAATCCATGTGAATTCCTTTTGAATAAGTAAAACGTTGCTGATATTTTGACTTTAAGAGCACTTTCAGACCTTTCAAATCTTTTTGACTCGCTTACTATCTATTCCTCAAACCAAATTTTATTCAACCTTGACATGCAAAAAATCAAATCTTTGCAATAACTAATATGTGCTAGGCATGCCCTCCTAGCAGTGAGAGAGCATCTTCTAGCGCTAACATCTTTTGGTTCCATTGTCGGAGACATAATTGAAGATATTCCCTGGGAGAACGACAATGATTAGCTCTAGCTCTTGATGGCGAGCAGGAGTTAGACACTATCTGTGACTGTGATCATTCACCCAGAGACTCCATGGTTAAAGAATCCACATGAGACTCCACTGATCCATAATTTCAAAAGCAATGGAAGCCATTTTGGCTTGAAGATTTGCTCCATTTGATTTCTCAGTTGTGCCTGGTTATCAAAATCTAGTACCTCATACAAATGAATGGAAAGGTCGACTTCCCAAGTTTAAAGAAGGTACATATGATAATCATGTTGAAAATTTGCTAGACTTTCATAAATTGATGCATCATTTGGATATCTCTCATGAGGATGTACTCATGAAGATGTTTATGTATTCCTTGGAAGGATACGTGAGACAATGGTACCGGTCTCTTCCTCACTCTAGTATATCTTCCTCGAAGTAGTTTCATATAGCATTTAATGACCATTGTAGAAGATTTCATCATACTAGATCTCTCTTTGAAAGTTGTTGTGAAGAATTTAAGTTGTTTATTCAAAATAGTGATTCTTCTAGTAGTATGAATGTAACAAAAATTATTGATGAAGATGTGGAGGAAGATTTAAACTTCCGTGAATCTTTTTCTAGTTCTTCTATCCGAGAGGAAGATTTGTTGAATAATTTTATAGGTGGAGATGATGACAACCATATGGTAGATACATTTTCTATTTCTAATATTTTATGCACAGACAAAGTTGGTGCTCAAAGCTTCAATGAAGATCCACCTATTTTTGATGAGTATGACGACAATTCAGACAACCATATTTTAGCATCAACACATATAGAATCTCCTATAAATGGGCCTTTGTATGACACTTATGCATCTGAGTCTTTGGACGAAAGTGAATGTGAGGTTGATGAGTTTCGTAATCTATTGATCATGTTTTCTTTTCCAGAAAAGGATGAGTAGAAGATTCAATAAATCAATGATCCCCCACTTGACATTCTTGAATCAAATTTTGAAAGAAATAGTAAACATAATATTGAGCACAAATTGATCGGTGAAGTATATTTCATGGAGCAACAATTATATTTCTTACATCAGCTGGAAATGCAACATGAGTTTCAGGATCTCGTGGCTCTTTACATGTACTCAATTTTTTCCAAGGACCAAAATATTGCAACATTCAGAATCAAAGCAGTTTGCAGTAGTAAGTATAAGCCACACAATACATTTTTGCTGCAAAAATTTCATTATTTTTGCATTATATCATGTAGATGTAAACGAGACAATCAATTTGACAATCCTCTGCTTGAATGGTTGTACTGGCAATTTCATATCACTTAATCCAACAACCTAATTGGTTAACAACATAGGGATTGTATATACATAAGATCATTGATAGCATCAATGTGTGGTAGAATAAGATGAATAAGACTCCATAAGCTCAATGGAGGCATTGGTGTAGTAGTTTTTGCAGTAAATGGTTGATTTTCAGTTTCCTGGCAATTTGGATGAACATGATTATATGTTGCATGGATTAAATGGATAAGGCATTGGTATGCGATTATTTGATGCCTCACAAGGAGGACATCATCCCCTATGGAGCCAATGTTAGTCCCTAAACCTACATAACTTCCTTATTCTCCTAAACCTAGTCTATCCATTCATAAACCTTCTCCTAAACCTAAATTTCCTTAATTTTCTTCACATTTTATATTTACTTGTTATTCTTGTTGTGATTACCTTTGATTGAAACTGGTTTCATTTTCTTCTTATAAGGTATGATTAGAAAACATTGCATGGGTCAAATATGTGTCACATCAGATTTGTTTGATTTACATCCCCAAGTAAAGGCATTTTCCCAAGGTTTAAAGGATAACTAGTTCACTGCAAAAATGATGTCATTCTTGCAGCACACAAAAATCATCCTTACCAAAGCAGTTTCATTTGTCATATTATGATCCAACCCATTCAATGTCATCATTTGGGGAAAATTTAATGATTTCATGGCTCACATCAGTGGCCTTGTTGCTGCTTAGGAACCTAGAAATCCATTTGACTATTGTGATTTGGTTACTACAACCACCCACAAGAGTTTGAAGGGTTCAAGAGAAGAAATGATCTTCTAAAAAGGGATAGCTAGAGGGTGCCTCCTATGATTACGAGGATATATACAACTTTTATGTGTTCCCATCTCTTAAAGGAGGATCACACAACCACCAAATTGTAGCATTAGTTGTGGATCTTAAGAAAATTATGACTAATGGTTTTAAATCCTACGCCAAGCAGGTCAAGGAAAATGTGGTTGTTGTTAGTAACTACTTAATGAACAAGGGATACAATCTTGTTACAAGTGGGACAAAAAAACACTTAGTTCTGTAGGATCTTCGTCCACTTGGACTGATTGGAAATAAGGTGGATAAAGTGTGTGATCTGTGTAACATAACAATAAACAAGAATGCAGTTGATGGTGACAACAGTTCTTTGTCCCATGATGGTGTTCATATTGGTATCCCTACAATGACCTCCGCAGGTCTAAAGGAATCCGATATTGAGTAGATTGGAGAGTTCCTCCACCAGTCTATTAACATCACTTTGTTAATCCAGAAGGAACTTATAGCTTTATCAGGGATGTGAGAAATAACACTTCTGTATCTTCCTGCCTTGTACTCAGTGTGTTCAAACTTAACACTTTTTGAATTTAAGATATGTCAAACCCGAAGTTTAGAGATGGCTTGTCTTTTCATCACCTCCAATGGCTTTGGGTTCTTAATATTGTTGGAAAAAAAGGTATGGAAATTGTATCTTTGAACTACAAATAACAAAACAATGCCCATATCAATCAGTAGCAGTTGTAGATCACTATCAATGAGCTCATATTTGAAAGGGAATTTCCATATTTTTATTAATTCTATACAACAATTACAATGCTTGATCTCAGAATCATTAAAGAGAAGCTCATGATATGTGCAATTATAAATTCCCTTCATTATTCCAGGAAGAGTATTTTGGGCTCCATTTTCGATCAAACTGTATAGAATATTTCAAATCCGTTAAAAACCCACTTCGAGAATGGGTCCATTTACCTTGATGGTGAGTGGTTTTTGAAATTTCTCAACGGTTTGGGAGAAATCCACGTCCGACTAGAACTTTTTTTTCCATAATATTATTGCAACCGGTTTTCACACGTCCAATCATCACTCATAAAGTCAAACCAAATCCAAGGGGAAGAACACCTAGCAACATAGATCCATATTTCAAGGAGAAGAATAAACCTAGATCCAACAGATCTTCATTTCTAGTAGGTGGCAAAGCATATGGCAGAGTATCCTTTGGTCATTGATCAGATACTTGGCAGCTACATAACTTCAAGAGGATGATGCTCATATGTTTGGGTGAATTCTGGAAATTCAAAGGGAATTCAATCCACTAGTTTTGGGATTGGAACTGATAGCATGTTTTCTATATATTGTAAAAAAAATGGTGGAGCAAACAAGGAGTCTTCCTCTTAGAGGAAAGTAGAGGGGAAGAGAAAAATTGAGAGGGTTCATTTTTTTGGAGGAGTTGAGAGAAGACATTGGTCTGATACTTGTAAGAGCATAACGCCTGCAATATTTTACACTCAAATGAATCAAACAATTTGGTTGGTTAGACTATTTTAACTCAGCTTTTATCTTTTCTATCTTATTTGAGTACAATTGAAATTTATGCAAAGCATTCTTTTTCTTTGCTTCAACTATAATTCCATTGATTTGTTTACTGATACATTAATTGTTTCAAAGATTTGTATTTAGATACATGTTTCAAGTTTGAAATATTATTTTAAACCTAGAAATCTTCCTTTTGCAAGCAAACAAATTGTTAGCTTGCATTGTGTCTATTTATCTAATCCATCAATGAATGCCTTTTGACTAGGTAAAATGTTGCTAATGTTTTGAATTTAAGATCACTTTCATACCTTTCAAATATTTTTGACTCACCTATTGTCTGTTCCTCAAAGAAAATTTTATTCAACCTTGATATGCAAAAACCAAATTTGCAATAACTAATATGTGCTAAGCATGCCCTCCCAACAATCATATAACATATTCTAGTGCTATCAGGTCCAATGGTTACAATCATTGGGAACAATGGCCCTTAATTTTCAAGATATTTTCCTTGAATGGAAAGGAAATTGATCTTAAACGTATACCAGGTAAACCCTCTAAGGTGTTAAGCTCTAATATCACGATAAAATTACTCAAAAAGGGACACCATGGTGTAATTGCACAATTGTGCTCACTTGATGTTCAAACATATATATCCTCTTCTCCATTAGATCTTCAAATAGTTATCAACAATTGTTCCAAGGTATTTGATGAAATTCCTAAGAGTCTCCCACCTCCTTGAGATCATGATCATGCTATTCATTTGCAACCAGGGAGTGTACCACCTAACATTAGTCCTGACATGTATCCATATGCACATAAGAGTGATATTAAGCATATGATCCAATAAATGTTATAGTTCGACATCACTCAACCTAGCCAAAGTTCTTTGTCTTCACTAGTGGTGATGGTTACAAAAAATGATGGTTCATGGCGTATGTGTTCGAATTATAGACAACTCAACAAAATGACCATCAAAGATAGATTTACTATTCCCGTAATTGATGAATTATTAGATTAAATGTATGGAGAAAAAATCTTTACTAAATTGGATCTTTATTTGGGATATCATCAAATCAGAAAGAGGCAAGAAGACATTCACAAAACAACTTTTAAAATGCATGAAGTTCATTATGAGTTTTTGGTTATGCCATTTGGACTTACTAATGAACCTTCAACATTTCAAAGCTTGATGAATTTTATTTTCAA
>JZKD02S0323888.1:0-19466 GCA_000966675.3 Picea glauca | reverse complement strand
TCGGTGTAGAGTAGGATTGTAAACCCGGTAAACCCCATTTAACTGGGACACAACTAGTTGAGTCTCTAAGTAGACCTGGAGGTGAGAGATAGCATGAGATAGAGTGTCACGAAGCAACTCTAAGACTGCACTATATTTGACGACATTGTTTGTGGTGTCACCTAAACAGATACCTCCTTAAGATAACAACTGGCCCTGAGGTGTGAAAATCATCCAAGCTACGGAAGCAAGCCTATGAGTGTGCCAGCTAGTGCCATCCACAAAACCAATGAACACCTTTGATTCACTTGACATCTACCACAGTGAAAAATATGACATAAAAAATGACACGTCCATAAAACCAAAAAGACAAAAACTAAAAATAAAATGTATAAGAACTATACATATGTATAAGAAGTCACCCAAGGCAACCCACCTACGAGTAATAATTATTGAGGTAGATCCCATTTTTAGGCTCTACCAAAGCATTTCCCTCAAACTCCACCAGATGATAAGCACCCTTCTTTAGAACCTCCTTCACAACGAAAGGTCTGAACCACATGGGTTTGAAATTGCCTTTGTAGAACAGGACAAGGTCTCCTTCAAAGAAACTCCGAGGAAAAACAGACCTATCATATTGACACTTGACCTTTTGTTTGTGAGCCTCGTTATCCAAGGCTGCATCACGATGCTGCTCATTGAGCTGCTCGAGATACAACAAACGCTCTTTAACCGGTGAATTGTCTGGCAATAATTGTACTGCCAACTTTAGAGACAGGATCTGACACTCTATAGGAAAGACTATTTCCATCTCATAAATGAGTTGAAAAGGTGAGAAACTAGTTGCAGTCTTAACAGAAGTTTGGTAGGCCCATAATTCTGAGTACATCATCAAATGCCAATTTGACTTGGCCGAATTGATCGTTCGCTGTAGAATAGTTTTAAGGGAATTATTCACAGCTTCCAGCTGACCATTCTCTTGTGGGTAGTAAGGTGATGAATGTTCTTACCTCAACCCAAGCTTTGACATTAAATCAGACATCATTTTATTATGAAAGTGACTGCCATGATCAGTGACAATCTCTCTCAAGACGCTGAACCTTGCTATTATCTGGTTAAACAAAAAGAGAGTTGTTGTCTCTCTATAATATTTAAATGTTGGAATAGCCTCGACCCACTTTGTGAAGTAGTCTACTTCTACGATGATATTACAGTGCCCCCTTGCTGAAGGGAGGTTGCATGTAGCGTAATCAAATCCCCCACTTGGTGAAGGGACCAACAGTGATGCCAGGAAACATGGGAGTGGGGTGTGCCCTCATCTTTCCAGAGAAGATCTAACATGGGTGGCACTTCTTGACTGATTCAACATAATATTTGATTAATGCCAGCCAAAATTAACCAACTCGTAGAATATTTTAGGTTGTTTCCAACCCAGACAGATGACCACCACATGCTCCAGTGTGGCAATCGTTAAGCATGATTTCTACTTCTTCATGAGTGAGACACCGACGAAGGATGAAATATACACCTTGAAGATACAGAGTGTCCTCGAGTATGAGACAGTTCTTGGCCTGATGGCATATATAGTGACTCTCATCACGAGAAGCAGAGGTGGGGCACTTCAAAGTCTAGAGATAGACTAGTATATCTCTGTACCAGGGGTCCAAAGACGATAAAAAACATGTCTCCTTTGATATTTGACTCCTCGGTAATAACATCACCTGATTCAAACTGAAGTTCCAAGATCAGTTCCACCAAGACCAATGAATTTTTGGATTTCGCCGAAACAAAATCCAAGTCGAATTCCTGGAGGATAACTATCCATCTACCGATCTTTCCACCAATTACATGTCGTGTCAACACGTATTGAAACATATTCACAATGGCAATGACAATGGTCTTTCTAAACAAGATGTAATGACGGAACCGTTGGACAACATGAACTATTGCCAACACAAGTTTTTCAACGTGGGAATAATTGACTTCTGGTCCAACTAGGTCACAACTCAGGTAATAAATCATGTATTCTGAGAGTAAATCATCCTCCTGAACCAAGACCGTACTAATGGTCGACTCTACAGTGGCCAAGTACAATAAGAAATATTTATTATAATTGGGTGGCCGAAGGAGAGGGGCGAACGTGAGGGCATGTTTCAACACTTTGAAACAACATTGAGCAAATTCATCCCAATGAAAAGGAACATCCTTCTTTAGTAAACACATGAAACCCTTTTTGATCTCGGCATAGTTTGCGATGAAACACTGTAAAAAGTTTGCTTTTCCCTGTAAACTCTGAAGCTGAGGGATTGTGCATGGGGGAGGCAATTGAACTATCGCCTCAACCTTTAGAGGATCGACCATGATCCTTGTTTTCAAAACTATGAAAGCTAGTAGACAACCCAACGTTACGCAAAAACTGCATTTCTTTGTATTCAAGCGAATCCAGTAGTAGTGACATTGCTCAAAGATAAGTCGGAGGTGTGTGGGATGATCAACTCTCTTACTAGATCGTGACGCTAAATCATCAAGATATGCCTCGACTATGTGTTTGAGGTCGTGGAAAGAAAAAGACATGGCCCACTGAAAAGTAGCTCCAACATTTTTCAGACCAAAAGGCGTATTTCGATAAGAGAATGTACCCCATTGACAAATGAAAGTGGTTTTATATTGGTATTCAAGTTTGATCTGTATCTGATTGTATCCTAAAAAAAATCCATGAAATAAAAGGCCTCGCAACCTATGCATTCATCGAATATATGGTCAATAAATGGTGTGGGGAAATTATCCTTTGGATAGGCCTTGTTCAAATCACGGAATTTCGTACATATGCGAATCGCACCCTATTTTTTGTTGACTGGCATGGCATTTGACACCCGTTGAGTCAATTGGATGGGGTAGATGAAACCAACTTTAAGAAATTTCTCCACTTTAGCCTTAATAGCTATTTATTTATTAGGATTAACCAGATGAAGCTTCTTCCGGACCGGCTTAGTGTCATGATATGTTGTGATTTCATGTTCAATTATTCTTGGATCTATTCTTGGAATTTCCTCGTAAGACCAGGTAAACACGTCACAAAATTCTTTGAATAAATCCATGTAGATTCGAATCTCCTCGGGGGAGCAGTCCGATCCAACGAAGACATTCTCCATGAAACCAAGGGTTCTGGAGATATCAATAGGTATCATTTTAGCGATGGTTTCCATATTTCCTTCAGCGTAAATAATGTGCGTAGACAAAGGATTGATAGGACAAGCCCTTTCTCCAGTCATAGTCAGAGTGAATTCACCTGCTTCAAGTCTTCTTAAATATGGGAGGAAATAAGATCTGTGATGGAGATCATCCCAGGGTCTATCCGGACTAGTCATTGCCTCAATAATCACCTCGTCTGAAGGCAAGACTAAGTCTAAATAATCAGTATCGACGAGGGAGCCTTGAGCCCAAATAGGCTCTAGAACCAGATATAACTCCTATGTAGGAGTCAGATCAGGGTCGGTGGAAGCTTGCTGGACTATAGAGTATGCAAATTATGTCATGGAAAAAGGCATGGCCACACCATGGTGCCCTATCCCTTCCATCATGGCTAATGGGGAAGGAAGAGTATATGGATCATTAAAGTAAGTCTTGCGAAATGAAGAGATTTGAAAGATTTCATCCGTAGTCTGGTCAGGGAAAAGAAATATGTATTGGACATTGCTAGTCAGAGGTGGGTAATCGAAAGTACCCATAAAAAGTGGTCACAAACCAACCCCTACATTGATGATGTCGGGCTGAGGGTTATCAATCACCACCACCGTGGATACCCTCGATGAAGGGTCAGGACGGGAGAAGGATAACTGATCAATGGACACGATCTGACCCTCATGTGGTAACAATATGACCTAGAAAACTGTGACAACCACTATTTTCATAGCATAGGTACAACTCCTTCCTAGCAAGAGATTGTAGTCGAGAGACGCATCGACCACTTCAACTGTGATGCACATGGTCTTCCCCCCTAACTGCACAGGGAAAGAGGGGATGATTCCATGTGGTCAGAATGAATGACCGTCGAAAGCGGTAAGAAGAGTAGGTGAAGGAGAAAAAATGGGTTGTCCAATGGACTTCTAACACACTAAAGACATCATGCATGTCAAGGCACCCTCATCAACCACCATGTGGAAAATTTTCCGAGTAAAATTGTTTCGTGGTGTAATCCACTACTATCTAAAATTCCACGTGGTAAGGGATATGAGGTTTTAAGTCGGTCGTATCAAGCATGATCATTCTCGGATTACAAGTATCAACAAATCCTAAGGAAGCTAATAGAGCCTTTCTCTGGGAAGGGAATCTCTAGAGGACTTCCAAAGTAGACATTGCACAAGGGGTTTGAGACAAATCCTCCACCACAGAGTAGTTGTGGGAGGCCCTTGCGTTTGGATTGTGGGAAGCTTTCTTGAATGCATCTTCTGGGATGCATGTCATTGTTTCCACCAATGACTTCGCAATATGGAGAGGAAGAGGTGGGTCTTCGTCTTCTTCACCCTTCTCAGAGGTGTTTGGAATTCCATAGTCATGTGTCCTAGTTTCTATATCAACGCTACCTTTCATCATGTACACATTCGCAGACAAAGGATTACTTGAAGATGAAGGGGGTCCCTGACTACCCTCTTCTGCGCTCAAAGATGCTTGAGTTAAATTTTTCCCATGTGGAAATGGGTTCGTTAACACAATAGGCTGCTACTGTGCCAATAACTTCTGGGCCTCTGCAAGCCAAGGACACTAGTGAGTCAGATGGTATTTCATGCAAAGATTACATGGATACTTCAACTTATTATTTTCTATGTTTCCCCCACCATCATTATTGGTAGGTTTCTTATCTCCCTTACCCTTCTTTTGCTACTTCTTCTTTCCATCAAGCTATTGGGTGGCCTTCAGGTTTTTTGACTACACATTGTGTACATCTGATGTTTGAGTAGGGGGAGCAGCTAAACTAGTGGTCTGGCTGGCCGTTGTCTATTGTATTGACAATTGTTGTAATCGATTCAACAACTAATCAGTAGGCTTTGTTTGAATTGAACCAACAATACCATTGGCATGTGGTACATATCTTTATCTGGTCTTGTCAAGTATTGATTGTGGTGCATCTGGAAAAAAATTGTAAAGTAAACTAGACTGAGAGTAAATCAACTCTAGTTGTTGAGCTCTCATTATTGCTTCTTCTTCTTAAAATAACCCTGAAGTTGCGATGTATTTAGATAACTGATATACCAAATACTTAAGGAACCACTCAAGAAAGAATGTTGGTGGGACTAGTACTTTCATCAAACTCTTCCAGTGTCTCCATTATCGGATGTGATCTAAGATATGGTCCACCTTTGTCTGCTCAAAGTTGGCCAACAACTCGGTGTTGGTGTCATATCTCACAGGTAATTGAAAATGGTTTAAGAAAACCATTTCCAATTCGCCAAAGGCAAAGTATCTTGAGAGGTTGAGCTTGATGTACCATTTCACAACACTCGCTATGAGAGTGCATTGAAACAAACACAACTAGACGAAGTCGTCTCTCAATGAGTTGGATGAGCACCATAAATGGAAGGTAGTCACATGATTGCCTGGATCCTCATTAGGATTAGCTTTGAACTTTGGAATGTCCAAAGGAAGCTTGGTTGGCATGGGAGGCCAACACAGATCATGACATATGGGGTCATTTAATAACCTTGTCAAGTCTGGAAAGTGTAGAGTTGCCAGAAACGGTAATTTGGGTTGTTGATTATAACCAAGGAAAAGGGAGCCTGGAGTTTGGATGGAATCGGGTTACCAGGAAAAGTTAGGTTACTGGAAAGGGTTCTAGTAATAACCATGGCCGTGACCAACATACATAATTTTTTCTTGTTGATACATCATCGACTGACTCCCGTAATAGGATGTAAAAGGTTGGGCGTGTGTTGCATTCCAAGGATTTTGGGAGGGGTTTCCCCTTGTCAATCCTACGGGCATAGATCCTGAGCCTTGCCCAGGGTTCCATTGGCTATGGAAGGGGTTCCCCCTGGTCGACATCCCTGATGAGGTAAATTATCCTTGTCACAGATTCCAAAGTCCTTGTGACGAAGGAAGTCCTGAGTTTTCCCCTTGTGCAGGAATAGTACCTTGCATAGGATTTTGTTTTCCATAACCACGGTTGTCGCCGCTCGGGATGACATCTAATGAGAATGCGTTGTTACCAAATGCATCGAGAAAAGAGAATAGTGTTGAACCTACCGACATTCCATAATAAGGAAGTCCTTGACTACCTTCTCCAAATGAACTAAAACTTACATTCAGTCCGACGGAGTGCTGGTGAGCACCACCAAGCGAAGGGGATGAACCCCTCCGTAAGGGAAAGCGGTATAGGAAGATGAAGTGCCCCCCATGGATCCTTGTAGAGGAGCATTCGAACTCCCTGCCCCTAGACCTAAATTCTGTAGAGTGGAGTAGGAAAGTACAAATTTCATATTAAAGCCAAGCATCCCATATGAGAACGGAGGGCCTGTCGCACTCTAGGTGAAAGGAGTAGTGATNGATGGCCTCCCTCGGGACAATCGGTCCAAACTGCAACACAAGAAGGGAAACGAGAAGACGAAGAAGGACACAGGTAAATGGTGTGAGTACCATAAAATTCCTTAGCACAACACCGAAGAATGTCACTCCAGGAAGACGCTCATGGACGAGCTCAAGGATTCCAAGTCAGAGATTGATTCTGATTATGATTCAAATCCTGAAGGATTGAAAAATATTATCGATGTTGAACCTAGTGACACGTTCGCTACCACTAAAGTCAGTAAATGCAAAACAAAAGAACCAGAGGAAGGGGAATGCGTCTTTCACTTGAAGATGTGGGTCAAGGGGGCTCTGATTCACTTCATTGTCGACAAAAATAGTCAGAAGAACCCGATTTCAATAGAGGTCGTCAAGCAGTTGAACCCACCAATGAAACTACACCTGCAACCCTACACCATTGGCTGGCCTCGTCAAGGAAGATATCTTTGTTTCATCCAAAAGTGTTGTCTATCCTATGACGTCAAGCCTTTCAAAGATGAGGTACTGTGTGATATTTCTCCCCTTGAAGTTTGTGATGTTCTTTTAGGAAAACCATATTTGTGGAAGCATCATGATGTGTTTGATTCTAGACCTTGCAGTGTTATTACTACTTTGGGTAGACAATTGTATAGGATCCCATAGGTGGCACCGCCTACTGCTATTTCTTTAATCTCTTCTAATCAATGCAGTAAGTTCATTTCACAGAACATGAAGTTTGTCTTCTGTGTGATCCATGCTCACAATAAGCATAAGGTCACCGCCACATAAATGGCCTCTACACAACACTTCTCTTTGCAGCAGTAGCAAGTGGATGGGATTGTGGAAGATTACAGAGACATCTTCATCTCACCTATAGGGGTACCAACACATTGCCAAGTCAAGCATCCAATTGATTTGACCCTCATCACACCTCTACCTAATGGACCAGTCTATCTATGCTCATTGATGGAGAATGAAGAAATCAAGCGTTGGATCCAAGAGTTTCTTCAAAAAGGTCACATCAGACCCAACTCCTCCCCTTACAGAAGCTCAATTGTACTAGCGTAGAAGAAGTAAGGGACATGGCAACTATGCATTGATTACAGAGCCTTAAACAAAATCACAGTTAGGAATTGTTATCCCATTCCTAGGAATCATGACCTTCTTGAACAACTCAAGGGTGCAAAGTTATTCAAAAATATTGACATGAATTCTGAATACCACCAGGTTCCCATCGAATCAACAGATGTCTAGAAGACATCCTTCAAGTCTAAGGAAGGTCTCTATGAATGGCTAGTGATGCCCTTTGGATTAAAAAATGCACCAGGAACTTTCATGAGGTTGATGGATGATGTATTGAGACCCTTCACCAACTCTTTTGTGGCAGTATATTTGGATGACATCCTCATATTCAACAAAATGTGCGAGGAGCAAATGTGGCATATACAACAGGTTTTGAGCACTCTATGACAACACAACCTTTATGCCAACTTGGAAAAATACTCTTTTGGCATGAACAAGGTCCAATACCTGGGCTACATTGTTTATGAGCATGGGGTACATGTTGATCCAGTTAAGATCCAAGTAATTCATGACTGGTCAGCCCTGACCACACTGACTGATCTTCAGAGCTTCTTAGGACTCACCAATTTTTACCTACGATTTGTGTTGGGATTCTCCCATATTGCCTATGCCCTTAGCCAAGTGACCAAGGGTAGTGGTAGGGACACGTTTGTGTAGGGGAAGGAGCAAAAATGATCATTCACATACCTGAAACATGGTTTCTTCTCAGCTCCAGTACTCTCCTCGCCCGATATGCAACAACCATTCGAGATTGAGACTGACGCATCTGACTATGTTGTGGGTGCAGTTCTCACTCATCATGGGCATCTTGTGGAATACCATAGTGAGACACTCTCTGATATTTTCCATAAATACCCCACCTATGAAAAGGAAATGTATTCCATTGTACAAGCATGTCATCAATAAAAACATTACATTCTAGGGACAAAGACGATCATACACACTGATCATAAACCTCTGCAGTTCATATAGACACAGGGGAAATTGAAGAATGACCACGATCAGAGGTGGTCCACCTACTTGTAGCAGCTCCATTTCAACATAAAGTATAAGACAGGTATATCCAATCATGTTTTTGACTTCCTCAATCGACCTCCTATGGATGCGCTTACCACTATGCTCCATTCCCATGGACATGAAACATCGGAGTGGCCCCAAATTTACCAATGAGATCCAGACTTCACCACCACATATCATATCTTGGGTGCAAGCGCCACTTTCATTGATTTTCACATTCAAGACGGACTCTTATGCCACCTGGGACATCTTTGTGTTCCTACAAGTGAGCATGCAAAGATGATTTGGGAAGCCGACTATAGTCAGGTGGCAAGACATTTTGGCATAGAGAAAACTGTGGTCGTCCTTTAGAAACATTTTTACTAGCCAAAACTTTGAATGGATGTCAACAAGTACATCAGATCTTGCATTTCCTGTGCCATTGCCAAGTCGACCATCAGGAATCAAGGCTTATACACCCCTCTTCATATTATTAAGAAGCTTTGGGAGTCCATATCCATGGATTACATGTCTAGTTTTTCATCCACCAAGAACATAAATAATTGTGTGTTTGTGGTCGTTGATCAGTTTTCGAAGATGGTCATCCTCATAGCCTATAAGAAGACTGTCACAATGGCCGATACTAGCAAGCTCTTCTTCCAATGAGTTTTTGTTCAATTTGGGATACCACATACCATCATCTATGATCGATAAATCAGGTTCCTCAACACCTTTTGGTCGAGTCTCGGGTCTCTGTTTGACACCACACTCACAAAATACTCTTCTTTCCACCATCAAACTGATGGCCAAACCGAGGTTGTCAATCAGATGATTGTGCACATCCTGTGCATGTACAATTCTAAGAATCCCTATACATGGGACACGAGTCTCCCATATGTCCAACACAATTATAACAAGGCTCTCCATAGTTCCACTAGCCATAGTCCATTTCAGGTGGGCCTCGGATTCCAACCCTTGGGACCCATTGATGTTGCACTTCATCTTTCCACCATAAATACAAAATCTTCCCCTGATCAGTCTGTGGTCGAAAAAGCCACCAGATTCATTGATAATATTCAACACATCCACCAATAGGTCCAGGATATTTTGTAGAAATCCAATGTTAAGTACAAGCAATGCCATGCAAACATAGGGTCCCACACTAGTTTCAGGTTGGCGAACAAATTTGGTTACATTTTCATAAGGAGAGTCTCATACGTCCCCATCATAAAATTCAACCACTTCGTTATGGGCCTTACACTATCACCAAGGTTGTGGGTAGAAATGATTTTAAGCTCAACACTCCACCCTTCCTTGGTTTGCATCTAGTATTCAATGTGGACCTCCTTTGGCCATATTTTTCACCATTATTGGACACCTATGAGATCGTCAAACAACTAACATAAATAAATCTCAAACCTAACTGCATGGAACATGCATCCACCGATCAGATAGTGGACACACAGATCAAAGGAACTCACCAACAATAGATCCAGCTTTATCAAGTTGTCAAGGCACAAAAACTCCTACACCAAGGCAAGTGGCTCACCCGGGGCCAAATCTAGCATAATTTTCCCCACCTTATGGGGGAACTCAATGCAATGGAGACCATTTCTTCCTAAGGGGGGAGGATTGGTGCAGATGGATATTGGTGGCCACCCACCTATTCCAACTGGCTCCTCATGTCTGTTTTTGTTCAACACGTCATTCTGTACTTCTTTAAAATTGTGAGTTCTAGAATTCTAGGGATGTTTGAATCCTCACAAATTATCCAAGTGGATACAGGTGGTCTCTCGCCCAATCCAACTAGCCTATTTTCTATGTTTTCATGTCATCACATTTTGTTGTACTTTCATGGCTGTTTTGAGGCCCTAAACATTGTTTTTTTGGCTCGCCATAGTCATACTCTAGACAAAGTCAGATTCTGATGGCAGAATGTGTAGTTCTCTAAAAGACATTTCCAACAGGCTATCACACACCTAAAATGGAGCTCGTATGAAAAATTTATGAATGTACAAAGTTGAGGTACCAAATTACACCAACTTACCCATAGGGCCCACATGACTTTTGGCGTTTCACCTTCTAGGGTTAGGTTCTCGGATGTATAGGGTTTTGGAATTCATGAGTAATATGAAAAGGGATTATGGAGCCTCATTGTAATCGATTCTACTCAAAAAGATGCACGTAGCAGCCACATCTCTTCTCAGAGATAGCTACCACCATTCGAGAAAGTTTTAGTTCTGTAGTTTTATAGTTTCAACCTATTTCATTATTTAATAGAATATATTGTTCACTGAATATTTGTGTTATTCTTCCTATCTCCGTGTTTGTGGTATTCAGTCTATAATCAGTTCATTCCACTCCTAAATCTAGATCAAAATGGGTGTTGAAGAGAAAAAAATGATCATATTTGGAAATACAATCGACTACCAACATGATGACTGACTTATTTCCTGATTTAGGTAATCCAACAATGAAATCCATATAAATATCCCTCCAAATAGAAAAGGGAATCAAAAGTAGTTGGAGTGTTTCTGGGGATTTTATTTTATCTTTCTTGTTGCAATGACAAACATCGCATTCAACAAAAAATGTGAGGATTTCCTATTTCATACCATCCCCAAAAAAACATTTGACCCTTTATTAGGTTTTGGTAAACCTTGAATTCCTATATGTGGGTGAATCATGAAGCTCAACAAGCACTGTGGATTTAATTTGCGACTATTTTCATAAATATAGAAAATATTTGTAGCGAAGCTTTTCTTTGTGCAAAGGGTATTTTGGAGAAAATGGAGAACGGTGTTGCAATTTTTGTATCAGGTGAGAGATTTTGGGGTATTTCATCCATTTTGAGCGAAAATCTTGGAGCCAATCTAGTACAATGAAAGAGAGGGAAAAGAGGGACCCTTCCTATTCATACTTCCTGGAAAGAGAATCAATAACCAAATTTTATTTTCCCTTCTTGTAAATGATCTCATAATCATATACAAATATATTGGTCACCCATTTTTGTTGCTACGTGGATGAAATTTTCTATTCCAAAAAATATTTAAGGCTCTAATGATTATTTTTAATTTGGAGATGTTTCCCCAAGAGATAAGTATGTCATAGATCCATGACATGTAGAATAGCCAACATTTCCTTTTCATAAATTGATTGGCCCAAATATCTCTTCGAACATTGTGTTCTAGTGAAGGCCAAAGGCCTACCATGTTGCATGATGACTACCCCAATTCCTTTCCCCAAAGCATCACATTCTAGGAAAAAAGTCTTTGTGAAGTTGGGAAGGGCCAAGACAAGATTCTTTCACATAGCCTATTTCAAGGCATGGAAGGATTTATTGGTGGATGGAGTCCAAGTGAAATCATTCTTTTTAAGAAGAGCAGTGAGAGGTGCAACAATTTTTCCATAATTCTAAATAAACTTGCAATAATACCCTATCAAACCTAGAAAATCGAGCAAGATCTTAAAATTTTTAGGGAGAGGCCAATACTTCGTACCTTTTATTTTCTTAGGATCCACCCATATGCCATCCTTGTTGAAAATATGACCTAGGTACTCCACTTCATAGGCTCCAAAGGCACAATTATATTGTTTGAGGAATAGTTTTTGCTGAGAGAGTAGATGGAGAAATTGATCCACATGGGTGAGATGGGATTCCCAAGTTTTTCTATAGATGAGAATATCATCAAAGAAAAATAAGACAAAATGAAAAAGGAATGAATATAAGACATGATTCATGAGACTTTGGAAAGTGTAGGGAACATTACACAGGCCAAAGGGCATGACCAAGAACTCACAGTGACCCATGATTTCTGAAGGTAGTGTTGGGAATGTCTTCCTATTGTATACGTGTATGATGGTAGCCAGAATGGAGATCAATTTTAGTAAAGTACTAAGCATCGCTCAACTCATCCAACATGTCACCAATAATAGGAATGGGAAATTTTTCTTTGATGGTGAGCTTATTGAGGGCACAAAAGTTAGGGCACATGCACCAAGTACCTTCTTTCTTGAGTACCATGACCATAGGAGAGGAATAGGAACTAGTACCAGGACGAATAACACCTAATTTTAGAAATAATTGAAAAAAAATTTCAATTTCATATTTCTAGAAAAAGGGATGACGATAAGGGAAAAATTAGGAGGGAGGCTACCTGGTACTAGAGGAATGGAATGATCATGAACACCATGGGAAGGGGAAATTCCATGGGAAGCGGAAAAAATATCTTGGTGTTTGGAGAGGATAGATTATAGGTGAAGATGCATAGAGGGTGTATCGACTGCTTGAATGGAATAAAGTTGGGAATAATTATCGAATGAACTTTTTTAAGGAGATTTTCCATTCGATGAGAACTGATGATCTTAGGGGAGCCTACTGTGATGCCTTGGAACTTATAATGTTATGCTTCTTGTTGGAATTGTATGGTTAATTCCTCAAAATCCATGAGGATGGTTCCTAGAGTGCGTAACCATTCAACACAAAGAAAAATTTCACAAACACCCATGTTGATAGAAAACATATGAGATTTCAAGTAGTACTGACCAATTTGTAGGAACACATTTTCACAAAATCTGGCACATTTCATGGAACTTCCATTGGAAATCATTATTTGAAAATTGTTGACAACACCTATATAGAAATTGATTTCCTTGGAAATGCAACGATGAATAAAATTATGGCTTATACCACTATCAATGAGGATGATGAACTTCATTTCCTTAATGTATCTAATGATCTTGAGGGTTTCGGGAGAAAATAAGTCGATAAGGGCATGCAATGAAATCAATGGTTCAACTTCTAGTGGATCAGAGGGTGGAGTAGGAGCATCAGTTGGGCGTAGATATTCCATTAGGGAAACTTTGGCCTCCTCTTCCATCCTTATAAATGTCCATAAATTTTTTATGTTTGTTACACTTGTTCCCCGAAAAATATTTTTCATCACAATTACAACAAAGACCCTTGAGTTGGCATTCAACCATTTCTTCCTAAGTTAATTTCTGGATCTTGAGAGGAGTGGCAGGAGGGGTAGGTGTTACACACAAAATTCCCACACTACTAAGTATGGATTAGTCACACTTTAGTGAGGGAGTGTTTATCATAATCCCTAAACATGTTGGAGGATAAATTTATCATATGAAGATAAAAATGCTATGTGTACATGTAATTTTCATTACTATTAAAAATAAGAAATTAATTTAGTGTGAGAATCCACCTCACATTTAGTTTCCTAATATCAAGGAGAAGTTGAGAATATCATAGATTGTTGAGATATTTTCTCAAACCAATATCATAATTTGATGGATCTTGAGAGATATTTCCTCCTTAAAATCCTTGAGAGATATTTTCTCCCTAAAAATGAAACCAACCCTAAGCACAATTTTATTCTTTGTTTCAAGCTCATGTAAAAATGAAACCTACCCCAAGAATAGTTTTTCTTTGTTTCAAGCTTGTGTAAAAATGAAACAAACCCTGAGAAAAATTCGCTTTCTGTGTCAATCTCATTAAAAAATGAAGCAGACAACCAAGCATATTTTTATCACTTTTTCTGGCTCGTAAAAACTATATGAAAAAGGAACTCTTCCGAGTCTCCTTTAAACTCTTTTCAGACTCCCTAAACATGAAAATATTGTTGAGTGAGATTGTTTCCTTTCACACTCGTTAAAAGGTATGAAAGGGCGTCTATTTGGTATAAGTTTAACCCTTTTTTAGACTAGATGGACTAATTATGAAAAAGGAACACTCTAGTCAATCATGAATTGAAGGGTTCTCCCTTGTATTGTTTTACACCTTTTCGGGCTTGGGGGACTAAATTGACGAAAAAGAACATCCTTGGAGTCATCTTTTATATCTTTTTAGACTCTCTAAATATGAAAATACCGTCGATTTTTCCTTCTTTGGACTCGTAAAATTATGCATTGAAGGACCCATATAAGATATATGGGACTGGACCCCTCCTTCTTTAGGTTCTTTAAACATATGATAAGGGACTCATCAAGGATGAAATATACCAAGAATATATTATCCTCCTCAATTCATTAAAAAAACAAAGAGGCACTCACCAATCATGGTGGGGGAAAAATTGAGAGAAGTGAGTCAAGTTTTTGGAAAACATTATGGCAGTCATTTGTTGTCGCCCTCAAACATGGCAACTATTTTCATCTCATCTTAAAGTTGGGTAATTCGCTTGTCTCTAGGTCATACCAATTCTAGGTGTCATTAAACTTTCTTTTCCATTCGAAGAGTTCTCTTATTATAGTCACGTTATGTTCTTGGTACTTGTCATGTCAATGCTGCCAAGTCGGTTGTCCTACCTCAAAATTTTCAAGGGAAGTTTCACTTAAAACCATCCACTCTATAGTATTACTATCTTTCATCCTTGTGTCAGTCTACACTCATTTAACCTGACAACTTAAAACACTTTCCTTTTTTTTTTCATGTCGATGATGGGGGGAATATCATGACCCTCCTTTGACGATTATATTCATGTCGACTTCAACATGTTATCCAGGAATTAGACTTAGAAATGAGTTAGTACCTTGGTACTTGCATGCCTCAATCATAAGCCTCCTCACTTTCAAAAATATCTTTACATCACTGACCCATGATTGAATGATTCCATGAGTTTTCAACTTCATCTCATTTGTTGGAATGTACTAAGGTACCTTGGGATTCATTATCATCATTGGTGATTTCCCTCACACTTGTTAACAATATACATTATTGATCTGTAATCAAGTGGTTTCTACCATGTTTCACATTAGCATGTCTATTTTCATGTCTAGAATTGTACCATTTCAGGATCAGAGTGAAGAACCTCAAAAATCCTTACCTAGGTTGTGATGGAAATTATCTGAGTACTTTGTAGATCCAAATATGGTCATCATGCTAGTAATATCACTGATATATATACTGTCACATAGATCCACTTTTTATTGGTTTGTGGATTTTTTTTGTCATATCGTATCTCCACTATGTATTATTTCATGGCTATGACATGATTGAGTCATGGAGGTATGGATCCACATTGTATTTTTTGTGGCCATATTCTTAGTCAGTGTTTTCATGGTCGGTGGCCATGCTTCGAGCTAGTTTATTCTTAGCACGGGGATCCCTTCCTCAGGGATGATACATATATATTGTTTGATGTTTTCTTGCATCTTCCACCAGAATTTTATATAACGGTTCCTTGATGCACATATTTTTATAAAGTGTTTCATCCATCATCTTCTCTTCTGACCTCATGCTTTAAGGGGAATTTATTACACACCAAATTCCCACACTAATAAGTGTGTATTTGTCACACTTTGGTGGGGGATTGTTTTTCATAATCCCTAAACATGTTGGAGAATAAATTTATCATATGAAGGTAAAAATACTATGTGCACATGTATTATTCATTGTTATTAAAAAAAGGAAATTAATTTAGTGTGAGAATCCACCTCACATTTAGTTTCCTAATCTCAAGGAGAAGTTGAGAATATCATGGATGGTTGAGAGATTTTATCAAACCAATATCCTAACTTGATGGATCTTGTGAGATATTTCCTCCTTAAAATCCTTGAGATATATCTTCTCCCTAAAACTATTGGAGATCCCAATTTAGTGGATCTAGTGAGTGATTTCCTCCATGGTTGTTAAGCCTCCAAATCCTATATAATGAAGGAATTCCAAGGTGAATGGGGATAGAGGATAAACTGTGTATATGATACTTATGATCTTAAGAGAAACATATTTATAGTGCATTCAAGGACTGGATTGGAAGCTTGGAGGAATTCTAATGCAGTAAGGTTGTAAGTTCCCATGTTTTCATAATACATAACTTGGCCTATTTCCTTCATATTGTTGTTTATACATGTATGTATATGTGTGTGTGTGTGTATATATATATATATATATATATATATATATATGCTATTGTCTTATGATATATTGTAGAAGTATAAGTTCCTATTTTTCTTCTTGAAGACCTTGTTCATCGTGATAGGAGCTTGGACAACAAGGCTAAAGACTAAAGAACTGTGAGGACAACGGTCAGAAAAAGGAGTAAGTCACACTTCTTTCTTTTATCTTATTTTCATATAAACATAAAGAATATATCTAAAGGAATGTTAGTCTACATTTGTTTTTTTCTCTTTCTTGGTCAATAGGGGTCTAGATATCCAAGGGAGATTTCATCTGGTCGCAGGGGAAATCTTATGTAACGAAAAATTGGTGACTCCACTAGGGAGAAAACCATGTTCTTCTTGGTTTCCAATCTTTGATTTTTTCTTTACGCTTTATTTTTGTGTTTCTATGAATATTTCACTCTCCTTAGCAATATTTAGGAAACTTAGTTAGTCAAGAAATGCACTTTTGCATCATTCTGGGAAAAAATTTGTGTTGTTTCAACCATTTCCAAGCATCAACACTCCTCCATAGTGACCCACAGTCCATTGAAAAATCTTATCAACACTCCCTGCTAATGTCCTGGGGAGCATTGACCCTTGTTCAATGCCCTGTTTTCCTCCTTATAAGAGCGTCGATATCCTTCCCGGGCTAGTTTGGAGCTTATTTTTCCTTTGTTTTTTCAGACTTTTAGCTTAGATCTTTGCATTAAAGTCGTTTATGCTTCATCTTGGCTTTAATTGATTGCACTTAGGTAATTAGTTTATAGAATTATCTCTTTTGATTTTCTATTTATTTTCAAGTTGCCAAAGTGTGCATATCTACTTTAGGCTAACTTAATCCTTTTTCTTGCATACATGTCACTGTCAATTTGAATTCTTGATTCTAAGAAATTTTAAATGCCTTGTTTTTCTTTTTGGAATCTAAGATTTGGATTTAGGAATTGAAACTCATTGTGTTAATCCTTTTATTCAATTTCTCTTGCCTTAGGTTAACCTTGATCTTGTTTGATTTTAAAACTCATTGGTCTTATCAAATTTTTATGTTGATTTTCAATTGCTCATTGATTGGATTTCACATCTTTCAGAAGAGTTTTATTTTGATAGAATTTTGATTTGTTTTGAAAACATTAGAAAGTTTAGATTTCTTGTTTGCAAAATACAAGAATTGAAAACATTTTTGTTAGGTTCTTCTCAGTCTTGTGCATTTGATTGCATGTTTGTTTTCTTAATTTTCTTTTGTTTGGGATTCTTTGAAAGTGTCGTTGAATATTTTCTTTTTGAAAGTGAAAAAAAAAGAGGTTATATTTTAAAGTTTTTCATATAATTTGGAAACTTTAAAGGAAATCAAACAAAAGGTTTTTCATTTAACTTTTTGGGGTTTTGTTTTCGCACATGTTTTAAATTTAAGCTTGTCTTCATTTGGGATTTCATAAATATTGATTAGATAGTTTGGTATTTAAGTGAAAATTTCATGGTAATGGGTTTTTATTTCTATTAAGAAAAAATAACTCTTCTCCTTATCATAGATAAAATTCATCGAAAAAGAATGTTTGCAATTCATTATTTTTTCATTCTATTGGAGTCAAGTCTCATCACATCATCAGTTTCAATTTTGTACACCCTTCTGAGTAAGAACGTCCATTAATAATCAACCAATGTGATAATAAAATCAATTATACATCTTTGATTTATAGCACACCAAAAATAGTATAAGGATAGGGCCTTTGGATTAGGTTAAAGTGAGTTAATCATCCAAGGCTATTAAATATGACTGTAGAACACTAAAGAGTGAGAAAATCGAACTATCATATAGGCATATCTAGTAACCCCATATAACACAGGGGATAAACATGAGGTCATGTGTGGAAGAGTAGCGAATATTACCCCTCCAAAGCTTGACCAATCGTAGTGGAAAGAGCATATATTGGGGGTTATTATTGAAGTGTTATTGGTTCATTTGGTCTCAGTGCTTCGTGAGTATCGAATTCATTTGAGGTCCTAAAGAGTATTACCAATCCACTTGTATTCAATCATCTAGAAGAGATTTGTACCTTTTTATCCTGCCCATACGTTCAATCATGACTGTCTAATGTACCCTCTCAGAGGATGAGTTTGAGTTGGTAACTCCAATGAACCTTCCTAGGTATTTACAGAAATGAATGTGGGGGGATTCCCATAGTACCTGAGGTAGACATTGTATCGCACTTTCAGTACCCTTGGAGGGTGATCCTACTAAGAGAGGGTTTGTTTCATTGATAAGGGTTGTTATGTGGAGGTCAGTGTAACTACTTCTCATATATTAATTGATGGCTTGATATCCCATCTTTGGAATATTCTTTTACCTACTATTTGTTTGGTTGATTACCTTTATATATTTTAAGGTTGTGTTATTTTAACATTTGTAGTTGACCCTAGTTTGAATATTTTTCTATGGAAATAGTTCCAGGGCCCTCCAATCAAGGAACCCCTTTTCAAGGGGATCCTCGTCCTTTTATTCGTTTTGGGAATATTGGTCCTCTTTACATTGCTACTTTGAGTCTTCACAAGTTCACTATAGGGTTACTGGTATGGTTGTTTTTCCACTCTGATGATATCGAATGCTTCTGGTGCTTCAAATACAAACCCTCCATCCCAAGAACATCAACTTCATGTTGACCCTTTTCCTTCTTCACTCATTGCATCTTCTTCCCTTTCTTCTTCTTCACCTGGTTGAATTCTTAATACTAGTAACCCAGAGGCTTAGAAGAAGAAGAAAAGGAAGAACAAGAAGAAGAAAAATAAGAAAGGGGGAAATCAGCTAGCCACGGTTAATTGAGTTGGGAGTGTTGATGATATTGACATGCCTACCAAAACATGTCGCAAGCCCAAATTCCCTTACAGGATTTGTAGGGGTGACCACCTTATTAAGTATTTCCATAGTATTTTGAAGGTTTTAGAAGTGTGGTCTTAGGGTTCTCAACTCCCCATGTCGCTAGTTCTTA